>OY757270.1:477410-851539 GCA_963584085.1 Pyrausta aurata
ACTTAAAAATACTTCAACATTATGCGCATATAAAGAGTGGAAACCGACCCCCATTTATATGGGTTAAAATCACGCCCACATATTGTTTATTACGGGCCAATCCCAAAAATGTTGATGAATGAGGGTATTAGACTGCCCGATATGGACTGAATTGTCTTGGGTTCGACTCCCAAATAAGTTGCACATTTTAGTATTATGTTTGGCTGAAATGTACACTCAGATGTGAATACAAGTATGTTGATTTAGTTTTATACAATTTTATGCAGGTCTATTGGTGGACACAGTAGTCATTTTCGAAACACGAAAAATATGTGATAGAACATAAACATGGTATAATAGTCATACGTTTAAGAAAATCAAAACCAGCAATCTGATCGATAAGATTCAAAGTTTTACAGACTACGATATAGGTAGGATAGGATAGGATAGTTAAACTTATTAATTTAGCTAACCCGGTATTTTCTATTTAGATGACAATTCCACGTGTCCAGACTACGGTTAGTATTAATCTAGAGTTAGAGTTAAAAGTTCAATGAGGACAACGAGGATTAATCTCTTTGGGTTCGATTCCCAATCAAACATTTTATTATTCGCCGATGTTACGATTAGATATAGTTATTAAAATAAAAAAGTAATAATTATTATATGAACTCGATATTGAATTTATTTTAAAGTAATACTTTATGATAATGTTAAAATATTATATCCATTAATTGGCGATTACATAAAAAAATATAAATGTTATTTAGTGAAATGTTATTTTTCGTAATATTTGATGTTATTTTTAATGTTTATGTATTATTTGCACACCATGCCATACATTGTTTGGGATTCTAATTCTAATCTATTTTAGTTGAACACATTTTTATTATTTATATCCATTATATTTATTATTTGCTCGTTGCTTTTTAGTTTATGCATGACTATTATTCTGCCACAAAATAACTATATGGGTTTCAAATTATGTATAGTTAAAAAATTGTCGTTATGTATTATAGAAGGGGCGTGCTAATATCTTCTATAAATTATTGCCATTGGTATTATGTATAATCAATATTATTATTGGTTCTATTGATGCTGACACGGATTACAAAATCGATTGAGCATTGAAATCCTAAAGCCATCCCTTCCTTTCTAACAAGTATGTAATTAGAATCTAATCAGACTCGCTTCGTGCCTAAAGACAGGGTTTTTAAAAGTTACTAAACCCTGGCTTTGATTGGACGTCGTACTTATTTATCGGGTATTCTGATTGGCTAACAGTAGAGCGCCGTCACTGACATAGGGTGCATGTGTGGGTAGTTCTGTCTCGCTTGTTACACACCGCTCATGTTCGCACGCGTCACTCGCCAGCACCGTAGTACAATCAGCGTTAAAAATATCAACACTCCTTAGACATTTAACAAATCTCATTACCTTAATAATTAGTTTCTAATCCGTCAAAAGTGTGGACATATTTTTGACGCTCACTTTACAAACAGTTGAAAATACCTGGACACGTCTCACACTGTTCCAAGTGAAGTAATATTAGTCCAGATATTTCCGACATAAGTACAGTATGAAATAGTACTAACACGACCACGACAATTATCCCCCGTTTCTCATACTACTCGAATGTCTAATTGTTTTGTCACATTCTTGTTGTTTTACCTAGTTAGGATTCTATAAAAGATATTATATTACTACTAGCAAGGTTTTTAATCGGGTGGTATAAAGAGACTGGTGTGATTGTGGTGTGCGTGTGTACCGTAGCGCGGCCGCTTGCGCATGTCGGGTCACTCGCGACAGGCGTGTGTCACAGCAATTACATGATCGAAAACTTATAATGCTTTTTTTGCATAATTTATTCTTCTTCGAAATATAAATTGTAAAAAGAGTTAAATGTATGCTAGAAAATAGTTTTATTTTTAAACTCGATTACTTGTTATATCATAAAAAAGATTTCGGGTGGAAAAGTGTTGAATATTCTACTAGTACAAGCAATATGGACAACAAAACCGGATAATCATTAAATCAAGCAATGAAATCGTCCATGCAATTTGAGATAATATACTCTATAATAAGCTAAAATACACCCAGCCACCACCACCTTGAATCTTTTTAAATGAAAATTCGATCACGTAATCCCTGCGACACTAACGCGTGGGGGCCACGGGGCCACTCAGCGGGGCCCACCGGAGCGGCGCGTGAGTGGTGGCGCTGGTTGTAGGTGCGGGGCTGCCGCTGGTGAAGGGCATGCCCGGCGTCACGGCGTGCGTCGCCGCGCTGCTGCCCTACCCAGGTAACAGATACACAGGTACGCATGTATCGCTTGCTGGATCCCTCGACATAGGCCTTGATATGAATCTGTGTCATTTTCCCCTACCTGATACCTAATTTCACCTACACTTTTCCTCACAAATACATTATAAGTCTTCCAAAAATAAGGTCCAACTAAGAGCCTAAAGGCGTTGATAAAGACCTTAAAGGCTCATTTAGACAACATAACCCGTTTTTAATTTCTGCAGCAGCTGCCATATTCAATGGTCTGTATATGATACAAACGAATACAATATTCTGCAATACTAAAATATGCTTTTAATCCTTATTTCCTCTTGATCTCGGACTAAATAAATAACATACTTTTATTTCATCAATTTCCACTATTTACATTAAAAATCTTACTATTTGCTTTTAAATTGTAGTAATGGAAAACATCATAGTCATCCCAATGTGCTATCTTCTTCACTGTGACGAGCTGTATCTTTTACTATTTCCTTTTCCACATTTTGAATCCTCCCAAAATTTAAACTGCCGCATTTCATCATTATATCCGAAATCATGCTTAAACAGTGTGAAGTAAGTATTATTTATTATACTAGCCGGGTAAAAAGTACTGTTGGTAAAAGATGAAATATGAAACCAAAAATTGCGCACGGGCGGGATTCGAACCAGCATCTTTCGTCGTGCTGTGTACACAGCACGGTAGCTCATTTGGAAGAGCAGTTGGCCCGGTTAGCCAGAAAGATGCTGGTTCGAATCCCGCCCGTGCGCAATTTTTGGTTTCATATTTCATCTTTTAAGAATAAAATATGACACTGTAAGTGTTAAAAATATTGTAAAACCATACTGTTGGTAAGTTGCCTTTATATTTATTTTGTATGATGATTTATTAATTTATCTTGGTTCAAACGGATTGACAAATTATACTTACTTTTTTTTTTAAACTTTGTTTCGTTTGAATCAAGAAAGGCAGTGTGCATGCAAATCCAATAAAAGGGGTATAAATTGATATCAGTAAAACGTAATTACACAAGTGTAATTACATTACCTATTAAAAGTTGTTTGCATGATGATATAATAAACGATCTAGTGAAGTCTAAAAGTTATCGACCAACTTGTATCTAAATATTACTTTTCATTAATATAAGTCCTTAAAGACTTATTTAAACATAATGTGCTGGTCAATAATAATATTCGAATATACTGAACTGCTAATTTTGCCAACAGGCTCGACAATTTTATTTTTCAAATACTTATATTATTTTCTTACCAATCAAAACCTTTTTAATTTTTTTGTTATATGGTCGATCACTAAAATAATATTAGGCTTCACTAAGCATAAATTAATTTCATTTGAACAAAATGCATGTAAAGGGATGAAGGGATGGTAAGGGTGGGAAGGGCATGCCCTATGTTCGCTTATTATGTATCAGTACGTATATAGATATGTATTACGTTTATGTATGACTATATCTGTGACATACATAATGGGGTTACTAATATACACTGCATGGGATTTGATGGTGGGCCCTGGTATATTGATTGGTTGGTACTTGGGGGTAACACATTAGAATCCCGTAAATCTAAAGGCTAAAATCTATCTAATAAATTAGTTTGGACAGTATTGATGATAAGTCATCATCAGAATCTGATATTTCGTATGGGGTATTTTCCTAGAAAAATGCATCAGCTAAACTTCTGGAGATTCTGATTTCTGAGGATTCTGGGAATCTGAAGCAGTTTGTTCAACGAGGACAGGCAAAATAAGTCATAGTATACTGGCCATGGTTAAAGAGTTTTCTGTCAGTGGCTAGGTCCTGGGTCCACCCACCCATTGTTTTATGTTGATTCCGCACCGACACTCGAAGCGACCTCTAGTTGTGTGGATATGTTACACTGTTCTCCCTTTACTTAACTCGATAACTGGTTCCTCATTCGTGTATCTTAAGTGTTGATGGTGGATATTAACTGAGCTGGTTTATTGGTAGCTAACCGCAATTATCAAATTAAAAAGGGCCCTTGAATCTTGTATCTAGCAGCACTAGTACATGTTTAAGACTATATCGCAGATAAGTCATTATAATGGAAAGCACTCGGAAGCTGTTTGCAGATGACGCTTTGATCGACTGTACGGTATTAAAACAGACCTCCGCTAATCGCACTTAGTCATTTTCACAACCAAAATCAATTTTTTACCTGATAGATAGCGGCCAGAACGGTTAGTACCCACCGCCAACACGCCCTTTACCCCCGAATTCCGCTAACCGATCATATATGCGCAGAAGCGGGCGGCTGCAACGCGCGTGCGTCAGTCGAGCGAATGCTCGCGTTCGGCCGCGAACTCTACGCGATGAGCCAGAAGCTGCAGCAGGATCGGCACCACAAGTCTATGTTAGAGGTATGTGTTGGCGCAGATTTTAATTGAAAAAGAAGTTTCTTATTTAACTGTCTGCTAGACAAGCTTGTTTGTAACAAGGTTTCAAATTGACAGCAGAGAAATGTGACAGCTACGAAATATGCAACGACTCGTACTCTGAGTCATTAGCGAAAACAATCCGATAGGCATTTTACTAAGTGAATTTATACTCAAGATTTTGGTTCTGTAAGTGACCGCTAGAGGCGCTGTGCAATTTTCCATACATTTTTTTTACGTCTTCGCTAAAAGAAGTTGTAAACTCGAGGTAATATAAACAATAATAATAAATAAATAATAAAAATCAAAAGCATTTCAAGCTTTCATTTTGCAAAATGCAAAAGCCTGGTAATGCAATTTTTATATCATCTCTTATGTAAATGTGGTGATAAATGGTTTATGGTTGTCAGTTTTTTTTTCATTTATTGGGATAAACAAACGGGGTCAGTCACTTCATTTTGCACAAGTGTGGTCGAATCTCTGAAGTTGACCAGTAGCCAGTATTTATCTTATGTATTAACATCTTGTGAACGAAGCATCTAATCTCATATATTATTTCGTACGCTTTCAGAACGCGTTTAGCTTACTAGCGTACAGCAACCCCTGGGACAGCCCCGTGGGGTGGCAGCTGGAGCCCGTCCGCCGGGAGTACGTCTCCGAGGCGCTCAACTCCGCTATATTAGGTTAGTCCAAACATATTCCTCAATATGTCATATAAATATCCCGCTGAAATTCCGTGTCGTGGTGTGCTTACCATCTGAAGTTACGACTCATTATGACCTTTTTAGCACACCGGCCCGGTGTTTTAATTTTTGTTGAAATGGTTTTTTTGGGTGTCAAATAAACAACAATTCTATTCTTTCAAATAAATAAGGGCTGCGAGTAAAGCAGCATTTCTAATTTGAAGTGAATTCCCTGTACAGTCAAGGCTAAATCCAATTAAATTAAATTTTAATAGCGGGGTACTGCTTTAAGGGTACTGTTTCATATTAGGGTTTTTATAGTGATTATTGAGTCTTACAACATAAAATATAAAGACTCGTGGCATGTGCTTTGCGTTCTGCGGTTATCTTGATTGAACGCAGTCCGGTAGTCTCAATATCATTATTCGTTCTAGTGGTGTATATACACCGCCCGGCGGCATGTGCCAGCGGCCAAGCCGCTCATGCCGCTGAGGCAGGCATGATTTTGCATAGTATCTGACAGTTTGAATACACCATTGATATCTGACAGTTTGAATACACCATTAATATCTGACAGATCACGTCGCAAGCTAAATCGTCGACAACCTCTTTTATTGTATCATGCGTTCAGAAAATAAAAAATATTCCACTCTATGCTATTCTAAACATAAACGTGTTTTAACACATTTGCAGAGGCGGCGGGCATGCAATGGCGGTCCCCGGTCGAGGAGTGCGTGGCGCACTCGCGTTCGCTGCTGCAGCGGATGGCGGCCGCGGGGCTCGGCGCCTGCGCATTCGCCGACCTGCCCGCGTTGCTGCGCCGCTGACCGCAAGGGTAAGCCTCTTTTGTAATACCCTCCTGACTGCCACTAACTCTTAAGACTAGGTACTAGTGTGGAGTTGACGAGCAAAGCCAAGTGTTAGCCTGCCTCGTTAGTGGTCAGTCCGCCTAGTGGTTTGGTAATAACCAAAGGACTCGTGTTCTACCCTGGCCTGGGTAATTCCAAAAACAAAAAATACTTAAGGAGGTAAAACGAAAAAATTAAATAATATTAAGTATCCAAACACTTTCTTCTAAAATTTTTTGAAACACGTGCCTGTATTCCTCATTTTTTAACGGAATTTATATCGGTTCTAAAAAGGCCTGTGAAAATTACAACTCTCTCTCTTTCTCTCTCTCTCTCTACCAAGCTAAGAAAGGATATCAGAAAACTGTCATATCTATCAGTCAACTACTATTTTATTTGAAGTACTAAAATTTGATTTGAATCAATGGTGGTATCTCTTAGTATATAAATTATTATTATGAAGTGTATTTGTGTATTGATAGTGCCATCCACGAGGGCGCGCCCCACTCATTTTTGATGGAGGAAATGCGCGGGGTGCGTGTGATAAATATTAAAATAGTACCACTCGAGTGGTGAGAGTGCACTCTCAGTTATTGTTAATGTTCCGCCACTGATTCATATCTGCATTTCCAAGCGGTTGATTTGTAGAGAATGTCTTAAGGCATTAAGTCCACCAATTGTATATATATTAAATAAATAATTATATTATCAAATATAAGCAAAAGCTTGCATACATGTACTTTAAACGATTAGAATGAATGGTGGCAAGCGCTTTCGTCGATGGCACTATACTTATGGAAATGAAATAAAAGTTTCTTATATTTTATTTATTTTAGATACTGTATATTATAATGCATATTGATATATTAGAAGTATTTACAGCTTATCCATCGTATTACACATGACGGGATATTCTTAAAAGTAATATTTTATTTACCCACTGCTCGACCACTAGTCGGCTCGCGACCACGGCCGGTGCAATCCAGCCGAAACGTCGAGTAGTGAGTAATAAAATTACTGATAAGTTTCATTCGCGTTGAGACCCGCCATGTCTAATACTTATTGCAATGCAAAGCGAAAGTTTAAAATACATACATTAAGAATACTGTATCATATTTTTATGTATGTATTTATCGCCCTTCAGGAACCCGATCGCGCGCCGCCGCCGCAGCGGCAGACGCCGGCCCGCGCGGTCTGCGCGTACGCACGTCTGATTACTTCTGTACGCCCTTATACTCCTCCCCCGTATCACCCTCCACGCCCCCCTCCACATTTCCATACGCCCCGCCCCTCTGACAGTTCACAGGTGTCTAACTATAACGAATGACTCTCGGTATTTTTCAAGAGACGTCCACAATACGGGAAACCAGTGTGATTTAACAGCTAAATAATCTTACTCAACGAGTCTTGGAATTCGGGATTTTATCTATATATCCCGAATTATACACGATTACTGGAGCCTTCAATCAGTTGTACTTCTAAACAAAGAAACATATTTAATAAGAAATATCTACCGGATAACTAAAGCCTGAATGCAATAACTGAAGATAACATGGAACGACGTTCGAGTGATTTATTCAAAGACAGATCTGTCGATACCAAATAATTTTAACTCATTCAAACAAGGGAGTCATATGGTTTCAGATAATTTATGCTCAAGAATACCATTGGTCCATGATATCAACAGTCAAAACACTAGAATACAATAAAAGTATGGAAACTAAAAACAGTAATTGATAGAAGTAGATGATACACTCTTAATAAGTGATTTTAACTCGACCATGATGCTGCCATGTTGACAAGATGGCGTCCATTTCAAGATGAACCAGAAATCAAAATGGCGTACCGATCGCGCCGTGATATTAATGTAAATGTGTAAATATCGATGGAGTAACGTAACGCACACCGGATGCCTTAGCGACCTAACGCTTGCCGCTTTGGCTTTGCGCTCGCATCTCAGTCGGCTTGTTTTCACTTTGTTGTACCAGTTAAATCACTTTAATGGACCACTTTAAAAAAGTCGAACCTTCTTTTTGGCTTTTTTACAACAATTTTTTGTTGTGGTTTATGGTCAAGTGACTTTGATCAGATAACTCTAATATTTTGGCAAAGATACTTTATTTGACACCCCTTCTAACACTGTTTCTTTTGACAGCACTACAGCAGTCAAAACTTAATTGTTCAGAAAAACATACTTCTTCTTTTTGTGCCAAAATAGCTGCCGTTTGCAGTAAAATCTTAATTTCAGGTCAAAGTGAAAACAAACTGACAATAAAATATTTTCGCGTTTCTATTTAGCCTCGGGCGTGTATTTGAATGTGCTGCGCGTGCGACGGCCTCGTATAAGAACTGATATTAGAGTGCTGACAACGAAAACGGACGTTGAGACAATGTGTTTAAAGTTTAAATTCGAATGTAGCGTAATGTGTGATGAGCACGAAGCGTTGTGTATATTGTCTGCGTATATTATAGATTATATAGATATATAAATGAATATATTGTAACGAGCGAGGGGCGCTGTCCGCATTTGCGTTGTATAATTGGTTGTAGGTTGTGTGTGGATTATTATATACTCTTAATTATCAATTGTATATTTTTTATGCAAAAGTTTTGTACGAATTACTTTATGCGCGATTGATTCACTTGGCATCGCTATCGGGGACCTCCTATTCTTATTGACAATTATCGTCACACGGTACATAATTAATTAAGGATCATTTTATAGCATTTTTAAATCAACTGACTTGTTTTTTCAAAATTGTAACTGATATGATTCTCGATAGCTCTGAGTGTACTCGATAATCGTCGATTAATTAGTAATCTAAATATGAATTAGCCACATGCCTATCGGTCGCAGTAGACCGGCGCCCTAAGCACGATACGAGTCGGTTCGGGTGTAGATATTACATAGTACGTGTTGCCACTGCATTTTGTTACCCTTAATTTAACTTGTGATTTAGAACCTACGACAGCGAGTAGCTATTTTCTGCGAGTCTCATTTTTCCGCATCTTTAGTTTGCTGTGTTCATAGAGCAGCACCAGCAAGCTGACAAGGTGGAGTTGAATAATTGAATAATTCTGTGGAGAGATGACGCTTTACAAAATCGGAGCTACTGATTACAAACAAAGCTGGTCGCTAGTCACAGTCTGAAAAATTCGCACGCGGCACGCGATTTCGCTCGCGGCTTACAGCTTTCTATAGCTTCATTATACTTGAAATCTTTCTTAGCGCACTAGGGAGATGTCCCACAATTGAGCTTATAGGTAAACCGCTTCAGTGAGACTTCGCCTGCGGGGCGGCGGGCGCGGGGGGAGGCGATAGCGGGGCGCGCGAGAGGTGCGGGAGGCGCGGAAACACCCGCCCGCGCTGCTCACTAACCGTGCTCTCGTCTCCCCCCGCACCCCGCCGCCCCGCAGGCGAGGTCTCACTGAAGCGGTCTACCTATAGATGTAAGTGCAACGACAATCAGACGTTTGTTATTATTATAGATGTATGACTATATGTATGTACATATATTTTATATCATCACGCGAATTATTATCGAGTCTGAGTAAATATATGGCAATAATATTGTTAAAAAGATTGATATAAATTATTAATTCAGAGTGTATTGGCTCATTATTGTGATAGCGGTAAATATAAATGCAGTGGCGGCATTGAGGTCGAGAAACGACGTTCGTTTGTGGGAACGTTTTTGTCGAATTGTAGTTTTTCTAAACGATTGGCTGAAAACGTTTCTTCAGGTGAATTGTTTACGGTCCGAACACACACCACGACCTAGCTATTCTGCGGTTTTTTGACTTAACGTTTTCATTTTCAAACTGTAGTCAAATGAAAATACACCGATTTTCATTAAAATATAGCAACTTATGAATAAAAGGCTTAGTTTTAGTAATAATAAGGCTTGTGTTCTGATTTATTCTAATGAATTCTGATGCGATAATGATACAAACTGTCTAAAAAGCGTTTTCGTGGTACCGGTCGTGTCGTGTGAGCGGGCCGCAGTGTGCGTGTGTGCGTCACTCGCATCGCCTCGAGAGCGTAGCGCACGAAACTCGACGCGTTCTCGCCCGATCGAGATGCGATCGAGTTCGGGCCGAGTTCCGTCGCTACGGCGCCGCTGTACTTTCTGTAAAGATGATTCTACAATATTGTTCTTATATTGTATTGTTTTCTTTTTTAATAATATATTGTGTTTAAACAGTCGTGTTGAGTTTGATTTGCCTTTTCGACTTGGTGGCTTTTACTCTAGTCGATCACATGCTCGGTGGTCTAGGCTAGACTTCTCTTAATAGAGTCAAGCAAGAGCAACCCTATTACAAATAGCGCTTTACAAACTACAAAATTAGAAAAAATACGCTTTTGTACAAACTAGCCAAAACAAAATCTCGGTGGTGATAAAACTGACACAAGTTAGAAGGAAAATTTACAGTTCCTGTTCCATAAGTATTAGACATGACGGGTCTAAACGCGAATAAAAACGTATGAGTAGGTAATGCTATTTACTAACTGCTTGACAATAATTCATCATCGAGTGTAGTTAGGGTGGGGCGGAAGAATCTTCGAGCCGCTATCTATACTGACAATTTATCTAGTGATGTGAGGGTGGCAGAAGAAAATTCGGGCCGCTCGCTCAGGCGATGACGCGATCCACCAGTTGACTCGTGACCACGGCATCAGTTCCTGCAACACAGCCGAAACGTCGACCAGTGAGTAATAGCATTACTGATAGATAAGTTTTTATTCGCGTTTATCCCCGTCATGTCAAACTTATAGCAATGCAATGCGAAGGTTTATAATCCTATATTTCCTGTTCCAGTCTTGAAAATAAAAAAGTTAAATGATTGACTATGGTTCAATTCTGTGAAAATTCTGAATTTTACTACTACCTTTCACAAAAATTGCAAATTGACTAATAACATAATCTGGATCGTGGCAAAGAATATATCGACACTGGAAATTTCAAATGTCGTAAGGGACATTTTGTCGTAAGTACACTAAACACAGCATAGGAATCAGAAAAAAAATCTCTAGCGATCTGTATAGCAGACTTTGTGGTATCTTTTCAAATAAAGAAGTTATGAGGTGAATTTACTTTGTCGTAACTAAACGAAGTGTAAAATTTTTTGTAGTATGGGTCAAATTTTACACTTAAAGGTATCGTTTGCTTAAACGCAACGTCGTATATCTCTCAACTCTGTAATCATTTTGTTGTAAGGGACTATTTTGGTGGTTTATGCTACCTATATGTCCCAGGTGTGTTATTGGGAATTGTGATTATTTCTTGTTTGAAAACCAATCGGTACATAAACTTAGTCTTTGCAGTATAGATACTCGTTCACAAAGTACATTTAAAAGTCTGAATACTCGTTATTGGGTATAAACATTGTTCTTAGCTTGTAAGAAGATGATACTCATTTTGAAAGTTCCTTTTAGATTATTGTAATTTACAATTGTTATTTAGTTGGAACTGTATTGCTATTGTTATTGGAATTGCCGATGCGTATATCGATCTCTCCGTCAAGAGAGAGATTGCTTGACACGGTCGACCCCAGGTAACAAAACTTGTCGACTACCTCCAAGGTTGCACCTTCCAGCAAGATGGACGGCTGGTAGGTATAACCCTGCGCTAGGATTACGGTCTTCTCTGCATTTATGGACATGGAGAACAGGGCACAAGCGTGGTGAAATTTGTCCAGTAGGACCTGGAGCTCTTGGGGAGTTATTGCAACAAAGGCTGCATCGTCGGCAAACAGCAAGCTGTCAACAAATAGGTCCTCGCGATTACGGCGAGACTTAAGGAGGGCGACATTAAACAGCTTCCCATCCGCTCGAATGTGTAGATGAACACCTTGTTGCGCGTCACCGAAGGCAACTTTGAGCAGAAGCGAAAAGAATATGCCGAACAAAGTTGGTGCCAAGACGCAGCCTTGGCGAACTCCTCTACGCATATCAAAAGCGTCGGACGTTTGACCATTGTAGACAACGGTGCCTTTCATGTCTTCGTGAAAGCATTTCACTAACTTCAGCAGCTTTGGGGGACATCCTATTTTCTCAAGTGCAACATAGAGACCCTCTCTGCTGACCGTGTCGAAGGCCTTATTCAGGTCAACAAATGCGATCACCAAAGGAGTATTCTGCTCACGGCACTTCTCTTGAAGTTGCCGGATGGTAAATATCATATCCGTAGTGGAACGCTGGGAACGGAAGCCACATTGTGCCTCAGGATACACGCGTTCGGAAAGACTTTGCAGTTTAGTCAATATGACCCTTGCAAAAAGCTTACCGACAATGCTAAGAAGGGAAATACCACGGTAAGAGTTACAATCGCCGCGGTCACCTTTCCCTTTGTAAAGAGTCACAATATTTGCATCGCGCATATCCTGTGGGAATAGCTCCCTCTCCCAGTATTTCCCCAGGAAGTTATGCAATACTGGTAATATGCACTTGAGTTTTAGGAGTTCAGTGAGTACACCATCGACCCCTGGACTCTTACCACATTTGAGCTGTAATACGGCCGCACGTAGATCCCACACGGTGGGTAAATCATCGAGCTCAGTCATAATAGGTAGGTTCGGAAGAGATGGGCGTCCTTAGCATTGACCTAAATAACAAGCTAACAAAAAGGAAATTGATAGTTTTATCTATAACTATGGAAATAAAACAATTCTCAATACATAGATATATGAGTTCCTCATATTTTCATACATTTTTAACGCTACTTACTTCAGTGTCCTAGAAAAAAATATGACATTACAACAGAAAAAAATCGAAAAATTTAATGTTGTGTGATAGTTACGACAGTTGGGTTGAATTTTAGTCTATGGCGTAAGAGATTTTCATAAAAATAGTCAGATTTTTTTGTATGCGTAAGGGACAGATTCTTCTTAAAATTATTGTGTAAGGGACACTATTTCCTAAACTATTGAGATATTATATATAATACTATCTCAATGATGTAGGAAAAGCTTTTTGAAAGTTATGTGTAAAAGAATCATCTAATTCGTATGAATATTTACTAAGTTACGATTTTTTTTAAATTTGGATTTTGTTTATCGGCTCTCCTGAAAAGTAGGACTTTGTCCCTTACGACATTTGAAATTTCCAGTGTCGATATATACTAACGTAAAGTCGTGGATCGTGAGTCGTGCTCTTCAATGATTTAAAATTACATTAAAACAAATTTTTAACTCTGCCTTAAGTCTAGTATAGGATGTTTTTTAGTTTCTGTTTATTAAACCCGGCAACAGTGTATTTATTACTTACCATGGAAGACAAGAAAAAAATATATATTGACTTGCATTACGTTTACCGCGATGGGAATCATACCGCTTCTTGGTAAGTTTAAATTCAAATTCAAAATCTTTATTTCAATTTAGGTCATGAAATGACACTTATGAACGTCAAATATAAAAATGAAAATAAATGTGCGAAACATGTCTCCTTATCTTTTGGGCCCTACCAGCGCTTCGAGACAGAACACAGACAATTAGGCAAGTGCTGAGAAGAAACGCCGGAACAAACTCAGTCACCACTAGCTGCCGTAAAATCAAAATCATCAAAGGTAAGTACATCAGTTGGTGCAGGCTGGACGGACCACACATTCGTGTCGTTTAGATAGTCTTGAACCTTATAATAGCCTTTAGACATAAGCGTGTTTTTAACGTGTTTCTTAAATTTATCAACCGGCAATTCGACAAGATTGTGTGGTATATTATTAAAGAATTTTATACAATTTCCCATGAACGAGTTACTAGTTTTAACTAATCTGAAGTTAGGAACGACAAACTTGTGTTTATTTCTTGTGTTATATGGGTGAATGTCGCTTTTCTTCATGAAATTATCTAAATTTTTACGAACGTACATTATATTGTCAAAAATGTATTGAGAAGCCACAGTTAATATGTTGATTTTCTTAAAGACCTCTCTCAGGGAGTCACGAGGACTAAGTTTATAAATAGCACGAATGGCTCTTTTCTGCAAAATAAATATGGTTTCAATGTCTGTAGCAGAACCCCACAAGAGAAGACCGTAAGACATAATACTGTGGAAGTAACTAAAATATACAAGCCTCGCCGTTTCAACATCAGTCAGATACCTAATTTTTCTAACTGTAAAGGCAGCTGAGCTTAGCCTCCCAGTTAGGGCTTCAATATGAGGTCCCCACTGTAATTTTGAGTCAAGTGTAATGCCCAGAAATACAGTGGAGTCCATTAAGACTAGATTTTTACCATTTAGTACAATATTTGGTGTAAGTTGCTTTACATTAGGCAAAGTGAATTTTATACATTTAGTTTTACTAGCATTTAGTAACAAGTTATTAGTGGTGAACCAATTCAATACTTTGGAGAGAGTATTGTTTACTTCGTCAAAATTTTCTTCATGTCTTTTCATTTTAAAAATCAAAGAAGTATCATCAGCAAACAAAACTATCTCACAAAGATTTTTGGAATGAAATGGTAGGTCGTTTACATATATTAGGAAGAGTAAGGGCCCCAATATTGAGCCCTGGGGCACCCCCATTTGAAGGGGGGCACCGGAAGAGTAGGTACCATTTATGTTAACTGATTGTATTCTACCTGATAGGTATGAACTTAACAACCTAGATGAGTTTTCCGAGACACCATAGTGTTCCAACTTAATGAGCAGTGTTTGATGGTCTACACAATCAAACGCCTTTGATAAATCACAGAATACACCTACAGCATCATGTTTGTCTTCAAAAGCATCAAGAATGTGTCTGATGAGTGCTACCCCAGCATCAGTTGTATTTCTATCTTTAGAGAACCCAAACTGTTTTTCGTGTAGTAAATTATTAAGTTTAAAATGGGAAAGTAATTGATTAAAAATGAGTTTTTCAAAAATTTTACTTATTGTGGGTAATATTGAAATTGGCCTAAAATTGCTGGGGTCACTTTTGTCTCCTGATTTAAATAAAGGTACAACCTTACTATGTTCACAGATAATATAATGCTATGTTTCAATAAATTTGGAAACTGATTTTGATCAATACATTCATTAAAGATATAAGATAAGTAAGGAGCTATTAGAGGTATAATGGGTTTTATTGTGTCTATTGATATACCCGATTTATCCTCTGTTTTCTTTTGTTTTAGTTCTTTGAATGTTTTTATTATGTCTAAAGGACCGATGTGTCTGAATTTAAAAGAGGATTCGCACCTATCAACACTCGAAACTAGTAATGATTTCGCCTGAAGTGAGCAAGAACTCAACTGTTTAGTCGTCTCTATAGGAATATTACAGAAATAATCCTCAAAAGCGTTTGCTACCTCATCATCAGATTTAATAAGTTTGTTATTTATTTTTAGACTAAATTTGTTATCTTGAGATTTAGTTTTACATGTTTCTTTATTTATAATATTCCAAGTTTCTTTGATCTTATTACTAGACTTTTTAATTTTATCGCGTATGTAATTTGACTTAGCTACATAGCAAACTCTTTTGAAAATTTTAGAGTACCTCTTAACGTACTCATGAAACGATGGATCCTTTCTATATGCTTTTTTGTTATACAATTCAAACATTTTTTTCCTACTTGTATAAATTCCTCGAGTAGAATTTCGGTTTACAGTTATTAATAACTATTTTCTTTTGGGGGAAAATAATATCAAATTGTTTTTTAATTACCTGAAATAATTGATCATACAATTCACTAGCATTTTGTTTATCAAAAGGTATAAACGGTAGTTTATCACTTATAAGGTTTTTAAATTTGTCCTTACGAGATGCAGTGACCGGCCTGCATTTTATTTCAAGACGGCGTGAAATTAAATGGTTCTGTAGTGTAACTATCTGTCCGTTTAGTATGACAAATGTCTAGTATAGGACGTTTTTTTTGTTTCTATTTATTAAACCCGGCAACAGTGTATTTATTACTTACCATGGAAGACAAGAAAAAAAATATATATTGACTTGCATTACGTTTACCGCGATGGGAATCATACCGCTTCTTGGTAAGTTTAGTAGGTTTATCTAGCCGTAAGTAGACTAGCTGTAGATTACGCAAATCAAAATAAAACTTATTTTCTAAAAGTATCGTATATAGATACGGTATGTTCTAAGATAAATCAATAACAATGCAGAAGACGCCAACTGCTTTACACTCGATCCCAAATTAATTAAATATTGGACACCAATCACATACATTGCTCTGATCCCAAAGTAAGTAGCTAATGCACTTGTGTTATGGAAATCAGACACAACGGTGGTACCACAACACAAAGACCCAGGACAATATAGAAAATTTTGATTTCTACATTGACCCGACCGGGAATCGAATCCGGGACCTCGGAGCGGCGACGCCTTGAAACCCAGCGTGCTTAGCCACTACACCACGGAGGTCGTCTGTGTAATAACCTCAACTTTGCTAGAAGATTTTGTTTTGTATCTTGCAAAGTAGTACTTATACAGCGTGTGGCCTGTAATAGGAGCAAATTTAATCAGTGATTCTACAGAGTATAAGTACCTCGTGTGTTCATAAGTTTTGAGACAAACTTTGTAGTTAAAAAAATAAATTAAATATTACTGGCTGCTATTTAATTCTTTTTCCAATTATGAATTTGGAATGTTTACTTTTAATACCTTTGACTTTCAAATTTATTTCTGTCAATTTTATCGTGATGGAGGGGACTAAAGAATTGCGTGCGACCGTGATATCGCTATTTAAGGCGGGAAAAAAACCAATGGAGATTTTCCGTGAGGTGAAAACTTTTGACGTAAGCCGTAACTTCGTGTATTACACTATCAAACGATACAATGAGACAAGTTCCTTGCAAGATCGCAAAAGGAGTGGTCGGCCACGCTCTGTAAGGACGCCTGCGAACATCAAAATCATTCGAGTGCGACTTCACCGAAATCCATGTCGCACTCAGAAAAAAATTGCTCTGCAGACTTATATTTCGCGCGTTTCAGTCAACAGAATACTGTAATATGATCTTAAGGTAAAGGCGTATAGCCGTAGAAAAGTACACTTTTTAAACGATCGGCTTCGTAAATTGCGACGCGAACGTTGCCCATTACTGCTTAGGAGACACGATGCGAGGAAGATACTGTTCACCGATGAGAATTTTTTTTAATGTCGAAGAAAAGTTCAACCGACAAAACAATAAAGTCTATGCCAAAAGTAGCAAGGATGTCCCAGCTTCAGCACGGAATGTCTCGCTTACTCATCATCCGGCAAGTGTGATGGTATGGTGGGGAGTTTCGTATGAAGGTGTCACTCCGCTCCATTTCTGTCAACAAGGCGTCAAGGTGAAAGCCAAGAATTATCAAAATGACATCTTAGAGCCTGTTGTGAAACCACTATCTCATACTTTATTTTACAACAAATTTTGGGTTTTCCAGCAAGACTCAGCACCATCCCATAAAACAAAAACCACCCAAGCTTGGTTGAGAGAAAATGTGCCGGCTTCATCGCGGCGAACGAATGGCCCTCCTCCAGCCCCGACCTCAACCCGCTGGATTATTCTCTATGGACTGAGTTAGAGCTCAGGGCCTGCCGGAAGTCCCACCCAAACTTGGAGTCACTGAAGCGAGCTCTTGTTCGAGAAGCAAAGCGAATCCCGCTAGAAAAGATTCGTGTCGCCATTGATGATTGGCCAAATCGTCTAAGGGCCTGTATTAAAAACAAGGGTGGACATTTTGAATAAATGATAATATTTTATTGTTGATTATTATCTACTTAGTGTTCACTGTAAATTTTAGAAATATAAGTTAATTATTTAAAAAGTTATGCCTCTTTTTTTTCGTCTCAAAACTTATGAACACACGAGGTAGATACCTTGACCTGCGGGCGAAGTCTGAAGTAAAATTTTTGACATTTCGCGTAGACAATTTCAACTTTCTGATTTTCTGCTGCATCGTATATTCTTTTAACTTACGTAAACTTTTAACTTACAAATCTTTAATAAATTTTAATAATATTTGTATTCTTTAAGCTTGATTTAAACATTTATACATGGATAGTATAGACTTATACATAATATTGATATATATTATTATTATTTATATATTTTATTATTGTTTGGTTATATGTATATATACTATATACGTTATGTTAGATTATTTATAGTATTTAGTTTATTATTATTATCTAAAAAATATTAATAAATTATAACTTTTTTTCCGTATTATTAATCTAGCACTGCCAATATCCGCAACTATTTCATTTCCAACACCTATGGGTTGGCTGGAAGAGATCTCTTTTAGGGATAAGCCCACCTTTGTTCACATTGTGACTTTTTGTATTTTCTGTACATCTTATAAGTGCAATAAAGAATATATTATTATTATTATTATTCTTCTCAATCAATTCAATTCAATTCAATTCAATTCTTTATTTACAACCAATAAATACACGAAAATACAAAGTCACTTTTTTTAGAACCTGGTGGTTTTACGGGGAACTATGTTAAAACTTCCACCATGCCCCGGTCATACTAGTGCTCTAAAATGCTTGAACTCAGACATATAGTAATCCAAAGTAATAATCCCTATTTAATATACAGGGTGTTTCATGTAACGTGTCAAGCCGATGCGTGGTAATAGGTGAGTACCATACCTATCCATTTCACCCCCATGTATGTTAGACAAATATTTATAGTTTAGGAGTTATAATTTTTTTTCGATATTTTTCATGATGCACCTAGACGATATCTTTAAAAAATTATAACTTTGTTTTGGGTCCACTTTTCTCAGATATTTTGATCTCAATAGAATGCCCATTATTTGCAAAATTATGAGTAAAATAATCGCCATCCTAACTTAGACACAAGATACAAAATTATTGATCGATACTAAAAAATATTGGATTAAGCAGAACCGAATAGAATTTTCAACATAAATTGAAAAATATAAAAAAGGTTTTCCATAGTTTCTGACTAATTTTAAAAACTGCTTGACTTCATAAACTTTCATTACAATACAAAAAACGATCTACTTAATGGGTAATTTTTAGCTTAAATCGGCCGTTGAATGTGGCATATCGGAAATATCTTGATTTTCATAATTTTTATTTTTATTGTTACCTTTGCATATTTTTATCAAATCTGATATTTAGTGTCCCTCTATGTTTAAATAGAGCTCATTTGATAACAAGTACATACATTATGTACCTACTACTATCTGTAACCACGACCATATGAGTTAATGAGGGATCCAAAATTTTACTACATTGCACTCAAATTTCATACTTTATTTACAACAAATAAACAAGAAACAATTGAAACTAAGACATGCATCATAAAAATCATCTACAACCCATTTATTCACAAACTAAATCATTTCCTTGAGGCTTGGGAAAGCTAAACTAATCCTTTGAGCTAAGAACTAGCCAGCTTTAGCTTTTTGCCCAAGCAGAATTTTCATTTTGGGTCGGGCTCAGCCCTCAAAGCTGGAGCAGTTAGTGATTATGTGATTGCGCCAAAATAAAATGCTGCTACTGCCAATAATTATTAGTGCTCGCTAGTCCCTACCTTAAAGGATTAGTATAGCTATCCCACGCCACAAGGAAATTACTTAGTTTGTGATTAAATGGGTTGTAGATTATTTTTACGATGCATTTCTTAGTTTCAATTGTTTCTTGTTTATTTGTTGTAAATAAAGTACGAAATTTTGAGTGCAATGTAAGTAAAATTGGATCCTTCATTAACTCATATGGTCGTGGTTAAAGTTAGTAGTAGGTACATAATGTATGTACTTGTTATCAAATGAGCTCTATTTAAACATAGAGGGACACTAAATATCAGATTTGATAAAAATATGCAAAGGTAACAATAAAAATAAAAATTATGAAAATCAAGATATTTCCGATATGCCACATTCAACGGCCGATTTAAGCTAAAAATTACCCATTAAGTAGATCGTTTTTTGTATTGTAATGAAAGTTTATGAAGTCAAGCAGTTTTTAAAATTAGTCAGAAACTATGGAAAACCTTTTTTATATTTTTAAATTTATGTTGAAAATTCTATTTGGTTCTACTTAATGCAATATTTTTTAGTATCGATCAATAATTTTGTATTTTGTGTCTAAGTTAGGATGGCGATTATTTTACTCATAATATTGCAAATAATGGGCATTCTATTGAGATCAAAATATCTGAGAAAAGTGGACCCCAAAAAAAGTTATAATTTTTTAAAGATATCGTCTAGGTGCATTATGAAAAATATCGAAAAAAAATTATAACTCCTAAACTATAAATATTAGTCCAACATACATGGGGGTGAAATGGATAGGTATGGTACTCACCTATCACCACGCATCGGCTTGACACGTTACATGAAACACCCTGTATATCAAAATCGCTAGCTATAAGATGCAGTAAATGACAATGTCAAGTTCTAGGACATATTTTGCAATACATATACATATTGCTGGTTCGATTTATTTTGTTAGAAAATAACAATAAAATTATTTTTCATTATAATAAATTAAAACCATTTAGAATTGATTACTGGTTACTTTAGGAGCCTATATTTTAAATCTTTGCTCCTATGACAGGCCATACCCTGTAAACCCGTTCCATTTTCTGTTTTTCCACACCAGTAGGTAGTTTTGTCCACTTTAAAAATCGATAACCTAGTAGTCTGCCCTCAGGCTTGAAGAAGTTGCAAGTCCGAAGTCAGCTGGAGCCCGAGTGCGCCCGGGGCAACTTGGATTGGAGGACTGGCCGTCGATGCAATCCTACTACACACTTAGGTAAGTGGCCTTTACTACAAGTTACTCAAATAAGTCTTTGGTCTCAAGGTAAGATCCCTACTACCTGCATAAGTGAAGACAAATTTTATGAAGGTTGAAACGTGTGGTCATGTGATTTCCAATGAAACTATTTGAAATAATAGTTTAGCACCTATTCTTGCTCAAAGACTTTCTTTCTTGTCAAGCGCGTTCCAAATCAATTTGATTTCAAAGGCGTCATTAAAAAGTTCTGCGTTTGAAATATGCACATTATAAGACAACGAATCATTGAATAATTATGATAATTTGCGAAGAATTATCGGGGAACAAATTCGATAAATTCGCGCGGGACGTGATTGGTCGCCCCCCTCCCCCTCCGACAACCCGATGATTATTGGTAATTTACGACGCGCCGACCGTTTTTGATAAAATCGTTAAAATCCCTTCGAGCGGAAGAATTACACTCGGCATTTTTATGTGTACGCTGCCATGTTGCCGGTCGCCGATGGTATCTGGGCCCGTTTTATTGCACTCAAATGTGCATTAATTTCAATATTTGTTCGACCCGTTATTTACGACGCCCGGAATGTGAGCGCCAGATACGGTTAGAAGGGGTGAGCTCTTTTAATTTTTTGCAATGTAGATGATCATACCAGATTTATGACTGCATAATGATATATCATCCGATTTTTATATCCGTTGGGAAGGATTTTAATTTTAGGTTTAATGTATTTTCCTTTTTATTTTTTCGTACGGGCACGCATCGCGGAGCCGCAACGTTAATAAATCGTGCGGTAACTCTGGTATGGAAAATCGAATCACATTTCTCTCAGTTCACAATTCCGTTGCAATAGTCGAGTTTATCAATACATATTTGAGGCGATTCGGTTTGAAGAAGTGCTCGTATATATTTCCATTGCAGTATCTCTGTACCGACAGCGGCCGCGCGGACCGCGAGAAATTGAATGAAAACATTGAATATTTATTCTGAGACGATGCCGCTGCGAGTTCTGCGCTGAGCCGGGCCATAGATTATGTCGCAGAGGCGACGCCTCTCGCCCCTAACGAAGAAGAGTGGGTACGGGTATTATTTATTGCGATGTGGAACAAACATTACACCACAAGACGCGGGGTTTACAGTTTGATATACTGGAAGTATTGCTTAACGACTTGCAGCACAGTATCGAAGGAACTGGAAACAAGTATTAGATATACTATGTACTTTCTTTCCACTACTGCTACTGACTGCAGTATAGGAATACACACTGGTGTATTCCTAGAATTTGAGGATTCCCAAAGATCGACTTAAATATGAATTGGCTTTTTAGCAGTGCAGATAAACACATAAATCAAAGTAGGTCAAAATATACACTGAACGATTTCTCATCTGAATTGCCTAATTGCGTAAATGTGTTGTTAGGTGTATGGCTAGGCATTTTATCCAACAGTTGTTTAAGATCTGTAACTTCTACCCCTTCTATTCTATGAACCCCGCCGGATCATCTTGGGGCTGTCCTTTTAATATATGATCTGCATATTTATAAATCGGGAGCCCGCGTGTTTGCAGATTTATAGTGTATTTCGTTTCTGCTGCCGACTCGAGTTCCATTGTCTGTAAAGTGGGTATCTGAGTAGCTGGCATCTACTTGGGAATTGGGATCTTTTTAAGTATTTTATAATCAATGAAAATGCAAGAGTAATTGAATAATCTTATTGAAAAATCTAATATTCAATACACTACGGCTATTTACAAAATAATGAGATGATGATGATGATTGGTCAAACTTAATATTATTGTGAAAAAACCTCTTTACCTACATAAGCAGGCAATTTTTTATTCGAATATATACAAAATGAAACATACAGTCGAATTGATAACCTCCTCTTTTTAAGTCGGTTAAAAATCACCCGTGGATCTATCATCTATAGATGGACTATTAATGCTTGTTGATAGTCCTGATTTGATTTGTCTGGTTGAGATGGGCAAAGACGGTAGAAAACTTGTGTCAGTTTCTAATGTACAGGTATATAATACTATGATATATTCTGTAGTACAGGTTTGAATTGCCACAACCAAATTGCGAACATGATACCCGTGGTTCGGAGGGCATGGTCCACCTCAGTCCACCTACAAATTACATTTCTTCTGACTCTCGCACGGCACGTAGCCCTCTTGCCCATACGTGCACAGCAGGTTCAAGTAGAACTCCTCTTGCTTGGTCCTTGAGGGTCTGATGATGGAGAGGTCTTGGTCCAGCCGCAGTGTGACTGAGGCGTTGGCTGTGACGGGCGGCCATCTTGTTGGGAGCAGATTGCTTTTGTATGGTGTAGGGTCGCTGAAATTAATAAAATACACAGTTCTTTTTAACACAAAAAAAGCCAAGGTGAATAACGTAGCTAAACGTCTACTGGTAAAAGTATTTAAAAATTGATTTTGTAGTCCCAGAGTCTCATTTAAACCTACAAACAAACTCTCCAATTACATCCTTTTTATTTTATCATGGTACACAGTCAATTGCCATAACAATTCATAGTAATATTTTGTAGTGTTCAAGAGTGGCTATGTCATTCTCAGAAAGTGAGAATATCAAATGTGATTTGAATTTCCATTATCATTGATTACGTAAAGAACCTTTTTGTGAACACATTACTTACAGTGATTTCGCGCTTTTGCAACGATTGCGATCTACTTTGAATATAATAGTTTGTAATCGTCGTTGTTATATCACATGGACTGAACTGAATATCAAATAGTATACTCTTATCGTTTAAGTAAGCTGATACTTACGTACTATGCATTTATAATAGAACACTGTTTTGCAGTATTTAATAAATAAATATGAATTATGTACGGAAAATAAAAAAATATCAAATATTCTAAAAAAAAAAAGAAATTTGAAATTTAATTCTTCTTATTTTCGCTTTAAAAGTAAACGTACCGTAGGTAATAATTCCTTTTCAATAAAATAAACTTACCCAAACTTCATGAAGTTGGTGAACATAGTTGTCAATCTATCGATGAAGAGCTTGTCTCTATTCGACAGCAGAAGGCTGATGCCTCCTGGCTTGAACACGTAGAACAAATCATCGGAGTGCGACGCACCAGGCACTGAAACTCTACTCCCAAATACGGCCTTGGCGAAATTCCTGTCCCCCTCGTAAGTAAACACATATCGGTACACCGGCTGATCCGAATATTTGACCATGAGATCCACAAAAGCATCAGCAGTGGAATTAGCTATCCAAACAGAGTAAAAGTCTATCAGAGTCTTATATGCACTTCTGTTTATGCTTTTGCCTTTAAAAAAGTAATTGTGAAGCTTCCGTGCGATTTTTTTCCTATCTTCCTCAGAGCACCAGGAGAAAACTGACGGTAGTTTAGCTAAGAAATTGGTCTCAAGATCTTTGAGAGTTAGTGGGTTGTGCAAACCGTAAAACAACAGTCCTTCCACGTTGGTCATGCCCGTGAGGATAGGCACTTTGTTGAACTGACCAGATTTGATTATATTGTAAGGAGTGTCGCGGAAGAATGGCTCTGAGAAGTTGCTGTCCACACATGGGCTGTATTTGAAGTATCTTGGATTGATGGACGTGTCTTTAGCAACCGACATAACATCTTGGACAGAGGCAGTCGCGAAGTAATTGTATACTTCTTCTGCGTTGCTCATCAGTTTGTCCTTTCTGGCGTCTTTGAATGCTGGCGTTTCTGGTTCAGGGTTGAAAGCCCACGGAGTCATAGGGTTTCCACTCATGAGTATTAGTTTATGAAAGAGTCCTTTGCTAGTATCAGACAGCAGATGCATGGCCGCTGCGCTCGCGCCGGCGCTTTGACCGAACAGACTGACGTTATTAGGGTCTCCTCCGAACGCGGAAATGTTATTTTGGATCCATTTGAGGGCTGCGACTTGGTCTTTAAGCCCTAAGTTGGCGACGCCGTTCAGGCATAGGAAACCGAATACGCCAACCCTGTAGTTAACAATAACTGCAATAACGTTTTTGGTGACTAGAAATTCAGGGTCGTAATGGTTTTTGCTGCCATAATAGTAGGCGCCTCCGTGGAAGAAGACGAAGACGGGTAGTTTGTGATGGGGTGAGGATGTCTCTGGTGTGTATATGTCAAGGCGGAGACAGTCCTCGGAGCCGAGGGTCAGGAAGCCGATGGCCTGCGAGCAGGGGGGCAGCCATCGCATGGCGGAACGCACCCCTTTCCATGGTACCGGCTCCTGTGGCGCCTGAAATGCCCAAAGGAGATCTATTTAATACCAAAAAATTACAGATGGATAGATACCTACTTGTTTTCGTTAATACCTCGTTTAAAAATCATCACAGAACAGCCAGTATAAAGCCAAGTGTGTGAATAAATTAACATAAAATTACTTAAATTAATATATCAGGGAGGCGCCCGATCGCAAATTCATATTTTTATGTATGACGTATCCATCAGTAATAATAATACTTGTAATGTGTAATATGAAAAGTATTATTAATTTATAGGTTTTGGCCATACTGTTGCTTCAAGTGTAAAACAATATACTCGTAATTCCTAAAATTAACTAACGGAATTCAAAAAGCCAATGCTTGCATAATATTCTTCTTATAACTTTAAACTATATAAAACAAATGAATTCGTATTCTGTATTATTACCAAACGACTGCACTTTTCATCGCTCATGTCTAAGCACTTTTGAGCACTCGAGATTTGCACAACTGTGAAGTAAGCGGGCTCAATCCTATACAATCTATGACAACGTTCTTAGTTCTTACCGTAAACGCATTTGCCATTCCCATGCGTGTTGCGAAAGTTGCAAAAACATGCGAATCTTTGTATGTACATTCACTATCAAGGGCAAGATTGCAAAACATCAAGTCGTAGTCCAACCAACGCACGCGGTGTTGTAATTATCGTCGTTTTGGTTTGTAGAATTATTGCAATCCATCGTAATAAATTATCAGGCCGTTATGTAAATCATTGACCAGCTAAGATGCGCGTCTGTGTGCATACATACAGAGTCAGTCGCATCTTAGGAATAAGATAATAATGTACGAGTAAACTCGAACATTTTAATCTATACTAATATTATAAAGCTGAAGAGTTTGTTTGTTTGAACGCGCTAATCTCCGAAACTACTGGTTCGAATTGAATAATTCTTTTTGTGTTGGATAGTCCAGTTATCGAGGAAGGCTATAGGCTATATAACATCACGCTACGACTATATAGTGGTAAATGTGTAAAAAACGGGAGAAAGAAGTCACTATTCCACGCGGACGAAGTCGCGGGCAAAAGCTAGTAGTATTAATAAAATACGAGAATAATGTTTCACTCGGTCTGATAAATAGGTAATTATATGTTTTATTTTTTTATAAAAATACCTTCTATACATCTTTTCAATCAAAAGAAAGGTTTTTTTTGTAAACAGATTCCTAACTATAAACGGGTTTTCCTACTAGTCCCTGAACGAATTTTATAGCATTTTCTGTCATGTTAGACTGTAGAAATTAGGGCTGGTAATAAATGAGTATGCAATATATTTTTTCGAATTTTGACATTTTTTCAAGATACGTTTCATCTCTGTAGGACGTGGGGAATTTTTGGACATCGAGCTCTATTTTTGAATCACTCGCTTGGATACGGCGTGTGATTTTCGTTTGAAAACGAATAAAAAATCAACGAAAACCACGCAAAATATAGACGTGAGTACTACCAAAATTGAGCAATGATTTTTCAAATCCTTTTTGTGTAAATTACAACTGGTTTTCATTTCAAAATTCGACTTTAATCATTGAATATCACTCGCCATCTTGACGCGAGTGATTCAAAAATAGAGCTCCTCGTTTTTTAAGTTAAGTTCGTGTTAATTAATTAAATAATTGACACAAGTACAGATAATGCATTCAATAAACTATGATGGATGAGTTAATAAATAACAGTGTTGCTGTTGCGACAGTAAGAAATGAATTGCCGTATCTTAAAACGGGAATTGCCGTATTTATGAAAAAAATACACAAAATTGCCGTAAAGGCTAATAAAAATCTACGTTTTCATTATTACCTCGTAAGTGGTTTTACGTAAAGCTGAATTGCCGTTATTAATGAAAAGCTTGGCGTAAAATCTAAAAAATAAAAGATTTTAAACTTTGTTGCATTATAAAATTAATCTAAAAAGTATCTTAGTAGAATGTCGTATATTATTGTATAGCGTCATATAATTCAATCGCAACATAATGAACCTTGCGAGCGCAGGCCTCCAAAAAATTTGTTAAGTAAGTAGTCATCTAACAAAAAATCGCTAACAGCGCGCGAGTTAATCGGCACTCAGCGTCATCTATGAACACTATCATGATCTATAGGATTATCTGTCTCACTCGCAATCTACATATTTTGTTATAGATGTATCTTCTGTTTTAGCGGCTTCGTTTTCGTTTTAAAAGGATTTTATCGAAACTATCATTAATTAATTTATAAATTTTGAAATAAATGTAGCACATTATACATAATCAACATCGTATTAAATCCCATGCCATGTTGTTTAAAGGTTAAGCGTTGTTATAATATTTTTTTTTTGCTTTAATTTTTGTTGCAACGCATTGTCTCGAACATATTTTGTTCTTATTTATTATTAAACTAATCTTGGTTATTATGTCCGATGTTGCATGTTGTCTAATAAAAACAGGCACTGTATGAGTCTCTGTAGTGACAAGTACAGTACAAGTTATCTATATTTTGTATTTGGGTGTTATTTAAATGGTTAACATATATTATGTTATTATTACTATTTTTGAAAGCAGAAAAATATTATCTGTCAGCAGAAATACAAAGCTAATTGGTCAGCAACTTATGGCCAGCAAACAATTCAAAATCAATCAGCAATTTATGTCATTCTGGATGGGTGTACTTATTTTTTTTCTGCAAATTAATTAATAATTATATAAGCAGCAATAAACTGTTTCTGTTTTATAAAATTTGGGTAAGCTGCTTATAAACTAAGCACAAATACTTTACCTGTCATGTGCAAAATGAACGCAATCATTACAAAGATTATATAATTTAATTACTCTCTGAGTGTATGTGTTTGTAATAGAATTGTATACTTATAAAAGATTTTATTTTTCTTATTTTTTAGTTGAGATCAATCAAAAATATGAAATAATCAAGAAGATACCTAAGTACTTCTATAATAATTAATTATTATTTATTAAATTTATACATACAATGAGTACCTATGGCATGACTTCTTATACATAAGTTTTAAAATTAATATACTTTTATCGATTTTGCAACAAAAACGCAATCCAATTAGTTATTTTGCTTACCATGTTTAAAATATGCATACCAATCAAAATATAATGCATATATATATACATGTTTTCTCTGCTGATCAATCTTAAAATCTTGCTGACTAATAATGATTTAATTTTGGGTAGTATTTAAACGAGCGACTGTAAATTAATGGTTTAAGTGTCGAAAATACTTAATTTGGGTTATAGAATTACTAAGTGAGCGACTGAGTGCGAGTGACGAGAAATCAACAGATCAGCAACTAACAAAGAATAATTTGAGTTACTTAAAATACAAAATGAGAAGCTTCATAATATATGAGCGACCCAATTTTTGATTGAGTGTGAACATTACGTCCTGCATTTTTTTCAATATTTGGCAAATGGATTTTTCAAACTGAGCTGTATTTAATCTTATATGAAGTGTTTCGAATGCAAAAGCTGCTTTGAAAAATACTAATCGAAATAGCGTATTATGAGGCCATATTTAAATAAAAAATCATCTTATGAAATTACTATTTGAAGATACACTAAATATTCTTATAGGTTATTAAATTAAACAATGTATTACGAAAAAGTAATAATAATCAATTTGCATTTACTTAAATCAAATAATAATAAACCGGCCAAGTGCGAGTCGGATTCGCGCACGAAGGGTTCCGTATATTCTATGTATGTAAGCATTTAAATTGTGTAAAAATTTACATGATAATTATTTTGCTTATTTTATGTATGTTTCTAAGGTGTATTAAAAAAATATTTCTCAAAATCTTTTTTTACCACTTTGTCGAGGAGTTAAAATTACAGTTTTCTAACACCTAACTCTGCGTTGAACTGCGGACAGACGGACATGGCGAGACTATAAGGGTTCCGTTGGACTACGAAGCCCTAAAAAAAGTGATTTTCTTATCAATACTATAAGGAACATTAATTAGTATGAGGGTTGAGGACCTCTACTATTCATCGATTTTATAGTTTGCATAAAATATAAAACATAAGACCTCAAATAGAATATCAGTAACCAATAATCATTAATACAGCAGCTCACAAACTTTGCTCAGAGTGAACTTTTTTGTAGTTCGTTATGTAAAACCTCAATTGGAAAAATCGAAAATATTTTAATATTTAAGCTGCCCCCTCTGTTTTTCTAGTCGCTCAGTTAGTAATTTAGTCGCCCGGATAGTATTTTTATATCTGAAATGGATATAACAAAGCCCACTTGTTGTAAGCTCGTTCTGGATTTTATTATTAATCAATATTCGTCGTTAGTTTAGTTAATTATTCGCTTACTCAAATTCATACCGCTCAAGTGATTAAAACAGTACGTCATCATCAGTCGCCAAGTTATTTTTTATTCGCTCGTTTTATTATTCCCCTTTAATTTTTTGCGAAACAAAGATTGCCGCCTGATTTTTAATAATGCAGACAAAATCTTTGTATGCTGACTAAATCATTTAAATGCTCTTTGGGGATGGCTCACCAAATTTTATAATTGCGTATCATGTAATTTCTTCTCGATTCTTGTATATTTAGCTTTTGTGATAATTATGTCAATGAAATCTTTAGTAAATATAACTCCAAATAGAGAAACGATGATAAGATCTAGTTTGTTGGAATGATTAACCCTGCGAGCGCAGGGCTTCAAAAATATGTGTTAGACTCATTTGAGTGTTCCCCTCCACGGAAATCTTTAGTAAAAGGCGAAAGATTTATGCGTGTTGAAGGGAAACCAGAGTGACTTTAGAAATAACGACTCGAGACCCCATCTACCCAAAAATCGCTAACTACACGTGAGTCAACACCATGCAGCGCCATCTAGCGTGATCTTTATAAACTATTCCGCGCTGCTTTTATGTTTTGGCTGTGGTTTTGGTATTTTTACCATCAAATTATTATCCCTTTTGAATAAGAACGACAAGAGCGAGGTGTCAGTAAGAGAAAGCTGTGCGATAAAAAGAGATGTGAGATGCGATTAAGCAGAACCATTTTTGGCGGCTGTCAAACAGTTAGGCGTCCCAAGTCACCATGTTTCAAAAGCATAATTTTTAGAGAAATTATGCTTTTGAAACATGGTGACTTGATCGGTGTTTTATTACTTATTGTTTCTTTACAGCAAAATAACCCTAACAACTTTTCATTTAAGAGGTTTATTAGTCCAAATCGAAGCCTCTTAATATACGATTTATATTTGCCAATGCGCTTTAAATTTTAAGTACGATGTTTGATAATTGTTTTCTGTTTATTTTCGTAAAAAGGTAAAGACAAAATAATATATGTATAATAAAATATTTTAAGCAAAGAAAAAATCACTTAAACGAAAGTTAATCTCATTTTCAGTTACTCTGTTACTTTTTAAAGTTACTGTCATCCAAAATCGGTTTCGTTTGCCAGCTTTTAGTACTATTATATATTCTGTGACTTGGTCCTCTTTATTTATTTCTTGGTTCTCTATTTATTTTATGGTATTTACAGTCCCAGAAAGTTTTGATGATTTTAAAGTTTATTTTAACTTTGATTGCACTAACATTTTCAGGAACTTAAAAAGTTTATCGGCTTATCGGTTACACTCGTGCTATCCACGCATTATTTAAAAGCTCTGACGATGAAATATTCTAACTTAATTAAAAATATTCAAACAAATAAGTTTGTTTTTGGTAAGCAATATACTTAAGTCATTTACGTGTGAGAAGAAAATTTGAAAATAAAAAAATCTTAATTCACCAAAAGATACCTGCACTATAATATCTTGGTGATCCTGATCCGCTCTTTGGCTGAAGCTAGGCATAAAACGTTCAATTATTAAATTAACTATAGGAAGTAATTTTCATTTACTTACTTGGAATCTCTCGCTAGTCGCATAAGGGATGCCATAGAACCGGTTTTGTCCTGACACACTGCGGAGTCCTCTCACCTCTCCATAGTTTGTTTTAATCACTGGCGTGAAGATGAACCCTTGTACAAACCCCAGTATCACACAAAGACACCCTAACAAATCATATGTCATTGTCTAGCACCATTGGAATCACAATACACAATCACTGTCTCCAATTTCACTTGTTCTTTCAAATTCGTCACTTTGTTAGAAACTACATTGTCAAAAGATACATTAGTACGTCACCGCGACTAAAAGATATCTGACGAATTCGCAACATCGCGATTCGCAAACATTTCTCTTTCTGAGGTCGGCCCTTGGCATTTGCTATCCCCCGCACTGCTGCACTTGATAGTGTCAACGTAAACTTAATGATGACAGAACATCATCCATTATTTTCATATTTATTTTTCTTTCCTTCTTGTTGCCAGTATCCAGTATCACATGAACATTGCGGTCGTATAACTAGTTAATAGTTTTAGTTTGTAGGATTATATTGAGCTTAAAACTTAAAACACATTTTGGGTTCATGACTTTTTATTCGTCCAAGCTTTTCTCCTACTTTCTTTGCCTGTCTTTCCATAAACTTTTATTTTGTCATCAAGGTTTTCCTCTTGAATTTCAAGATCCTTGTCCTTCAAGGGCTCTGTTTAAAGTCCGCAAAATTACATTTTTAACAGCTCTTCTTTGTGAAACTGCATGCCGTTCTTTTTCTTGCTTTCCATTCCGTCTTTACTAAGTTTGTTCTCACAAAATAGCTTGTTATGTCTTCAGCGTTGTCTTGCTAGATCTATTATGTACATTGTATTGATCCTGAGTTCTGGTGTCGACACACTGCATCGTATGACCCACTGCAGCTGCGCTCGCGCAAGCCAATTACGCAAGGGAGAGTGCAACTGATAGCCGTCTCGTTGTCTTAGGCACGGTAATGTTATCACGATAATATTACCATGTCTTAAGTCTATCTGAGAGATAAAATTAACACTGAAGAACCTTTAAACGATTGCTGTGGATAATTGATAGACAGGAAAATGTTTATTTTACAGGATCACTTGATAACTGTTTAAAAAACGGTGTACAGATTAAGGCGATCTTATGTTTAAGAACGATTTGTTCCAGACAAATAATGAGGAATGAATAATGTTCGTTCATACTATCATTGAGTAAAGAAAATATATAAATAAAAATGTTTGTAAACTGAATGTTTGACATTATTTGATTATACGTTCATTTCTATTGGCTAGTTTTGCAAATGCAATTTCATTGAGCAATACCCTCATTTGTTAGATAAGTACATACTATTATTGACATTTAGTTCCTACATCTATTGCCACTGGTTATTACTGGTAGTTACATAAACTTTACATAACTGTCCGCTGAAACTTTAGTTAGAGGTTCGTTACTTCGTCCATGACAAAAACATTTTACGGTCGGATGGGTGCGAATGTGGGCAAAGTTAATTATCGTGTGTTTACTGTTTAGTTAAGTCGAGGAGCTAGGCAGCTGGCTAGGTATTAAGCTTGAAGTCGTTTTCATTATCAGTGCGGTAGTGTTGTTTGTCTCTACCTTCACAAAAAAATTACATTTACTACATTCTTTAATCACAGTGTTTTTGTGGGTTGATTAAATATGCTACCTGTCTTTTTCCTTACCGAATAAGTCCTAACTATTTAAATGTATTAAATTAAATGATGTGGTCATTAAGGGGTCTAGAAATGATGGTTTGAAATATAACTGCCTTACCACAAATAATTAAACAAGGTGTTCCGTCGTGATTCAAAAGCTCAAAAACATGACCATATATGGTAATGATGCACCCAACGCAGGCGACGATGACGTAGGCGTCCTGGATTGGTTGGCGCTGCTTCCTTCGGTGGGGCTCGGCGGCAACGACTACGCACTTTTTGAAATTCTACGCTTGCTCACTTACGTGTCTATCACCATCAAATATTGTATTTTAATTTCTAATAAACCAAATTTTTAAAGTTTAAATCGTCGCAGTCATTTATACGCCAGCTCATCAACATAATATGGTCCTTCGAGCCGGATTAATTTGGGACCAGCTAATTATCGGAGATAAGAAACCCTGTCAAGGAGCCGCTGAAATTGCCACTGAAGTTGAGGTAGCAGCTGATGCAGTTTGAAGTCAATAGAGCAGTTGGAGAAAATCACAAAATCCGCAAACTTGTGAGGAGAAACGCCGGTTCAGTACCTGAAAACGCGCATATAGGTACGGCCAGCCATCCCGTCTATTCCCAATTCATCATCAATTCTACTGTGTAATATTGTGTTATCTGCTAATTTCAGTGTCAGCTAATAGTGCAAAAATCGCATATCGTGCCCTACTCCGTGATTTCGCGACAGCTGTTATTCACCGTTCAACTGTAAGTACTTTACTCCAATTTTGCTTATCCTACCGAAATGAGTTTAGATACTGCTACACAACAAACGCAAACCCGCGATAAATCTCCTTATAGATCTAGTGATGATAACCTGTTCAAAGAATTAGTGAAAAAGCGCGGTATAGTTAAGGGTAGGTTAACAAGATTTGCAAATCATTTAGTATCGCTTAAAAACGAACCTATTTCTAGTAAAAACTGTATCGATCTTAAATTACGTATTCAAGGTGCTAATAACCTATTTTGTGAGTTTAATGAAGTACAAACTAAGCTAGAAGAAATTGCTATCGATACCGAAGAACAGCTATCACAAAGGGATATTTTCGAAGACCATTTCTATAGCACAATATCGCAAGCCGAATATATCCTGAATTTAAACCAGGCCACTGATAGTTCGGAAGGTAATCGCAGTCACAAACATAAATCTATAAAATTACCAACTATTTCTATGCCTACTTTCAACGGGTCATGTGAACAGTGGCTCGAATTTAGAGACACCTTTTTATCCTTAGTGCACAATTCAAGTGAACTCAGCAATATAGAAAAATTTCATTACCTTAAATCATCACTGAGAGAAAGCGCGGAATTAGTCATAAACTCAGTTGAATTTTCTAGCAATAACTATAATGTAGCTTGGGAATTGCTTCTCAATCGCTTCAATAACAGCAGGTTGTTAATACACAATCACGTAAAATCTTTATTTACTATGCAATGTGTGAATAAAGAATCGCCAGTTCTAATTAGAAAGTTGATAGACACTGTACTTAAGAATTTACGATCCCTAAAAATCTTGGGCGAGCCTACCGAGTCATGGGACACATTAATTATCTATTTAGTAGTCTCAAAGTTAGACCCTACTACAGAACGCGAATGGGAACAATGTAAAGGGACGTTACTTTCAAACGCTAACGATTCTAAAAGGCGACTAAAGATTGATGATTTGATTGCGTTTCTAAAAGACCGCGCTGATATGTTGGAGACATTACAAGTATCTCATAGCAAATCTAATAATGAATCGAAAAGAAATTATTCACAAAATCAATCACAAAATAAAGTCCACTGCAATGTCTCCACCAACAAGCCGGCCGAACGTCAATCGCGCGATGTCACTAAACGCCTATGTTCACTGTGCGACGCAAATCACCCACTTTATTCTTGTCAGAAATTCATCGATACTAATTTGGAATCTAAACTAAAGTTAATTCACGATAAAAAACTATGTATTAATTGCCTACGTTCGGGACATAGCGTGGAGAGTTGTAGATTTGGGCCGTGTCGAATGTGTAATAAAAAACACAATTCGTTAGTGCATCCGGGTAGTCCTATCTCAAGTAATGTACTAAGTGTTGCATCCGAGCTTTCGCCGTACGCGCACACGACTACTGACGAACTGCAGCCACGAGCGGTGCCGACTGCGCCCGAGTCGCAGCCTGCCCCCGCACCCCGTCCACAGTGCTTGTCCTTAGTCACGCAAATCCCTAGCAAAATACAAGTGAACAATGCACACATCAATTTACAATGTACGCAAACAACTGTTTTATTATCGACGGCCGTAGTCATGATAGCTGATCACAGTAGTAATTATCACCCGGCTCGCGCGCTTCTTGACAGCGGTAGCCAGCGATGTTTTATCACCAAATCATTATGTAATTTGCTTCAAACGCCAGTCATACAGTCCACTCAAGAGATACGCGGTGTAGGTAACTCAGTAACGAATACGACGCAAACTTGTAACATCGAGATTCAATCGCGCACAGAATCCTTTGTTACACACATTCAATGTTTTGTTTTACCTACAATAACTTCATCATTGCCCGCTATGACAATAAATAAAGCGCAACTAAATATTCCGCAAAATATACAGTTAGCTGATCCGCAATTTTATCAAACTAAAAATATTGATATTTTGATTGGCGCAGATATATTTTGGGATTTGATTAAAACTGATAAAATGAAGTTGGCTAGTGGGCCATTTTTATTAGACACAAAGTTAGGATGGATTATTTCCGGACCCATTAATTCATTTTCGCGCAAGGATGAACATATTTTGTGCAACTTTTCGCAGTCAATCGAGTCTCAACTACGACAGTTTTGGGAACTAGAAGAGGTTCCTCGCGAATGTAGGGATACACGGACCGAGGAAGAACTTGCATGCGAGGAACATTTTCTAAAAAATACAACGCGTAATATTGATGGTAGGTTTTGTGTTCGAATACCATTCAAGAAAGATCCTGCTTTATTAGGAGAAAGCTATCCGCAAGCAGAACGTAGGTTTCTAGCCCTCGAAAAACGATTACACCGTAATAGTAGCTATAAACAGCTGTATAGTGACTTTATTCACGAGTATTTACGTTTAGATCATATGAGTCGCGTGGAACGTTACGGGTCATCTCATTTCTTTTTACCGCATCACGGTGTTTTTCGCGAACAAAGTATCACAACTAAATTGCGTGTTGTTTTTGACGCCAGTGCTGCCTCAAGTAATAACGTCTCGCTAAATGAATTGCAGATGGTAGGCCCGGCTATACAAGGTGATCTTTTAGCTATATTATTGCGATTCAGAATTCACAAATATACAGCTTGTGCAGACGTGGAGAAAATGTATAGGCAGTGTCTAATTCATGAGGATCAACGAGATTATCAATTAATCTTATGGCGCGATGATCCATCTGAACCTATTGGCATTTATCGCCTTAACACGGTTACCTACGGGACTGCTTCAGCACCATTTCTCAGTTGCAGGTGCCTTAAGCAACTCGCTATTGAGTGCAACGATCCTGACGTCACACGAGTAATTAATCAAGACATGTATGTAGATGACATGATTACAAGTTGCGAAAACAAAGAAGAGCTATTGACTATTTGCTATAAAATAGAAAAGGTATTAAGCGCTGGGTGCTTTCCGCTTCGCAAATGGAAGTTTAATTTTAATTATGACGACCCAGCACTTAAACAGTCTGACTCATTCAAGTCGTTATCATTGATAGATAACACAAGTTCGAAAACTTTAGGTTTGGGTTGGTGTAATGCCAATGACGAATTTCATTTTAGCACGCAATTAACTAACGACAATAAAGTAATTACTAAACGTTACATGATGTCTCATATTTCCCAGATCTTTGATCCTTTAGGATTATTGAGTCCTTTTATAATTACAGCAAAAATTTTACTACAAAAACTATGGTTGTTAAAAATAGGTTGGGACGATCAGGTGCCTACAGCGATTGAAAGGGAATGGAATCGGTTCGCATCATCTGTACCTTATCTAAATAATATACGCACACCACGTCATGCAGTAGGTAGTAACCCGGCGCGTCGTGAATTGCATGTTTTTTGTGATGCATCGGAATGCGCGTATGGCGCTTGCGTGTACATACGTACAATCAACAACGATTCATCGGTTACTGTCAGGTTGTACTATTCAAAAGGAAAAGTAGCACCGTTGAAGCCTGTCAGCATTCCGCGATTAGAGTTGTGTGGGGCCTTATTAGGTGCCAGACTTTACCGTCAAATAAATGAATCGCTTAATTTTCAATTTGATAATATCATGTTCTGGTCTGACTCGACTATCGTATTAGGTTGGTTAAAAATGGCGCCTAATTTGTTAAAAACTTTCGTGCAAAATCGAGTAGCAGAAATTCACGAAATAACAAAAGACTTACCTTGGTGTCATGTTAGCGGAAAAAATAATCCTGCCGACTTAGTTTCGCGTGGTCATAAGCTAGAAGACCTAGCATCCTCTTCATTATGGTGGGAAGGACCGGAATTCCTTCATGATCGTGATTTTAATTGCAACAATGTCACTTCGCACCAGAATTCCGTATCACAGTATACAGAGTTACCGGAAGTAAAACCAGTTAGGTCTGTTAACATGTTGATCGCGTCTACAGATACGTCAGTATTCTCTTTTGAAAGATTTTCAAATTATAATCGCTTAAAGCGCACTTGTGCGTATGTATTACGCTTCATCAAAAACATCCGTAACAAAAACAATAAAATAAACGGAGTCCTAACTGTCGATGAACTAAGAGCGGCTGACACGACTTTAATGAGATTGTCTCAAAAAGAATCTTTCCCGGAAGAATACAAAATATTACAGAATAAAGGCCAGCTAAAAAATAAACATGATTTAATAAAACTAAACATATTTTTAGATAGTGACAATGTCTTACGAGTAGGTGGGAGAATAAAACATTCCCCAAGCTTTTCTTTTGACAAGAAACATCCTATTGTGCTATCCTCGAAACACTGGCTATCAATGTTGCTTTTTCGGCATGAGCACAGGCGCCTGCAGCATGCGGGGCCACAAGCTCTATTGTACAACACACGCGAAGCATACTGGGTAATAGGGGGTAGGAATCTCGCAAAACTTACGGTACATAAGTGCATTATTTGTAAGCGATTGAGAGGTAAAACTTTATCTCCTATCATGGGAGATTTACCCGAACATAGAATCACTCCAACATTTCCCTTTTTACATTGCGGCGTAGATTATGCTGGCCCTGTGATGGTTTTAAACCGTAAAGGGAGAGGTTCAAAACTAATAAAATCGTACATTTGTTTATTTGTTTGTTTTGTGACTCGAGCGATACATCTGGAGCTAGTCAGTGACCTGTCTGCTGATGCTTATCTTTTAGCATTAAAACGATTTATAGCACGGCGCGGTAAACCTGCTGAAATTGTCTCTGATAATGGTAGAAATTTTGTGGGACTTGCAAACGAATTTTCAAAGTTCATAACTAATTGTTCTAAAGACATTATCGAATACGCTACAAACGAAAATATTAAATTTAGATTTGTTCCACCGTATGCACCTCATTTCGCTGGATTGAGCGAGGCTGGAGTGAAGTCTTGCAAGCATCACATGTTAAGAGTAATTGGCAATGCGCACTTAACATTTGAAGAGTTTAACACGATATTAACTCAGATCGAATCCATCTTAAACTCCCGTCCTCTTAATCCCATGTCCACTGATCCAAATGATTTGCTTCCTTTGAGTCCGGCTCACTTTTTGGTTGGTCGTCTCCTAACAGCGCCTGCAACCGAACCGCTGACTGCTGTCCCAGTTCACCGGCTCACCCGTTACCAGAGGCTAGAACAGATCCGACAACATTTCTGGACTAGATGGAGTAAAGAATATGTCTCAGAACTGCAAACCAGAACAAAATGGAGAGAACAGAAAACTGATCTTCAAACAGGCACTATGGTTGTAATCAAAGAAGACAACACACCGCCTTTAAGATGGAAATTAGGGCGTATCATCTCTACTCGACCAGGCAAAGATGGAGTGTCCAGAGTAGCTGATATAAGAACCACTTCTGGAGTGATACGACGCGCTTTTCCTCGAATCTGTCCTTTGTTTGATGACCATGAATAATAGACATTGGACGCTGGTGCTTCCAAGGCCGGGGGCATGTTCCGTCGTGATTCAAAAGCTCAAAAACATGACCATATATGGTAATGATGCACCCAACGCAGGCGACGATGACGTAGGCGTCCTGGATTGGTTGGCGCTGCTTCCTTCGGTGGGGCTCGGCGGCAACGACTACGCACTTTTTGAAATTCTACGCTTGCTCACTTACGTGTCTATCACCATCAAATATTGTATTTTAATTTCTAATAAACCAAATTTTTAAAGTTTAAATCGTCGCAGTCATTTATACGCCAGCTCATCAACACAAGGTTTCGAACACTGTTTAAATATAATATGGCTAGTATAAAATCAACGTCAATCAAGTCAAATGACACAAGGGTGACATACATTTTATTTTGGCCGCATAACATTTAAACAGTTGTTAAAACCTTGTTTATTTATTTGTGGTAAGGCCGTAAAAGTCTGGCACATCTGTATTTCTTTTATTTTGACCTGCATTTCAGTTCGTGCGAGTACAGGGCGTAAAACTAAGATATGTTCCTTAGAATCTTTTTGATGTATATAAAATTCCCGTATATAGTACCTGGCAATATGCATCATGTCAGCCCATCATCTCTATGGGAACAGGCTCTTAACCAACATTGCAAAAGATGTCAAGTGTTGTTTATGCAAGAATGCGTTTGCGAAGTAACTCAAGTGAGAAACCACTTGCTATAAGAGTGCACATGGGTTCATCTAATTGACTCTATTCTTTAGGCAATAGAAAACACTAAATATGATGTACTTAAGAGGATCGTGTGCGCGCAAGCTTCCATTCCAAAAGAGAAAACGATTTCCACCCCTTAAAGGTTGTCTGATTTTGGCATTTTTTTACATGTTAGAGATATTTTGAATAACTATTCACGTACGTTTTTTTTATATTGTATGTTTCCGATATTATAAGAACCCAAATATTCACTTTTTTGACAAAAAAATCTCTTCAGGATTTCGTCCATTTTTAACTAGTCAAGCCTTTATAAAAAAAATCGTAGACGTACAAGCGTAGTTCAGGATGTATAAAAACGAATGAGATCAAATCAGTCTCATTCCATAAAGGTTTACGGGTAGGAATAAGTTTTCCCCCGCAAGCATATATCGACCGTTGGCGTTCGAAATATATAAAAACTCGCGCTGCGCTACGCCTGCACACGGTCCTCTTAACGTTTTGTGGATGACTAGTACTACAATCTCACGGAAACTTTTATTTCACGTCACTTATTTGTTTTGTATGTAAAATAATTAAAACAAAGTCCATCATAATTTGAAACCCTTCTTTAATACACCAGCAGGGATTTTGAAGATCACCTAAAATAAAACTAGAGTGCAACATAGGTACTGTACAAACAAAGTTCTCTCGTCTCGTGTAGGTATGAGATAGAGCTTTGTATTGTATAATGTGAAGTTTGCCTGCAAAGTTAGTCTTATCCATTGGTTATTTTTTTACCGCTCTATTTTTGATGGCTGCTTTAAGGACTGGAATGGGAATTAATATGCATTATGAACGGTGCATGAATACATATGACACGCTTTTAGCACGGTCATGGCATGCTTCGTTGGAGTAGGCAAAAGCCTTAATTTATAAATTCCACCTCCTCAATTTTAGCACGGTCATGGCATGCTTCGTTGGAGTAGGCAAAAGCCTTAATTTATAAATTCCACCTCCTCAATTTTTTGCATAATGACCCAGAAATAGATTTCGCGTTACGAAAACCAACTTACTTATGGACCGAAATTAGATAACAATAAAAAAAAATATCACCAAATTCTAGAAATCATTCTTTTCATACAAATCTTTCTTTACATAGTTTGGTTAGCCTAAAGTTTTTTGCTATGATGTATGGGGTTTATAATTTTGTAGTAGGTAAGGGGCTAACCTACTTCTGAAATGATGTTGTAGCATCAGACTTAAAAAAAGCTTCGTTGCGATACTATATATATGTGTTAAATAAGTGAGAGCCGTAGTAGGCAAAGGTCCATGGTTCCAAGCACACATCTAGTCTGTGTTCCTAAACAGATTTGATCCGGATGAAGCCGTTTTTAACCGGTTTTATCCAGCTGAAACCGGGTAGGCAGGTACTGCTCGGAGATAAGTTTGGAATGAAAAGGCGGAGGAAGTCCGGTGCAATTTGCATGTTTGCCCAGTTAATAACAATTAGCCGGTTCCCGGGTATTTTTCTTTATTACCCGGATTACCAGCGCAGGGCCCGCCGGGCTAGTGCTGGCGAAAGTACAGAGTAAAAACTTTTTAAAACGCTTTGACTACATTTTCAAGACGGTAGAAGTATTTGAAAGATATGTTTTAAAAATGATATTTTCTTACAATATTAAAATAGAAAAGCAAATTTTCTTTGTTTTTTTTATTAGGAAAATGTTTATGAGACTATGCGACATTTATTTTGCAAACGGGACTACTTGTAATCAGTCAGATATCAAACGACTCCCGGGAGTCGCATAATAATGGAATTTCTATTGTGTCTCGTTCACATATACTTGACGAGTTAATAATATATTTTAGTTTTTACATCATTTTTTTTTGGGATTAATAATTAATTTTCTTTGTATTTTACGCTGTAAACATTTATTTGTTTATTTTGATGTAGGATTTGAAAGATGCATTCTTGAAGGGAACTCATATTTTCCTTTTTTGTCGTAGAACACAGGGTAGCATCCCTAGCAAGCGTCGCTCGGTATAATTGTGCTTTATAAATGAATCGGCGACCTCCACGCGACCGGTTCTTATGTCTTCCATTTGCGAAATGTGCTTTTGTTTTGAGCTCGTCTTTTTTATCTACTTCCGTATTTGTCCTAGGAGAGGGAACAACTTTTTTGTTGAGCCAACACGTAGACACTATAATAGAGAGACTAGTACTTATAAAGGTAAACTCTAATTAATGTGTTTGTAATTAGGTAATTTACTTAGATTTTTTATGTTATTGTTTGTTGTGTCACATAAAGTTCAAAATCCATAGTATAGTAGAGAAAAAGACACATACATGTATAGTAGAGCCTAGATCGAAAATGTAGCCAGCCAGCCACAGATTAACTTGGGCCCTCTATACGGTAATCACTTGCACAGATTTTTGTATGCAATTTTGATCGAATGAAGGCTCCATCTATCAGTGAAATATGTAGTTATACAGTAAAGAGGTGCTCGTAGCGCAGTGGTGGCAGCGCTTTGGTAGTAGATACCGAAGTTAAACAACTTACGGCGCGGTCGGTGTTTGAATGGGTGACCATTCCGACCATATAAGTGACGTATATCACGAGCATCTCCGTGCTTCGAAAGGCACGTTAAGCCGTTGGTCCCGGCTAATATCGATTGGTATAAGTCGTCAAGCCTATAAGTAAGGCCCTATGGGCAGCCTGATAAAAATCTGACAGCAAGGTTGGTCGCTTGCCTTGCAAACACCCCTCCGCCAATCCGCACTGAGCCCGCGTGGTGAAGTATGGCTCATCCTACCTCACATTTGAGGCAAGGCCTTTGCCCAGCAGTGGGATGCTTACAGGCTTAAACTTAACTTTAACAGTAAAGTACGTAATCTTATAACATTTGATCGGTGCCTTCTTTATGTGGTTTAAATTTCTTAAGACTAACTTTTTACCCTCTGAGGGTCACGTAACACGCTCTCGCTACTTTTCTTTATTTCTCATTTTACTTCACCAACAAATTGAAAGCAATTTGAAGCCATAAAGCAACTTTTCGAAATCGTCTCCCAAGGGTTCGGTGAGCATATTTCGCTGTGAGCATGAGCCGTAATGTGTGAGCAACACTCCCTGCCGGCCGCATTGCCGCAACTCAACGCCGAGTTAGCTGTAGTTGGCCGTAGACAACTGTTGACGGGTTGTGTTACCAGCGAGCCGGAAATGTTACTTTTATTTAACATCAGACAAAAAAAGCTCAAAATAACCATAAAATAATAACATCGGACAATAAAACTAAATCTACGTGGCAAATTATAAATAAAGCAAGACCTAACATACCTAGACAATCAATTTCTAAAATAAAAATAAATGACAATTACTTAACTAACCCACAAAAAATTGCCAATGCATTCAACGACTACTTTATTGACAAAGTAAAACCATTAGTAGGTTGTGGAAAAAACGTGACAAGTCACATCAAACCTAGATCTTCTTCCATGTTTATGGCGCCATGTCTACCACTAGATGTTCTAAAAATAATCAAAGGGTTGAAGTGCACGAATAGTGTGGGGTACGATAACTTCTCTACTAAAATATTAAAAGCAGTGAGTGAAGAAATATGTCACCACATAAGTCATATCATTAATCTTAGTATTGAACAAGGGATTTTCCCCGATGCCCTAAAAAATACAATTATTAAACCTTTATTCAAAAAAGAAAATAGAGAATCGATGGAACATTATCGACCTATAGCTTTATTATCAATTTTCGCTAAATTATTAGAAAAATATTTTTACAATCAAATTAATAATTATTTTGAATCCAATGAACTTTTCTGTAAAGAACAAAAAGGTTTTCGGCAGAAAAAAATCGATAAACATGGCAATATATGACTTCTATAAGTATGTTATAACTCACGTTGACAAGACATTGCCAATATCTGCCTTGTACTGCGATATGACACAGGCTTTTGACTATGTCGACCACAATATTCTACTTCTCAAACTAGAATCATATGGCATAAGAGGTAATATTCTTAGTCTAATTCAGTCTTATTTAAGTCAACGTCGACATAAAACGGAAATAAGTAGACTTATCACCAGAACCAGGACCGAAAAAGTACACTCATCTAATGAACGCATTGCCACATATGGAGTCCCACAGGGCAGTGTCCTAGGTCCCCTGTTGTTCATTATCTATATAAATGACCTGCCTATGGCCACCAAACACCCAATGACGCTATTTGCTGATGACAGCACAATAACAATAAAATGCAATGACATCAATCACCCTAAATCTAATATTATTAACATGACTGATAAAAATTCTTTTAAAACTGACATACTATTAACATACAATTTTGACATCAATGAATCATTAAAATCAATAATCATGTGGCTTAATAACAATAATTTAAAAATTAATCTAAATAAAACTCATATAATGCATTTCAGTCAAAGGTGCCAAATTCCGTCTGAAATAGAAGTGTCATACAATGATAAAATAATTGACCAAGTAGACACTGCTCGATTTCTGGGCCTACACTTTGACAGAAGGCTAGACTGGAAACATCACATAGACCAATTGACAAAAAAAATAAGTTCTGCAGCATTCGCACTTTATAGACTTTCGAAAACTGTGAATATTGAGGCATTACTGACGGCTTATCACGGGCTAGCTGAATCATTACTTAGATATGGTATCATATTTTGGGGCAATTCGACCAACAATAAAATAGCATTCAGGAGTCAAAAGCGATGCATAAGAAGTATGTTTGGCCTGCAAACTACAGACAGTTGCAAGCCATATTTCATAAGACACAAAATTTTGACTCTTCCGTCGTTATACATTTTAGAAGTAGCTGTTTTTGTCAAATGTAATCCTGATTTGTTTTCCCGTTTATCCGAGACTGTCATACGCAATCGACGAAATGGTGATAGACTGTGCCTATGCACTTCGAAAACATTGTTATTAAAAAAAAGCGTTGTAAGTATGGCACCTAAAATCTTTAATAAAATCCCTAATGAATATAAAATACTATCTACAGAGCAATTCAAATTTAAATTTAAAAGATTCCTAGTTGATAAGTGTTACTATAATATAAATGACTTTCTAGAAGATAAATTTTGACAATTAGAATTGATTAATATCTATTGTTATTACTGACTTAGTTACTATAATATATTATTTGCCCAAATTTAGTACTAAAATTGACATTATACACCGTGCTTTTTTAACCGTCTTACACCCGAAGCCCACGTAATGTAACCATCTTAATAAACCTCTAGGACATGTTATTTTTTTTATTACACTCAACATAATTTTGGTGTAAAAAATATCTAATAGTAATGTTACGTAATGTATCATCCTGTTTGTTAGCGACGCGCTCATTGAGTGACCATTTACTTTTATTATTTTTCAAAAACAGGGTAGTTCATAAGAATGTATTGTAATGCCTACCGCTAACCGTTAAGTATAGACGTTTAAATGAAACGTCAGTCTTCAGCTGTGCGTGAGCCACACCGCTCGGCTACTCGTACATTTGTATCGGTTACGAACGAAATACAGTGCTTCGTGTCTAAAAATACTGTTTTTTCATTCCTCATCTCACGTTCCTCCCTGCATCGTCATCAGTGGTCTTCGATCCAGATAATGTTCCACACTCCACGCAAAATGCAAACACGGAGTGCGGCTTTAAACCAGCGACAGAAAGAGGAACGTGACGCACAAGAAAACGATCGCGCAGTGAACGAGGCCGCCATGTTAGAGTGTGAGCACGCGGTTGTGACCGGCAACGAAAATGATCAGAAAATGCCCCAGCAGCTAACGAAAATCATTGCTGGCAGCATCAAGTCGGAAACCGTGCAACAGGGTTCACATTTATTCGTGCAAAAACCGTCCGCATCTTGCATCACGAAAATATCATGTGGCAACATTTCACGCAGATCATCGGCGTCTAAAGAAGCGAAACGTAAGCAACTTTTATTAGAAGCCGCCAAGCAAAAGGCTGCGATACAAATGGACATAATAGATAAAACACTAGAAGCGAACTTGGCAGCACTCGATGACGAGGAAGACCTAGAGGAATACAGTTCACAAATTGATGGAGATGACCTTCCCTGCCGCCAAGTAGCTGACTGGGTGGAGCACCAGAGCAGACAGAACTTAGAACCACCAGAAGAGCAGCAAGCCCACGAGAAGGGTACCAATACGGGCATGCTGCGCCCTGCGTCTACGCCGGCACCGGCACCCGGCACTGCAGCGCCCGCTGTCCCGGCGCACGCAGCGCCCGACGGCACCTTCGTGACGCTCACTAACACGGTTCAAGTTCTGGCTAGTGCGCTCAAAGAAATATCTACTAATAGTGTTAACAACAACATTCCTAATGCCAGCTTGCTAAGCCGCATCAGTACGCCTAAGGACCTTCCTGAGTTCTCGGGCGATCAGCTTGAATGGCTACAATTTAAGCAGGCCTACGAGGAGTCCTCTGAAGTATGTAAGTTTTCTGACAAAGAAAACCTGTGGAGATTGCGCAAATGTTTACGCGGCGCGGCCAAGGACGCTGTCTCAGCATTGTTTATCAGCGCTACGACACCAAAGAAAGTGATGGACACATTGGAGCTACGATTTGGAAGTTCAGATGGCATTATTGGTCGCATTCTACAAGACTTGAATAAACTTCAACCGCTTCAGATGGACTATCATAAAGATATTGTCACCTTTGCCGTGAAAGTCCAGAACTTTGTGGAGGCAGTGAAAGCAGTCGGACGCGAAGAGTACCTTCAAGGCGTCAACATCATCTCAATCATCTTGGCCAAGCTTCCTACAGTACTCATCTCAAAGTGGTCCGACTACAGCTATAATCTTATTAAAGAAGGACACACATCGAGACTGATTATATTATCTGATTTTTTAAATGAGGAAGCTATAAAAATCTCCACAACTGCAAATGTGTTATTATCTACATCGCGACAAGATCAACAAAGAAAAAGTGCCATTAATACCGCTACAAGGTCGCATACAGTGCTAGTTCAAGCCGAGCAAGATAATAACAAGTGCCAGTTTTGCAAAAAATCTACGCATCAATTAACCGAGTGCAAACAGTTTAAGAAAGCGCTGCGCAAAACAAGATGGCAATACCTAAAACGCAACGGTTTGTGTTTCCGCTGCCTGATAAGTAAACATGAACGGGAGTCGTGCACAGCGCCTGTGTGCGACAAGGACGGCTGCGGACAGGCGCATCATTCCTTGCTGCATTATGAAGTGAAGGACTCCAGCAAGCACGGCGCCGAGGCGCCCTCCGTCGCGGCGAGTGCGCGTGCACCAAATAGTGCTACAGCGGCGAAAATGCAGTGCGAAAGTGACCTTACAGCCATTCCGGAAACGTTAACTTTTATCAACTCAAGTGATAAAGTGCTGTTGAAAGTAGTGTCAGTGCGCGTACTCGGACCTAATGGTGTCGTTGACAGCACCGCGTTGCTGGATGACGGGTCGTCGGTGTCACTCATGAGTGCCTCGTTGGCAGCGCGGGCGGGCCTCCGCGGCCGACCTCGCGCGCTTCGTGTGCGCGGCGCGTTAGGTAATAGTGAGGTGGTGTGCGAGTCGACTGTCGTCGATGTGGACCTTGCGGGTATGGACGATAAGGTGCATAATATTAAGATGCGTTGTGTCGATGAGTTAAACTTACCGCTTCAAACCTTGTCTATTTTGAATTGTGTCAATTACTCTCATCTAAATGATATAAAAGATAAACTTTGTATTTCTGATTCAAAACCTGAAATCCTGATTGGACAAGATAATCATCATTTGTTGTTACCTTTTCAAGTTAAATTAGGGAAATCAAACGAGCCGTCTGCTACCTTGACCCCCCTAGGCTGGTGTGTACACGGGAGAATGTGTGTGTCACGTAGCCGACGTCCGTACGTGGGTCCTCAGGCCGATGACGATGCTGCAACCAACCTGTTTCTGTCCGGTAACGATGAGGCAAGCATATTGCAGGATATTCATGAAGAGGTCCGGCGTTCTTTTATCGTAGACTCGTTAGGTGTGATGTGCAAGCCGCGACAGAACGCGGAGGAGGCGCGCGCCATCGCGCTGCTGGAGGAGTCCGCGGCGCTGGTGCAGGGCCGTTGGCACGTGCGCCTGCCGTGGAAGGACGAGTGCTGCAGCCTGCCCGACGCTCGTCCCGCTGCGCTCACCAGGATGAAAGGTATCGAAAGGAAAATGAGTAATGATTTAGGTTTTGCTAAAAGGTATCAGGAGCGAGTGGATCATTTGCTAGAAAATGATTACGCCAAAGAAGTAGTGGATCCAAAGGTCACGCCGCCGAGGGCGTGGTACTTACCCCACTTCGGCGTGGACAACCCCAACAAACAGAAACTGCGTCTGGTTTTCGACGCCGCCTGTAAGGTAAAAGGTTATTCTCTTAATGATTACTTACTTACCGGACCAGACCTGCTATCATCGCTGCTTGGTATAATACTGCGCTTCAGGGAGAACATAATTGCAGTAACAGGTGATATCAGAGATATGTTCTTGAGAATAAAGATCCATACTGAAGACCAAGACGCACTAAGGTTTCTGTGGAGGAACAGCCCTACAACGGACATGAAAACCTTTGTAATGACGTCTCTTATTTTTGGGGCTAATTGTTCCCCGTTTATAGCTCAGTTTATTAAAAACAAAAATGCCCAATGTCTTTCTTCAAAGTTTCCAGCTGCCGCTATCGATGCAGTCTGCAATTCCCACTACATGGATGACTACATCGATAGCTTGGAGGATGAAGCAGCAGCAATCGAAATGGTCAAAAATGTAAGTGACATTCATAGGGCGGGCGGATTCGAGATAAGAAACTGGACGAGTAACAGCGTTGCTGTATTAAATAGCATACCGCCTGAAACGCTCGGCACTGCTGCTGTTAAGTTCAAGGTCGGCCAGCAACACGGGAGCGAACGTACATTAGGTATGATATGGTTCCCCGCAGATGATATGCTAGGCTTCGATTTGTCATTAAAGCGCATCCCAGAAAACATTATTAAAGGCGCTGAAAGGCCAACAAAACGCTTGATGCTAAAGGTAATTATGTCGATTTTCGACGTCTTAGGTTTCCTAGCGCCGATAACCATTCAAGGACGAATCATGCTGCAAGATACGTGGCGATTAAACGTTAGCTGGGATCAGCAAATTCCTGACAGCATCTATAACAAGTGGCGCAAATGGATTGACCTACTTAATGAAATAAATACCATACGTATACCTAGATGCCACAAAACAGCTGCAGCCGCGAGCGACAGAGACAGGGCTTTATCAGGTGTGTGTGAAAGCAAGATGCAAGATTCATTTGCAGCGGCCGCGGCCTTCCCTTTCCCCGCGCCTGCCCCCTCAGCCTTTGTTCATGCGCTTGCACCGGGCGCTACGACGAATGCTACGACAACTCATAATTTCGTAGCACATGCTACGAAAATCGATGGTGCTACGACGCAATCTGGCTATACAAACTTGCAGCTACATATGTTTTGTGATGCTAGTACAAAGGCTATGAGTACTGTGGCGTATTGGCGATGGGAACAAAATAATAACGTATGCGTTTCTTTCATTGCTAGTAAGTGCAAAGTTATGCCTATAAAGATGTTAACGATGCCTAGGGCTGAACTGCAAGCCGCTTTATTAGCCGCAAGGCTAGCTAGCACAATAGAAAAGGAACACAGGTTGACTCCGATACGTAAGTTTTTTTGGTGTGATTCCACTACAGTGTTATATTGGATTCGCAACAACACGCGTACTTACAAAGCGTTTGAGGCAAACCGGTTGGGCGAGATCGACGAATTAACTCGCATGGAAGACTGGAGGTATGTTCCTACTAAAAAGAATGTCGCAGACTTGGCTACACGGGAAACCTTTGATGGCAATTTACAAGACGAATGGTTCAAAGGTCCAAATTTCATTCACCACGATGAATCTACTTGGCCCCAGGACATTACAAACACCTCGATAATGACGGCGGAATGTGTTGCAGTTGTGCAACAACAACACATCGTAACCAACTTACCTGTGCCTGATCCAGAAAGGTTTTCGTCGTGGTTACGCTTGTTGCGGGCTACGGCTACTGTGCTGAAGTTCATTGACAAATGTAAAGGTCAGTCCGGTCGTATTGATGCTGATGCTATGGAGCGTGCCGAGGTATTGTTAATAAAGCATGCTCAGAGTGAAAGCTTTTCAGATGAAATAAACGCACTTAAAAATCATAAGTCATTGCATCGAAGTAGCAGGCTACTTTCTTTATCGCCGTTTTTTGATGAGCGTGGTGTACTTAGGGCTGGCGGTCGCATCGATGCGGCCCTAAATATAAGTTTAAACGTGAAAAGGCCGGTAATACTAGATGGACGACATCCAGTATCTAAGCTCATTGTCCGGCACTATCACATAAAAGCAGCTCATGGAAACCAAGAGGCTGTGGTCAATGAGCTGAGGCAGCGATACTGGTTGCTGAAGCTTAGACCTACCGTGAAAGCCGTTGTCTCCAGATGCATGTTATGCAGAATCCGCAAAAGCAAGCCGCAGGTGCCACGCATGGGAGATCTCCCGCATGCTCGGGTCGCCCATCATCAGCGTCCCTTCTCATTCTGCGGGCTGGACCTTTTTGGACCGCTCGAAGTTACCGTTGGTCGAAGACGAGAGAAAAGGTACGGTGTTATATTTACCTGTCTCACGGTGCGTGCCGTTCACATCGAGTTGGTATCCTCTCTCACTTCTGATGCGTTGATTATGGCGCTGCGTCGGATGGCTGCAAGGCGTGGCTGGCCAAGTCACCTTTACTCAGATAATGGTACTAACCTTCGAGGCGCCGACAAGGAGCTGCAACTGGCGAAGCAGACGCTGGACACTGAAAAACTGCAAAATGAAGGTATGAATAACGGCATGAAGTGGTCTTTTATTGCTCCAGCCAGCCCTCACTGGGGTGGGGCGTGGGAGCGGCTGATACGCAGCATAAAAACGTCACTCAAAGTCGTATTGACTGAACGTGCGCCAAGGGACGAAGTTTTAAGCACATTGTTGGCTGAAGTGGAGAACATAGTTAACAGCCGTCCCCTGACACATGTCTCGATTGACCCAGGAGACGTCGAGACTCTCACGCCCAACCATTTCCTTCTCGGTTCGTCGTCCAACTTGCCCATCTTGGGAGAATTCGACGACTCAGACTTATACTTGCGCAAGCAATGGCGCACGGCACAAAGACTTGCCGACATGTATTGGCAAAGGTGGGTAAAAGAAGTTTTACCTGATCTAATACCCAGATCAAAGTGGCAAGACGAGAAAAAACCTTTACAGGTTGGTGACTTCGTTCTGGTGGTAGACCCGAACTCGCCGCGCAACACATGGCCTAGAGGCCTCGTGACACAAGTGTTCCCAGGCAAAGACGGCCGTACCAGGTTGGTAGAAGTGCGGACAGCGACCGGGACCTTACGGCGCTCAGCGGCTCGCGTCGCTCCTATACTCCTTAGTGATGAGTGCTGTGACAGCACTAGGGTGGGGAATGTTAGCGACGCGCTCATTGAGTGACCATTTACTTTTATTATTTTTCAAAAACAGGGTAGTTCATAAGAATGTATTGTAATGCCTACCGCTAACCGTTAAGTATAGACGTTTAAATGAAACGTCAGTCTTCAGCTGTGCGTGAGCCACACCGCTCGGCTACTCGTACATTTGTATCGGTTACGAACGAAATACAGTGCTTCGTGTCTAAAAATACTGTTTTTTCATTCCTCATCTCACGTTCCTCCCTGCATCGTCATCACTGTTCATAATGTTTATGTTTTCAACAATGCATTCCTTGACCTTGCCGCCTCCACGCGTTCCGCACCGTAGCCAATCTAAGACAGTCCACGTGGATCTCTAACCAATCATGCGCTAGCGCAATCCTTTGTGACGCCCACGGCCTCGCCCCTTTCTATTCGTGCGTAAAATAAGGTCAGTAGTGCTAGACAGCCGAGTGAATGACCCGCGCGTAGTGCTCGTTACAGGATGTTTCGTACTAAATTGTGCTGATATCTTCTTTAATGTCTTAGGCTTTGAAATCTTAATAATAACCAAGTTTTATTTAACGAATGACATGTAGTTATTGGATACTTTAAGTGGCCTTCGGCTGTAAGACGGTTAAAAAAGCACGGTGTATATTTACATGCCGAATTTCGGTAAAACATGTTGATATCAATGAAAAGTTTATAACATCTCTGCTACTGTGTTTGTAAAAACTATGTACTGTACACATGTTTAAGTAAATAAATATATCTTATCTTATCTTATCTTATCTTATCTTATCTTATCTTATCTTATCTTATCACTTTACTTTTTTTAGCACATGCTTTATTTGGACTGTCGTCGAGTCTAATACTAAGTCAAACGTGGCCAAAGTAATCGACAAAAGAGCGCGCTCAACCAAAGAAAGCGTTTGATCTGATTTTTACCAATTGTTCTAATTTTTACCAATTGTTCTAATTTACTTAAATGAAAACTACTTTGATTAAAGTAAAATAGCGGAAGATACGGCATGTCATACTAATTGTCAGCTAAAAAATGGCACTACACATTCCTTACGTCACACGATTACTTATAAATGTCACCTGCGCACGCAATCCCGATTGCAATGCAACTGAAGGCAATTAGGCGACGGGGGCCTGATTTTAGCGGTCCACTTTCGAGTGGCGCGTCACCTATCTTCCGCTATTTTACTTTAATCAAAGAAAAACTATAATTTTTAATTTCTTCAAGAATGAAAGATGCATGAAAAATCTAATCAATACTGGTATTATTAAGTAAATTGTGAAAAAGATGGCAAAATAAAGCTGTAACTAGAGACACGAGGAAAGAAAGGCGTTTTTTTTTAAATTTATTACTTTAAACATGGTGCAAATAAATAGCTAGCTAGAAGCTAGCAACACAGCTCAAAATCCTCAAGCACGCCCGTCCCCCAGGCGATCGGTTCCGAATGCGCTTACCGTCTCACGTGCTAAGACTTCAGCTTTGGACGTGATACGTGACACTTGCTTGCCGGAGAATATTATTGACGTTTCCGAGAAACCGCTCAAATGTGCTCTTGTAGAAGGAGATATGGTTAATGTCGAAAAATATTTGCTTAATATTTTTCTTAGGCCGACAGGTACCTTAGTTAGCGTTAGGCACGTAACTATAATGAAAGACAGATTGAAGCCATTTTAATGTTTTGTACCTACCCCCTATTCATTGTCCCGGCAAAATAAAGATAATGCACCTAGTGATTAATTTTATTTACGTTCAATGATATCACTCAGCATAAATAAATGTCGCGTGCTATTGTGCGAAGTAATTGACTTTCAGTGATCTATTCCACGACAATCTGTTAGTAACAGGAGTTCGATAAAAATTACCCCACAGGAAAGGATAAACTCGTCAAAGAAGCGATAAGTACAAACGAGATAGCATTAAGTTATCATCAGATTCAGTTTTAAACGCAAAGTTTATCACTTCACAAAGGGAAGTTTTGACGACGGCGCAGTGCAACTGGTAACAACCCCGTTTCTTATAACGAGTTGTTGTTTATTCATATCTCTTCAAACTTATTCCCGGTTCAGAGAGGCTACCCTGAAAATATTTTTTGGATTTACTCGTCTTTGTCGTTTATGCGAAATGCCCTGAGTGAAAGAAACAGCTTGATATAGCCATTCTGTAAATTTATGGGCAATATCGTCCCTATCGTGTCAAAATTAAATAACTGACACTTTTGCCGAAATTCACTTTTTGTTATTTTTAAATAATATAAAGCGTAAGCTACATTTCGGTCTATTTTTCGTTGCAATATGTATGATATTCGCGAAGATATCATAATTTTAGTTACTCTATTGACCACATATTACAACAAGGTTTTTTAAAAAAGTTTCGTGGAAAAACTGAATAAATGACAAAAAAATTATATAACTACAATTTAGGGTTTTGACATACCTACAAACAAAATCGATAAGTGACTTTGTTGAATTCTGCCACAACTGACTCGGAAACATTGTTACAAAAATTGGTTGTGGCAAAATTGAATAAGTGCTCTTGTTTAATTTTTCATTAAAACATTGTATTATATATTTTTATCATAATCAGCCTAAGGACCAGTCCACTGCTGAACTTAGGCCTCCCCCACGATTTCCCACAACGACTGCAATCTTTACAAGGTCGTCTAAGGGTCTCCAATGTAGAACTCTTCTGCCCCAACGACCATCAGGCCTAATCCGGCTTGTTCGGGAGGCTGGAACTTATTAAACCTACGTGCGAGACGATTTGTGATAACTCTTGAATCAGCTTGTTGACATGGCTCAGGGCTGAGGTGGGCCTATAGTTCCTCAATAAGGTTTTGTTTATTTATACTGTATTGCAAAACAGAGTTTGTACCAAAGGTGGACTTAACGCCATATGGCGTTCTCTACCAGTCATACCTTTTGTCTCCTTTTTTGAAAAACAACACCACCAAACTCCTGTTCCATGACTCAGGCAGTCCTCAAGCAGCACGGAATTAAAGAGTCTCTGAAGGACTTTGAGTACCGGTGTTCCCCCTCTTTTGAATGCTCTGCTGTGATTCCGTCCTCACCAGGTGCCTTGTTGTTTCTAAGCTGTTTTAGTGCCATCCTTATCTCGTAGAGGCTGATGTCCGGGATGTCTTCGGTGTAGTGTCGGGTTAGGATAGCTTTTTGGTGTCCGGCCTTAGCTATTAACGGGTTCAGCAACTGAGGTGTACAACTGCCCATAGAACCTCTCGATCACCCTCAAAACATCTGCTTTTGTCGACGCTACACTGCCGCCCTCCGTCTTAAGCTTCGTCAACAGGCTTTGCCCAATAGACATGTCTCTTGCTTGGGAGCCTTGTTTTCACTCTATCGGTTCTTTAACACTGTTCGTGTTAAAGGAAGAAATGTCGTGTCGTAGGGACTTCCATATTCGTCTTTTAACCTACTGTAGGTGAAACCTAATTATGCATTAACGGAGGTCTTCAATGCTATAGATCGACGTTCTGCTATAAGGTCGAGAGTGTGGATCGAGAGTCTTAGAGGACGATTTTTACGGCCAGGACTAAAAATCTTAGACCCCACCGTTTGAATAGTTTCCATAAACTCGTTGTTTATTTCGTCCACTGAAACGCAATTCTTTAGGCACTCAAAGCGGTTTGACAACTCGAGTTGAAAGCTCTTGGGATTTTGGATATGGGCACGAGTAGGTCGGAGCGTGGACCTCATCAAGCGAGACCTTTCCAATTTGACATTTAAATTCCATGTGCCCCGAACCATCCGGTAAACACTACCTACCGGTCTTTATTCAGTTGATCACGGAGACATTATTAAATAACCGTTTCTTGGTAGTCATGATGAAGTCTATCTCATTTCTCGTCGTGCCATCCGGATTCAACCAGGTCCATTTCCTTTGAGGTGGCCTCTGGAAGAAACGTCCCCTGGCGTTCCTTTCACCATATTAAAAGGATCGATAAGATCCGGAATACCACAATACGCTCCAGAACTGGAATAGCAGATGTAGGCGAAAAAACAGCAAAGCTTAAATGGGAGTAGGCGGGGCATGTGTGTAGAATGCACCCAAATAGATGGGCCCAAATCGTCACGCGATGGATACCACCAGACGGCTACCGACGAATGGGTAGACCTAGAAAGAGGTGGAGTGACGATCAGTCCAGCTTTGCGAGAAATTGGGTGTCGTTGGCCGCTGACAGAGACAAATGGAAAGAATTGGGGCAGACCTTTGCCCAGCCGTGGGATGATGTAGGTAATATAAAAAAAAAGTATTACTTGGTTGTGTGCCAAAACTTGCAAAAGTGACGTACAAAAACTTGATAATTGCAATTTTGTTATAAAATACGTTTGTGGCAAAACTAAATAATTATTTTTTTATTTTTATATTTAAAATAATAGAAAGTAGCATTATGATAGACTATTTAAATTATGAAGTTAAAGCAGCTTCATAACATATCAAAATCTCCACAGTAAATTTCCTTCGGCTTGGAATGTTATCGCCATTTTTGTTTAAAAAAATCACAAAAACTCAAATATCTCGGAACTTTGGTTTTGTTGGTTATTTAATTTTGCCACGACGGGGACGAATCCTACACGGTTGGACCTCTGAAGTAGTCCATTTGTACTTGCAATGTTACGTTGCTTTCAAATTACCAACTTCGGTAATTCTATTTGATACAAGTTAGGTTAGTGTGAAAACATTGACAGGCCTATGAAGTAATGTATGAAGTAAGTAAGTAGTATGTATATAAATATGGTATTTAAGTAAGTAGTATGTTTATCATCATTTTAAATATCTTTTGTAATTATTAAACTCACGCTCTTTCGTTAGTCACTACTTTCTTCGGGCCTCCTGTATTTTGTTCTTATGTTTTTTTTCGTCTGTCATAGTCCATCAATTCCGCCATATTACCGGTTGTCTGTACATGAACTTTAAAATAAAATAAATAAATCATTCGATTTCGTTCTCTGATACTATATGTATTACTATATACTTAGTTACTGTACTTGTATTGTCTTCAAGCAAGTCTATTTAACTTGGTTTAAAGATGCCAATCGACCCTTATTTGCAAAAAGTAGCGCAAACTATCTAACTATGATATCGACTAAACTAACTATCAAATAGCTTAGTTCTATACCTATCTATCTTAAAAAATAATATTAAAATCTCAGGCTTTTTCCCTCTCGACGCCTTATGGAACTTCATCAGCAATCTGCTTTCACTGCGCATTTTTTACAACGAAAGATTTTGGGGGCTAACGGGTCTAGTGCTAAGTAAGGTATTAATAAAATAAGTTATCCTCGGATTTCATTATCCCGACACATCTCGTCGTGTAGCAATTAGGGAGCCTGTCCAAACATGGGCCCTATTCGCTGCAGCGGCGGACTTATTTACATTTCATTACAGACAGCCATAGACCGACGAGCCGTGTAGACTAGGCTTTGATGATTATTATTGCACGCTTTATGTGTGTGTGTTTATAGTTGGTAATTTAGGTTCAGTTTGCGAGTTTGAGATCTCATAGTCACTCGAGTGGACACATTTTGTGGTGTACCTACTATTAGCGAGCTTCTTCTGGTTTGTTTCTTGTTTTTGTTTGTCTTAGTTACTAGATAATTTACCTACTGAAAATTAAGCCAGCAAACTGACTGTAATATTATAGTATTTGCCGTCTAGTTAAGTCCAGCCAATTAGTAATTTCTCGACAAAAGATGTCAGTGCCCATCTGGGTACATTGAGGAATAGCGGATCTTACTATTTTATAACTCTATCCAGCCGCTTAATACCCTCTCAATACGTGGCTAATGTTTAAAGAATCCTTAACAAACACAAAATCCCATATTCGGGCTATTTCCAGCAATTTATATTGAGATATGGCATAGACACGTGTGCTTTATGTATATTTTAATATGTAGACTTGCAAAGGTACTTCGGTACACATTGTGGTAAGAAAATTGACATATCAGAATGGTCAAGGCAACATAAAGTAGAAATTAACCACGGCAATTATCTTTCGGAGTTGAAAAATCCCATTATGGTACTAGTAAATATAATATCAATTTGGTACTCAAAGTAAGTTTATTTCAATAGTTGTGGTGTAATTTATGTAAAATATGAATTTTAGAGTTACATAATTCGAATCATCCTTGCTTTTACAAAATAACAGTTACCTAAAATAATAATTTATACAGACTAGAGTTTCATCACCTTGAATAGAGTTTTTGGTATTATTAAACTAGTTTTAATACTTAGATATTATCTAGGTAGTACATAATTTGGTATGGTGAACAATTATGATCATATCTTTCTTTCTTTGCTTTAAAGTCAGCTATTATTACCAATCAGTAATTTTAATACGGATGCATCGTCGTAAAATATTTCAGGTTTCCTTTATTTGATAATTTTCTACACCACTTGGCTGGGAGTAATAACTTAACTAAAATAAATTTCCTTTCCAATTAACTAAGATCTTATCTGCCGACATATAAATAAATAAATAGCAATAAAGCTTGATTATCAATATAATAAGAGGCACTAAATAATTTTATATAAATAATCATCACAATATTTCACATCGTCAAGTAAATACTTAATGCGCGTAATTATTATTTTCTACTATTAATCTACTGCAGTTTTTTATATATCTGTTTTCACGTCAGGAAATTTCTATGGATTTGTAGAAGGTCGATCTTACAGTTACTACTAAATAAATATTGCTGCATACGACATAAAACGTGCGATGACCCACTATTAATATCTTACAAATTGTTGCACCACCGCACTAATGTATTATAGCCCAGTTATCTAAGTAGAGTTTTTATGCTCAACTTCACAACCCATGCGTTTTTTGAAACTGCCATTACCTTAAATTACTATCACATTGCGTTAAACACTATTATGAGTATGTGTTCTATCACAGCACTTTCTTGTACGATTCTCATATTGTTCGAAGCCATAAGTCCGTCTTCTAAATTGGCTGTAGATGTCGTTCCACAGTTTCAATGTGCGTTCCTCCCACATAGGAGCGGTGGCGAACTCTCGATCGATGACGAGAGCGCGCGGGATCGGTTCCCGGCTTGGGCGCCACTTTACGGGCAGTAACCGGGAAGTTCGGGGTGTAGGGTCACTGAAAACAAATACTTCTTATGAATACACAGACACAAGGGGATAAGCTTCTTATGAATGCCTAAAAACCTGATCAAGGCTGATAACGACTTCATTTTTGATCAGGTTTTTAGTTACCGATATATTCTCTAACGCTTTATCAGCTAGGAAAAAAATAGGACGTGAAGAACAGTGGTTCGGCATGCTTCACCTTAAAGTTGTCTATATCTTAAAATGGTATCAGTGATTTTGAATTAAAATCTGTTACGATGAATTCTTAAATGAAATGTCCATCGCCAAGATGGTCCGATAACTTCATACATGTTATAGTTTTTATTTATGTTATTATAGTGTTTTGTCACCATACAAACTTAATAATATAAATTGCACTTGTAAAAAGACAACTGTGAACCTGTGACAGATGAGGAATTGAACCCCGTGTCTTACGCAATCCGGGCGTATGCCTATACCACTCGGCCACCGTCACATTAACAGGCCTGTTGAATTTTGCAAGCGCTTCTTAACGCGTAGGCTGCGTGACATCATCAATGTTGTGAGATTGCTCTCACAATATCTGAAGGAAAATATTTTTACAAATATTTTAACAATCAGTTAAGATGATGAAAGCCAATTTATAGTTTTTATTTATGTTTTTATAGTGTTTTGTCACCATACAAACTTAATAATATAAATTGCACTTGTAAAAAGACAACTGTGAACCTGTGACAGACGAGGAATTGAACCCCGTGTCTTACGCAATCCGGGCGTATGCCTATACCACTCGGCCACCGTCACATTAACAGGCCTGTTGAATTTTTTTTTTGTAAGACACGGGGTTCAATTCCTCGTCTGTCACAGGTTCACAGTTGTCTTTTTACAAGTGCAATTTATATTCATACATGTTGCTTGAAGCCGGTCACTGCGCTTTGAAAACCAAGCTAGAGCCCTTGTTCATCAGTGGCTAAAGCTAACTATATGATAAATGGAATGAACAGACCTATACTTGGCGAAGTTGGTCCACATAGTGGTGAGACGCTCCATCATCAGCGCCTCGAACGTCTTGGCCGCGACCATGGGCAGCGCGTGAGGGCGGAACATGTAGAAGAGCTCGTCTGCATGAGCTGCCCCATCAGCACCTGGAAATATAACGTCGGTATTTGTAGCTACGTTATTTCTAATAGTAGAACATGCAAAAAATATAGAAGTTCCAGACATAGCGATAGATTATCTGATAAGACTTACTTACTTATTTCATGTTTCAAAGGACAGTTAGCATGACACATTTACTTTATACTTAAAAGATGAAATATGAAACCAAAAATTGCGCACGGGCGGGATTCAAACCAGCATCTTTCTGGCTATCCGGGCCAACTGCTCTTCCAATTGAGCTACCGTGCTGTCGGTCCGACCGCGCGAAATTCTTGGTCTCATTGATACGTCATTGCGTGACATTTACTTTAACTTTGAGGTACCCTACGTACGATAGGCTTAGACCATACTAAAATAATTAGGATGCCCTGTCTAGTATTCTACCATAGAACGATAGTTAGCCAAGCACCGATATTAAGTTAAGTTAAGATATCTAAAGAAAACATTAATAAAAGTGATTAGTCAATATTTTATGCAGCAGTCACTTTACTTTTTTATTTTAGTTTGAAGGCGACTGCGCTTTAAAAATACCTATTATTAATGCAAAGTTATACATTTTCGTATTTGTTCTACCATGATCATATATTTGCATAGACAATGCCTTCTTTATATTCAGTAAAAAAAGACCTTACCTATAAACTGTGACAATGTCTTCCCCACATTGATGAGTCCGCTGTACTTAAACAGATAGTAGAAAATGGGCTGGTCGCTCGTCCTGGAATACATCTCCGACACCAGCACTGAGGGGTACTTGAAGTGTACGTCCGAGTAGAGGTCCACCATGTCCATTATCAACTCATCCTTCCCGGACGAGAAGTAATGCTTCCTTATCCGCTCCACCGTCAAATTCCTCGACGCCTCACTAGGAAACACCAGGTCTGGCTGAAGAGTCTCCGCCGTATCCACCTTCTTCAACGACCTCCCGTAATCTTTAGCCACGAAGAACAACCCTTCGTTATCGTTGAAACCTATTATCATCGGAACTTTTGTGTAATTTCCCGTTTTTATTATGTCAGTCGGAAATTCTGTTATAATCGGCTCAACTCCAGTAATCTCTTTCTCTACACACGGCACGAATAATGTTTCAGCTGTTATCCAGTTCTTACGTTCTGAATATTTTATGGCGTTAATCAGTTCGTCAGCGTTTCTGTTGGACAAAGCGTTATATATTTCGTGAGGATCTGTAGAGTTGTGTCCGAATTCTTTAGCTATCGTACTGGCAGTTCTTATTGGGTCGTGCTGCAAGCCCCAAGGAGACATTGAAGATCCACTTTGCAAGATTACTTTACTAAAGAGCCCTTTAGCTGACGGCGAAAGAAGAAGAAAAGAGATGGAGACAGCGCCTGCGCTCTCTCCGAACAGCGTGACGTTATCCGGATCTCCTCCGAATGCGTTAATGTTTTCTTTAATCCATCTCAAAGCGGCAATCTGGTCTTTCAAGCCAGCGTTACCCGGGGCTTCTTTGATGCCTAGACACAAGAATCCTTCAACACTAAGGCGGTAGTTGATGCCAATAAAGACTACACCGCGTTCAGCGAAAAAGTCGCCTCCGTAGACGAACGGGGTGCCCATGCCTTCGAAAAAGCATCCTCCGTGGATAAAGACCATAACGGGGAGTTTGTCGCCGGGTCTTGCGATTGTGGGGGTGTACACGTTGAGCTTGAGGCAGTCGGGCTGGCCCACGGTGAGGGTAGACCCCGCCACTCGCTGCGGGCACCAGGTGTTCTCGTTGACAGCATCGAGGATTCCCTCCCACTTCGGAGGAGGAAGTGGTGCCTGGAAAAATATTAATTCCAAGTTAGGGTGTGTGCGTGAAGTTAGGGTAGAATATTGCTTTTCGAGTTAATTTATTCAAGCAAGTACGCACTTACCTACTTTAGATTCGTAGTATAAAAACATTTTAAATATTTACATCGTTTATAAATTTTTGGTACCTATTCGAATAATTTTTTGTTACTTTGTTCAGAGCTCTTAGGTCACTAATCCATTTGCATTTTGAACAGAATTATTAACACCGGTATTTACGCATATTTACTTGACACTTCTGAAAAACCCAACTGTAATTTACTTTATTACCTATTTACTCTTTTCTTATTTCCTATACATGTACAAACCTGAAACTGGTTTTCTAATTTCCTATAGGTACATATACAATCTAGAAACTGTTTGCTCTTGTCGACCCTCCAGTCGTGTACCTGAGATGCGGTATTTTGATGGACTATGGTTCCATAATAAATTGAAAATAAAATCTTAGTGTCCGTTGTTAAGTATCTCCGAGTTTTGTATTATGGAACTAAATACAAAACGCTCTCGATCGAGAGGGTTGTCACTTGTTGCCTTAAATATATGTATACCTATAATACCTATAATTCTAATATGGTAGACATAATTAAAATACAAATCACCTGGAACCGGTTAGTCTCGTCCACCCTTCCGTAGGGTATCCCCAGGAACAGATGGAAGGCGCCACCGCCCGCGATCCGACCTCGCACCAGGCCTCGCCGTGTTTGAACCAGCGGCGAAGGCAACTGCACCACGGCACACGCCACCAGCCACGTCAGCGCTAGCCACTTCATGGCGGAGCTAGGTTTCAGCCATTTTGGTCTGATTGAGGAGGCATGTTACGTTGGGCTGATGATGGGTTTGACCTTAAGATACAATAAGACATTGACTTTTTTAATGTGCTCTTGATTTTCCTTTTCCTTATTTGTCTGTTTTAATGTGTTGTTTTTGGTCTCAGCAGTGTTAGTGCTTTGTCCTATAAATTAATAATTGCTTATTCTATCCTGTTTTAATTGGTCAGCGTCACTAAATAACAGTCAATGGTGTAAGAAATTGCTGTGATTATTCTGGAAATCCGATTTTAGGTTAATAAAAATAAGTTTCAGCCGACGAAATATCTGTTTAGTCTGACTAGTGCATCTATCACCATCGCACTAAGAATGAACAGTTAGTTGAATTTAGGGTGCCGTAATTATATCGTCTGTGGCCGTACATAACAATAAAAAAGTTATACAATCTACTTACAATGCAGACGGTTTGACGAAACACTTATCCGAACCTTTATCGGTGACAAACAACAAAATATGAATATTAAAATTAATAATTCACTGATATTGAAACGTCTTGGCGGACAGAGTTCACACCTTTGAGTGGCATAACACTATATCAGTAAATCATAATTCTATTATAGGATCCACAGTTAATAATATTCTATATCAGTAACACCCGTATTGTTGGTGTGTCTTTTCTGTTATAAGTTTTTTATATCTCTTATTCCTAATTAAATAATCATCTTTAAAAAAACATTTCTTCTTTGTTTTACTTTTATGTTTTCTACTGCTTTCAGCTATAATAATACCTGATCGATCATTCTGAGTTGCTTAAGAATCACATGAATAAATAACAGTTTTATTTTTATTTTTACAACATCCATAAGTACCTTACCTAGCACATAACCGATCGATTTTGTTGCTTTGGGTAAGTAAATTAATAAATATAATGTCGACATAAACGGAAACGCACTACCGGCTTTTAGTATATTGTGGTCAGTTTTAATATCCACAAATTGGTATTTTATTACCAGCTGACGATATTGTTCCTTCAGTCGATTCTCATTCTTATGTCTATGTTGTGAAGGCGTGACATAGTTTGTATACCGATTTGATTACTATGCGAAGGGCAAAAGCCATTGACTATGCTAATTAATATTTAAATAAACGATTCCTTTATACGTAAGTATATACATCGATTAAGTTGTAAAAACTATTATTGACATGCAATTGTTAATTTGCAGAAAACAATATTTTATTATGCTGAATTTATGCGAAAATTGTACATTACTTACTTGTACTTGTACTTATAAGTCGTCTCTACGATTTTTATGTATCTTAGAATTTGTATTCTATCAATAAATAGGGTACAATGATTCATTCATAGTACTATTGTTTAGATATTAGGTACTATCATTCATAACAGATTATTGGAAAAAAGGGAATCTCACAAAAATAATATTTACATTTGTTTGTTTCAGGTAAGCGCCAGAACCACTTTCAAATTGCTGTGAGTTATCGCTGTGTGTAGTATCGTCGTCTCTGTCTATACCACTGGTCTAGCCTGGAGACAAGAGCGAACCCATTTCAAAAAAAAAAAAAAGAGTTTATTGTTGTATTTTACATTTATGAGCTACACGTTTATCAAAAAAATGACTTACCCTTATAAATTAGTTTTACTGTGACATTATGTTTCTACGAGTAGGTACTACGTCGATCTTTAATTATCGTTTTGTAGGGTCTCAACCTTCCTCGCACTTTGTGTCATTGAATTACAGTTAAACAACAACATTACCACTTTTATGCTAAAACAAGTTTTTTAGTGTTAAGGACTACACAGTACGTTAGTAAATACCAACTTTAGTACTCATTTTTCGTCTGCTCAGATACAATAAAGTTACTTTTCAAATAACAATATTGATATCGTCCATTTGTGTAGTATGGTGCGAATCGCTAAGTCAAGGTTAGTTTGTCTGCCAGTTTATGTAACACAGCCTTGCGAATGACTTTGGCTGGGACCTGAGACCCGCTCGGCAAGGTCAGCGGTCTACGATTGCATTCGAATTATTATTATTGTATCGCAAAACCAAGATCCGATGTTGTACGTAAATGCCAGGGTCTTATTAATAAAGACTCATTAATTGCTGATTCAACTGTCAAGTAGGTTTGAATTGGTATGAGTGGCTTGTGTTAAAAGGCTGAATTTTATACACGTAGTATGCGGTTGTTTGTTGTTATCACAATATTTAAATAACTAAATTACGTATAGTTCCAAAAAACAGCCCCGATATCATAAAACCAGGAAGCTCAAAGAAGGAAGCACGAGTAAAAAGGCTTTTCCTTTGCAATCTCGCTCGACCACAGGCCGCCGCACAGTGGATCGACGCCATACTAGCAAAGGGACATAGGCAACTTAAATATACAAGTGTCAGTTTTTGAAAAACAAATCATTCCATCGTATACGCCTACTTATAAGCTGTAAAAAAGATAAGTAGCATTTTCTTATTAGAAACTTATTTTGAGAGCTATGGCACCAAACGTGATTTATTTACATGGGAAATGGCATAAAAAATAGTGTAGCTTCCGATTTTCTTCGTGTTTCGATTTGATTTTTTAATATGTTATTTAGGCATACATTTGCTACATTTTCTTCAAACAAACATGGTGCGCCACACGCACCCCTTAAGAGGTAGGGGTCCACTCACTTGACAACAAAAATAACTTTGTTTTTCATAGTATTTGTATGAAAGACAAAGTTATATTTGCGGTTGTTCAAATTGTGTTAATTGACAAGAATACCGGTTCTATAAGCGTTGACTGGTGTTTTCCTTCTTGTGAACAAATTGATTAATAAGTTATTATTTCGACTTCAATGGTGACACTGATAAAATGGTCAGACCATAGAGGTAAATCATCGGTGCACTGATAAAAGATTCCCAGGTTCTTTTTTATTGTACCTATCTCTGGAAACGATTGTGTTAGTTAACAGTGTGTCATATCATCATCATCATCATCATGAAAACCTTCCTGGTCTTATGCAAAGACAAGACAGTGTAATAAATGTGTTCTACAAACTAATCTTCCTATCAATAAATGTGGCTCCCATACATGGAACTAAAACAAAATATATTTTTTTTGCTTAAACCTAAGCGTGTCCTAGACATTAGTCTGTCGATCATCATCATCATCATCATCATCATTATCAGACGAAGGACATCCACTGCGGTCGAGTCGGTCTGCATCCAGTTCGATCCTGCGATCTTTACAAGGTCGTCTGTCCATCTTGTCGGCGGACGTCCTACGCTGCGCCTTTAGTCGAAGGGTCTCCAATCTAGGACTTTTCTGCACCAACGGCCATCAGTTCTACGCGCTATGTGCCCTGCCCACTGCCACTTGAGCTTACTGATTCGCAGGGCTATGTCTATGCTATGTATATGCTATGCTATGTATATCTCCTCGTTTCCGCATAGCCCTCTTCATCGCTCGTTGTGTGATTTTGAGCTTCTTTATGATGCCCATAGTTAGAGACCACGTTTCGGATACGTATGTCATCACTAGTAACACACACTGGTTGAAGACTTTCGTCTTCAGACACTGAGGTAATTGAGACGAGAAGACGCTCTTGCGCATTTTCCCGAACGCTGTCCAGCCGAGTTGGATTCGTCGATTGACCTCTTTCTCAAAGTCCGTGGATAGGTCTTTTAAAATGACAGGTGAGAGGAGAGGTTCCTTAAACTATTTTTTTCTAAAAGTCAAACATTTGTAAGATTTGTAGTGGACGCGCATTTTATAACACTTTGGAAGCCCAAAGTGTTATAAAATGCGCGTCCACCCTCTAACTTTTGAACTCAGCAAGTGAAAATTTTGAACAAAATACATAACGTATATCTTTACAAATACCTTAGACGAAAATTGGTTTAAACGAGATAGAACTGTTAGTTTATGACTAATAACACAACGTCAACAACCGCAAAACATAACTTTGTCCTTCATACAAATACTATGAAAACAAAGTTATTATTGCTGTCAAGCAAGCCCTAAAAGTTGGTACGGAACCCTCAGTGAGCGAGTCCGACTCGCACTTGGCCGGTTTTTTCTGTACTAAATCTATAGTTTTGTGGTTAACAAGTAACAACACAATTGTTTCCAAATATTGGGTGCACTAAGACCGTGGTAAAACGCTTTCTGGTAGTCTTTTATCAGTGCACCGATGATTATGGCCTGACCATTTCTCAGTAAGTCACCATTGAAATGAGATTTGGAGATAAAATATGTCGAAATAATAACTTATGAATCAATTGGTCGATAAGAAGGAAAACATCAGTCAACGCTTGTACCTCTTAACCGGTATTCTCGTCAATTAACACAATTTGAACAACCGCAAATATAACTTTGTCTTTCATACAAATACTATGAAAAACAAAGTTATTTTTGTTGTCAAGTGAGTGGACCCCTACCTCTTAAGGGGTGCGTGTGGCGCACCATGTTTGTTTGAAGAAAATGTAGCAAATGTATGCCTAAATAACATATAAAAAAATTAAATCGAAACACGAAAAAAATCGGAAGCTACACTATTTTTTATGCCATTTCCCATGTAAATAAATCACGTTTGGTGCCATAGCTCTCAAAATAAGTTTCTAATAAGAAAATGCTACTTATCTTTTTTACAGCTTATAAGTAGGCGTATACGATGAAATGATTTGTTTTTCAAAAACTGACACTTGTATATTTAAGTTGCCTATGTCCCTTTGCTAGTATGGCGTCGATCCACTGTGCGCCGTGCCGTGACCAAAAACAAACACATCCTTAAAGAATATTTTCAATAACGAGAATAATGTTTGTTTAAGGATTGCCTGAATGACTCTACATTCTGTATTTGGCGAACCTACTAACGTTCGGGCTTTTAAACCCTCACACCCTTGTTTATCAACATTATTTTGTTATTCTTTTGCTGACGCGACCGCCAGCGGCCTATCGATACCTGGGCGTTAAATACATCTGAGTCCAATTACATTCTTATCGCAAGGGTATAAGTGCCACAGGTCACCAGACCGCAGGGGTCAATCATTACCAGAGATTATCTTCGTGCCCTACTTATGTGTCAACAGATAACTCACATGAGGTAGGTAATTATTAAATGTGGCATAAAATAAAATCAGTTACGAGCAGGTTATTAATTATGCAGCCTAAGTGTAGTTTTAATTTTTTTAATGAAGAGGCCAAAAGTGAAAAAACATGGTTGCATATTTACATTTAGACTTGAGATGTGAGTTCTGAATAAGGTTTTAATATAAAACAACTTTTACCCTACCCAATAAGAAGGTGCAAAAACAGTTTACAATACAGTGATGCCCTGCATTATTTTGATCGCCGATTTGATTATTAGTATGCTCTATCGGTCCGGATCGGAAGGAACTCATTCTGATTGGAAGCGTATTTCACAAGAGAGCATTAGTGTACATCCTGTATGTTGGGCAAACTAGGAAATCTGAGCGGAATATTTTTACCGGATGACATGTATGTACATTAAAGGCCTTTGTATACATATATCATTGTAGTCAATATTCCTAAGCAATATATCAATATTGTCCATACTGCGACCCAACGACGTGTCATTCGTATCACGAATGACACGTCGTTGGGTCGCAGTAGTAGTTTGAATTGATTTAATGTTCCGCCATCTCTGTTTCCCTGCAGTTACTAGTCAAATAGAGCGAAACTTTCTTATGCTTTAGAATCCCAGTTAATCAATGCCCTTGCCCAGTCAGACTATAATTTAGCAAAAGCATGCAGTATTTTCCTCCCTAGGTAGAGGTCTGCTAGAGCAACTAGTGCATATCGACCTCGACCTTGGCTGTTATCTGCGCGTGTCGCAACGCTGCGCCGGCGCCGACGCGCTTGTTGCAAATCTACGCAGTTTTGTTTGAACATAAGTCACCCCAAAAATTTACGTTGTAGTCAGTTTTTTTTTTATTGTTGTGTCTACATTTATTTTGGGTATTTTGCAAAAAAATCTGTATGAATTCTTTACCAGTTATTAAGATGTTGGATTTAACACCATCACAGTAACGATTGTAAAATCGCTATTGTAAATAGCTGGATGTAAAAATCTAAAAACTTTTCTTAATACATAAATCTTCAAAGTTACACTTTCTTTTCTTTAGACATCTGAATATTTCCTTATTTTTTGACCAATTATTTAGATCAAAATCTTATGCTAACATGCCTGTATGAATGCAACTAGAGGAATCGTTCGTTATCATTTTACTTAAAATTACAATGGTTGATGTAGTAAGTATATTAAGAAATCTAACCTAAACGAATAATTGACTTTCTATAAGAAAATTATATGCCAAATTATTTTGTACCGATTTTCGGCGGTAATGGCGGCCCCTCTCAAGGTACCAGGAGATGTAATAGTGCGTAGTCCGTAGTTTTGTGCACAATACACAAGTGCACTCTCTGTTCCTTCACTCTCATTAGTTCGGTGGGACAGCAGTCCGACATGACCGGTGAGAGATCAGACGGCCTACTACGAAAAACTAAATCCGTCAATACGATCATCGTTTTGCGGATCCGAAGAATTTTTAGTACGCAATCCTTACTACAAAATACTTCGGGTCCGAAAAACGATTATCGTATTGACAGATTTCGTTTTTCGTGGTAGGCTTTCAGGCACAGACAGCTTCTGAGGATGGATGCATGGATGTGTGTATGTATGTTTATTACGTTTTCACGATAAAACTACTTAATCAATGGATTTGGATGAAACTACAATAATAAAGCTTATATAAGGAGTAGCACATAGGCCACAATTTACAATGATATTTTGTGAGATACGATATTTGTCTTGTTCCTAAAAATACTTTAACTCTATGTGTATGTGCCCTACCTACATAACTACTTAAGTACGAGTAGTTAGGCCACAAAAGGTTGTGATAATTGACTTAACATAACGTGATCGATCATGATCGAGAACAACCATAAACTGTTCTTACATGCACGTGGTATGTCATGCAAAAGTGTTAGTAAACATAGGAATGCTGTACCTACACAAGATCACTTCACGAATCACGTGGACTAATTTCAACGGTTTGTTTTGACGAAAACCATCACTGAATCAGCGCTACTAGTACGTCACAGCGCGAACCGGTGTGTCAAAAAGTTCAAAAACAAGTTTTTTTATGCGCACGCGGTTTTTTCGTAACGCGCGTATGGCGCGATGGCGGCTCGATGCCTACTGGCCGGAGTGCACCGGCTAGCCTTTCACGAGTGATCTCAAGGCTGCATTGATGGACTGACACACCAATACGCCAACATTTGACATTGGATGCATGTGACTTGCACTTTGCCATATATTAACATGGTCATGCAAAAAATGCACTTATGTTCATTTTGACATTTATATGAAAGTGAAGGCTTTAAGTAACGAGTAGACCTTGTGTATTACTTTAGCGCTCGTAAACATAGTTTCTTCTTCTTCTTCTTTGTTGTGGCGAGCGAACTTAAGTTGCACCCACGTGGGCTCACTGTTCCGCCAATGTCACGTGCGTGGAGCATTTCGTACTGATATATTTTGACTGTTGTTTGATAGCTTTCACCAAAATACATCAGCAGATGTAAAGTAATTACTATCTTGATGACTGTAAGATAAAAGCTTCTAACTAAAAGCGTTATTGCAGAATCTCTACTTGTTGATATTATTTTTAACCCAGTTAATATTATTGACTCATATTCATTCTCAATGCGTAAAGTGAATAATGAAAATTAAGTTCTGTCAGATTCAATTTAATATTTTTTATTGAAAATTTGAAACGAATGTTTGTGCCTGTTTGAAAGAAACATTATGACGATGCTCCCATATTAAGTGCGGCAGTCTTATATGTAGCCGTTGGAAGATTCAACACGTGTTCTATGGGGTATTAAAATTACCCATTTAAATTGTATACGTCATTGAATAACAAGTTTGTAACCATGCATTGTTTTTTAATAGTTTCTTACTTTTTTTGTCAATTTGTATGCTTGAACTTGTGAACTTTCAAACGTGTAACGTACGTCAATTCTAATACGAGTATAACACAAGTACCTTTCTTAATTTTTATTATAGATATCGCAAATTAGTGACTTTTGAAATAAATATGTTTATCAAATTCCAGAAATAGTTAGGAAAGGACGTAGGTAATATGTAACTAGGTTCTTTAGGTGTTTATTAGATAACGGCGTAAAAGCTGCGCATATAATTATTTTCCCTATCGGGCAATAGGATATCATTAAAATGTGTTTAAAAAATATTATTTATTTACATTCAGTAAATTACAGTGTAAAATGACAACGGACTTGACACAACCGGGATAGCAGTATTATTTTCTAATCACTAGATTTGGACAAAGTTAAAATGGCCTGAGCGAGGAACCGAACACCCCTTTTACAGCAATTATTTAAACAAGCATTTTTAAGTTATCGACTTTTGGAAAACAATGGCAATAAATTGATTACAATCCAATAGAGCCTCTGCTGGAAGTCGTCGTGGGAATTGAGCGTTTAAAATTTTTCGGCACGGCAAAATTACAAGAAAACATTGGATGTCGTTTTCGTTTTGGTATTGTCGTGTTATTTATTTAAAATATTATTAAATAATTCATGTCGAAAAGAGATAAAAGGACCGACAATCCCATGACGTTTCTTTTTCAACATAAACTCTACCCTAGGTGTATAACTCATACAAGAATAAAAAAAATGAGTTTGAATAACCTATCTTTTTCTCCTGTAAGCCGCATATGTGCTGTTCCAGTACAGCATAATTTTGTTCTCCCAAAGAGGAGCTACCGAGAACTGCTTATTTATGACTAGGACGCGAGGATCTGTCTTGTCTGTGGCTGGCCAGCTCGGAAGCGACGGTGTCGATGGGCTCGTGGGGGCACTGTAAATAATAGTTAAAACAATTTTTTACTAAAGTTCTAATAATACCTAGCCCTGTGTATAGAGACACGTGGCCACCATCTCAATTGGTAAGTGATATTGCAACTTTAGATAGATTATGGCATATAAGTATGGCCACTAGTTGTAAATAATTGATTTTTGTACTGAATTATCGTCATACTCGTATCATCAACTAGCAATGACATGTTATGCTTTGTGTTTGGAAATGATGAACAATATCTATAATATGTTGATAAAAGTCAGTAAGTAGTCTAGCAAGCTAGTATACTCTATCCAAATATATCGCTATTATGAGATTACTAAGCCACTCACCTGTACTTTGCAAAGTTGGTCCACATGGTAGTAACATTCTGTATGCTGTCCCACTCCATGTACTCGTGAAGAAGGGCAGGCAGCTTAAACTTGAACATGTAGAACAAGTCGTCCGCGTGAGTCGCTCCGGACCACTGGACCCCGAAGAACTTCTTTGCAAAGTTCATCCAACCGTCCAAGCACAGCTTGTAGGCAAACACAGGCTTGTCAGAAGTTCTCGCTAACAAATCAATGGCAAATATCACAGGATACGAAATTCCAGCGTCTCCCACAAAATACGAAAGCTTCTCCATACTCTCTTTGGTGATCTCCTCACTACCCATGTAAAGCTCTTTCAATTTCTGAGCAGTCTTCAACTTCTCTTCTTCGTTGGGAATTTCCAGATCCCTAGGCATTGCACCCATAAAGTTTATTTTAGATAAACACGTATCATTTTCTCTTTTGATAAACATTAGCCCCTCAGCATTGTTATACCCCATGATAATTGGGACCTTATTATAAAGACCTTGTGACATTAAATTATACGGCGTATCGGTCAGAAATGGTATTTCATCGGGTATCTGTTTTTCTGCGCACGGTACAAACACGTTTTCTGATAGCCGGACATTGCCTTCGTACCTTGGTACACGAATTTTTAGCAATTCATATGGAGTTTTATTCATAAATAACTGATAGATTTCATAAGGGTCTTCTGTTTTAAGCCCAAATTGATAGGCCAATTGACTGGCTGTTTTTAAAGGGTCAAACTGGAAACTCCAATGTGACATAGCGGAGCCACTCTGCATGATTACTTTATGGTATAACCCTTTCGACACGGGAGACATTAGATGGTACATTACAGAAGCTGAGCCAGCGCTTTCTCCGAATAACGTGATATTATCTGGGTCTCCCCCAAACGCTTTGATGTTATTCTTAATCCATCGTAATGCTGCGACCTGATCTTTTAAGCCGACGTTGCCAGGTGCTTCTTTGATTCCTAAGCAGAGGAATCCAATGACGTCGAGTCTGTAGTTGATGGTCACAAGGATGACATCGTGTCCGATGAAATACTGAGGGCCATAGAGGAATGAAGAGCCGGAGCCAGTTCGGAATCCGCCTCCGTGGATAAAGACCATGACCGGACGAGGGTCTGGCGAGGGGAGCAGTGGGGTGTAGACGTTGAGGGTGAGGCAGTCATCTTGCCCGCCTACCACGGATTCACTGAACCTCTGGAAGCATCGAATGTGTTCGTCCCCAAAGTCTCGAACTCCTTCCCAAGTAGGCGCTGGTCCTGGAGCCTGAAATTAAATAACGTATTCGTATGAATATGGAATTGCAAAATATGAATGTAAACATCGTATTGAAACGATGCTTGCAATTGTATCGAGTATCACGTTGAGTTGGCATGCTTCTGCATAATGACCGTTAATCAAAATAATAGAGCATAGTTAACCAGCAAACATGCTCATTATTTATTGAATGTCACCAGGCTACCATAAACAATATGGATTCATAAAAGGGTCTCATGTTAAATGACCATCCATAAATGCCTAAGAGGTATGAATCACAAGCAGCTGTGATCACATATCTACGATAGATTATTAGTTTGTCTCGTATCAAGTTGAAAGCACAGTATCTCTTAATATTAAGAAAATCATGTATACAAAAAGATTGTGCTTAATTTTCGTACAACTCTGTGGCTGGACAGTGCCAAATTACCTGGAACCTGTTCTCAACGGTCGCGTAAGGAATGCCCATGTACTGAGCATGCGTGCCTGCCGCGGGCACCTCGCCGCGCAGCCAACCGTTGTGTACGCGCACCGGCGCCGTGCGGTGCGGCGTGAGGCGCGCTGCGTATAGAGACACTAGCACTAGCCACTTCACGCTCAACCACATTTTGTGCACGCATTTACTGTTATCCTTCTTTTCGCCTTCCTTCTTTCTCCTAAAATGAGGTCCTTACTGGTCGAAATACTTGGTCTTGAACCACACTTTATCCCAACTAGGCTAGGTGGTTCTTACTAGCTAGAGATTATGAAAAAAGATTTTGCACTGACACTGATTTTAAGCAGACTTCGAATACCCTGTCTTTGCTCTGATCACACTTTGTCAATATGCACTTTTGTTGAGGTACTTAATGTGTTAAAACACGATCACAAAACATAACAATTGCACAAACCATACAAGATTATCTTGTGCCCCTCCATATGCACGGTAGCGACCACTTATCAGATAAGTAATTCATACTGGATTTGATATTTTGACGATAGTGATATTTTTTGATACACTGACACTAATAAACTAATACAACATTTTGTAATCTTACTCCTTTCCTATGAATGATTCATACGGTAAAATTTGTTGAGGTTCATACTGTAGTATTTTCGAGGCAGATACATTTACAACAATGGTAGTTTCTGTATTTGTAACCTTTTATATTCAAATTGTCCATTGTTTTTATTGAATACCAATTTTTCTTAAAAGTCACTCCGTGACGAGGCTGTGGTAATTTTTCATGAACGTTGCTCAAAGATCAAATGAAACTAACTAAAATTCTATACTATAAATGAATAATTCTACAGAAGATTTTCATAAATTTTTGTATATTGGGTGTTTTGGAGGAAAATAATCTATCTAGTTAGGTTTCATTTTAATTTTTTTATCAGAGTTTTGAGCTTATTTCTCTTTTTTCAACAAAATACTGAGCCAACAGATACTTGGTCACACAGATACTCATATTTATATTTAATCATGTCACGAATGTGCCACACTTATCTATCAATAGTATGAATAAAGTTCGTTTACTCCTAGGTACTTTTGTGCTATACATATCCTATACTTTAAATAATGTAATTATGTATTGTAGACAGAAAGAGTGTTGATGGACTATGCAAAAATCAAATACCAATTCAGAATAACAATACGTTTTAGAATTCTAAAAAAAGAAACTTGTAAGTATTTGGTAAACATTTCATTTAACCAATAAAATTTCGTATTTCAGCTACATTATTAGATAGCGTGCTCAAAATAGCGTGTTTTTTAATACTACCTGTTTGTATGTATGTAACACAAAGGTTATTAGCACAGCTCAGAATAAATATATTGGCTATGCTGAAAGTATTCGAGGTGAAAGCTATGGTTTCAAGATTTTGTTTTTGTTTATCAAAAGTATTTGAGAAAGTTATGAAAGGGAGACTGCTTAGTTACATCCTGAAATTTGACATCCTTAAGGCGGAGCAATTTGGATTTCAAGCAAATAAGTCCACAACTCTCGCCATGTTTCATTTGATGCGTGAAATAAATAATAACATTAACGCAGGAATCCCGACCACAACTGTTTTCTTTGATATGACTCGTGCTTTTGATTTTGTTTCTCATGACTTGCTGCTTCTCAAATTGGAAAATATGGGAGTGAGGGGATTAGCACATGATTGGTTAGAGTCTTACTTGACGAACAGAAAACAGGCCGTGGAAATAACAAGTATAGATCAAAAACTTAATGTGCATCATAACAGATCACAGTTTCTGTCAAATACATGTGGCGTCCCTCAAGGAAGTGTTCTTGGTCCACTTCTATTTTTGCTACATATGATTGACCTCCATGAATTAACTGACCACAAATGTATATTGTTCGCGGATGATGTTTCGGTAGTAATCCCGTTTAGGAAAATTTTGAAGGTTATGAATCTGACATAAATAAAACCATTGACAAAATTATAACATGGCTAAATGATATTATTATTATTATTATATTATATTATTATATTAATAAAACTAATTTTATACAATTTGGTACCAATCGACATACTAAAGTAAAACTTGACATTAATTATAATAGAATAAATATTCAAGAAGCTGATGAAACAAAATTTTTGGGTATTATAATAGATGATAACTGTGATTGGAGGCTGCAAATTGAAGCATTAAGAGAAAAAATAAACCGATACGTTTACGTTTTAAGAAGACTACGGCAGACGTCTACCTTGCAGACTTCCCTTTCTGCATATCACGGTTACATAGGCTCGATTCTGAAGTATGGACTTTTGGTTTGGGGAAACTCTATAGATTTGGATTTACTATTTAAATCACAAAAAAGTGCATAAGGGCGATCTGTGGTATGTCCCCTCGTCAGTCTTGTAAAACGTTATTTAAGGACTTACATATATTGCCCTTACCGTGTCTGTACATTTATGAGGTTGGAATGTTTGTTAAAAAGAATATGAATTTATTTAAAAAGAGATGTGATATTCACAACAGAAAACTGAGAGACACAAGTAAACTAGTCTATAATTGTTTGCCAAAGCTGCAGCATTATCACAATCAATGTGATGCTATGTGTGTCAAGATTTACAATGCCATTCCGAATGAAATTAAAGAACTACCAACTGTGCGCTTTAAAAGAAAGTTTGTAAAATGGCTTAGTGATAAGAACTTTTATAAAGTCAGTGACATTTTTAATCAATAGTATATAATGACGAAATTGACATAAATAAGATAGGGGTTCACAATTAATATTAACATTTGCATGCCATATAAAAAGGTAAAACGTGAGTGCTATATTTCTAATGTTATCAACACCATCTGCATATTACCATGTTTTTAGCAAATAAACAATTTCATTTCATTTAATTTCATTTCATTTTTTTCGGGAAGTATAAAAAAGAAACACGTGGGTTTGAAAGAAAACAACTTCGACTGATGGAACTCATTAGTTTATCTACCTGATTTAATAAAACAAAATTTTCGGATATTTTCGTGATAGTTTGTTAGATTTTACATCCCGACGCGACGTTTCAAACACTTTACAGCGTTCGTGGTCACGGTGTAGACTGACCACGAACGCTGTAAAGTGTTTTATTAAATGTGTAGTAGGTATTCGCGTAAACTTCAGAAACAAGTATTTTCTACCTGACATTACGATCGAATAATCATTGTCCAAGTTAACTTCAATATTTATTATCACGTCATCAAAGGTTAAATGCGTGTTAAAATATACGTCTTCTTTAGGTTCTGAAACTGTATGCGTACAAAATTTAAAAATCTGCTCGCGGTTGAGGTGTGAATTTGTTTTATTTATTAATTAGTCACTTTATTTTTCTTACCAGTAACCTTTCTTTCCAGCTCTTACGCGTAATTAAATAAATATGTATTTTTCCCCCTAAAGTGACTACAAGACAAACATTTCAGTCAATGATTCTGAATAGGTATCTGATGTTAGCACATAAAAATATGTTGGTAAAGATGATAATTCTGTTAATTATCCCGATATAATATACAAAACACTCTATAATATTAATACAATACTTTTCAGTAATGAACCTCACTTATTAACTACCTTTCTTGTTTCAGCATTTTACCGATACATTCATATTTCGCACCGATATCACATCACATTGTCACAGACAGCATTTCATAACAAATATTTCACACTAACTGATTTGTTGTTTAAATGTCACCAAAACACTTCTTTCCCATCAGTCAGTATGTAAACTGAATCGAGTAAAACAGTAAACGGCGCGCACGCACCGCTATTGTATATCTTCCCGCTGTCTCTTTTACATAGTCAGCTGTTTGTTTGTGCGAGAAGGAGAAAGATAATCTTGGCATTAATGTGATCGTTCGTGTGAGTCCGATCAGCGATCGCGAGAGAGTGCGGTGAGCCGGTGACCACTTGAGTGCGTCACAGTGAAATTTTATACAGAGGGTCCAGTTCCTCCAACTTACATTTTCTCTCTAAAAAGCATCTACAAAGTTTTCCGGTTCGTAGTAACGGATATAATAATTTGGAAATTAAAAATAGAAAATGAAACGGCATTTGAAGAAATATATTTTTTTGCCTTCATTTTTAGTTTTATACCTATATAGGTGAAAACGCCAAGTTAAGAAGAATTCTGGCGTTATCACTTTGTTTTTCAGAAATACACAGTTACGAAACTTGGCATACGTTCTTGTAAAAAGATCATCATACTCAAATATTATCCAATTCCAATAATATCACTTATACAGGTCGAAATAGAGACCTCATTTTTTTAGTCAGCAATAATAAATGCTGTATTAACGGCCTGTTTCAGAATATCCTTATAAGTTCTTGATATCGTTATCTGTCCATTAATTCATATGAAATGACGATTCATAAAAAATGCACTTGTAAAAAGCAACTGTGACTCTGTGACAGACAAGGAATTGAACCCCGTGTCTTACGCTATCCGTGCGTATGCCTATACCACTCGGCCACCGTCACATTAACAAGCCTGTTGAATTTTGACTATTCATATTATAATTATTAGTTGGTTAGTGCTTATTTGTCGATGTCGCGAATAAAATATCATAAAACCTCAAAGGGTACATAATTTAGCATATTTTTAAGATCATTTTTTCCTTTAATTTATAAATAACACTGTTATTCGTTAGCGTGACACGTTATTAAAGTTCTTGCTTCCTAAAAAGTTAACAAAGTATTTAATGTTATTCAACTAAGTATTTCATATTAATAAGGAATTCCATACTAAAGTTTTACATTTCTGTTGGTTTTACTTAACATATTTTAATTGTGGCAACCAGTTCCATGTGAAAATATGCATATATGTGACGGGCATGAGTACTTCTGTACCGGTTTAGAATGTAACAGTACTATTTTCAATAGATAACTCGTGATTCCGATTAAATAATAAATATAATATCTATTTAACATATTATTTGTTTGTTTCACGAACTTTACTACAAAATCACAAACTATAAACCGATTACAGTTTTTGCCCATGCAAAATACATGCCGTATTCGGATATTAATATGGTATTTAACCAATGTGCAGTATGCCAGAGTATAAGCCTAGCTCTAGTCATAACATAACACAATCACCAAAGCTTTACAAAAGTTCAAAGTAAAAAAAAGGGATAGCACTATAGAAGGCTACTTCCGATTGAGCTCCCTCCATTCTTCGAAATCTACGAATATTCTTGGTACAGACCACAGTTAATATTTTAGAAAAACAGAAAGATGGCGTCAACTATAAAGATGTAAAAAAAAGTAAAGTTAGCCTGCAAGCATCCCACTGCTGGGCAACTGCCTTACCTCAAGTATGAGGTAGTATGAGCCATAACCCATTTTTGCTTTTGGGTTTTTAATGTTTTCAGTTTTTGCAAACCACATATTAATATGTGGGTTTTTTAAAGTTTGATCTGCAATTGACTACAACCAGTGCAAACTTGAAACTTTTTTCGTGAATCTGCTTTTATCCTTTACTGATGAACGTTGCTTTTATATTTTTTTAAGATTTAGACTAACGGTTTCGTACGCAATCTAAATTCAGGTTATATTATAGCAAGGGACATGAGATTTGATTTCCTATCGCGGTTTTTTTCCAAGTGCGTACCCAAATATTTTGTACGTAAGTAATTGTAGTGTTATTTTGTTATTTAAGTATATTATGTCTAAAAGATCAATGTTCCCACATTGATAGCCACAATAACATACAAAAGTTTATACCAATTCCTTGAACCAAACAGTTTCTGAACTTTAATGTTCGGCTCCTAATTAGGGATGCATGCATCTAAGAATCCCTTCGTCCCTTCCAGTGAAGCAGTGATGAGGGCAGTGTTGCCAACTCTTCAGAAAATAAACTGTAGAAATCATTTAATATCGATTTTACTTACAAGAGGTTCTGATTGTGAAAATATTTTTCTGTTCCTGCTTCTTTAAGACGATCGGCTGTAAATATAAAAGTATTTTTAGAAGTGTGGTTAATAATTAAGTAATGTAAAATGATCAATATTTAAGTCATGGAACTTCTGACGAAACGACAGTTACTAATGTAAGTATATAGGTACTTATTGTATTTGTGGTTTAATATTTCCTGTTTCCTTCAATATACGGTTGACACAACGATATATTTAAATTCGTTGGGTTGACATGTCATGTCCATCCAAGACAAGGCAAGTTTTTTTTGGTAAAATATACATTTAAGTTGTATTATGGTCATCGTTAAATAATAAAATAAAATAAATAAAAGCAAAAGTATTATATTTGTATGGGTATAAACTTATTTCATAACAAACAGCAGATCTTAACAAAACAGGGAAACCAACCAAAAAGGTAGAGTACTGTTAAAACAATAGGGCTAGCAACACTGCGTGCGGGTTAACGCTAACTTGGAAATGACGGTAGTTCGCAAGAGCCCTTTGGACTCGGGAGATAAGGTTGAACTAAAATTTGAATATGTTCGACGCAAATTAAGTTATAAAGTGTGCCGCATTCGTACGCAATAGTTATGTGAAATACCTAATGTAACGATGGGACAACCAGTGCTATTAATTTTAGTTTCATCATTTTATTTATTTATTTATTTATTTATACTTTATTGCACAACCAAAAACTGTACAAAAGGTGGACTTAATGCCGTATGGCATTCTCTACCAGTCATACCTTTGGGCTAAGCAGAAATGATTGTGGGCGGTGCGACAAAGAAATGTATTTAATTATTAATAAGTATTTAGATTATATATAAATTCAAAATACATAAACAATCTATTTACTATATAATAAAAACAAAACAAATACAATAAGTAATGAATACAATATACACTAACATAGTATTACATATACAAAAATAAATAAATAAATAAATATCTTGTGAAGTGTGCTTAAGATTGTGCTCAAAGTATTTTTTCATTATCTTCATGATTTTGTTACTTATTGCTTTATTTTTGGGCTCACTTGAGCAATCCACAGCTTAAATTAAAATCGGGGTTTTAATGTCAACACGCATTTTATTTTTTCAACATCAAAGTACAGTTACTTTGATGTTAAAAAAATAAAATACAGCCACATAACAATGATTTGACCCCGGGTTAAACCAGTGAGTCGAGAAATTAAACCTTAGTCTGACTGTTTTCAGTTTTAAAGGTTCCGGATGCGGAAGAGATCGCTCCCAGCGACAGTGCCCAGTGCCTCAAATTGTTAAAATTAAAACTTTGCAGTAACCGTGGGAAGGCTATCCACCGAATTTAACGTGCAACAATAAACCTTAAGGTTCTTTAATAGTGAGGACAAGCAAACGCCAACTATGACCCATGTTATAACATAACGTTTTTTAAGACACCAGCACCACAGGCTATAAATATAACTGCCATAATATCAGCCGCTCAGTCTTTTGTAATTTTTTTGTGACTAAATCACGAATGTATAAAGTCCATCGTGTGTTGCCGCCGTGGGTCATAGTCTGCCCGTCAAGGTTTTTTACATTAATTTGTATGTTTTGGATTTAGTTTGATTGACTGCGTTCCGCGAACAGAACGAACTTCTGATCGGGTTTTGTTTATTTGTGTTTTGTTTTTTGTTTTCAACATACTTTTGAAGATAGAAACAGGAAAACTGTGGCGAAAAGGAGATTCACGGGTAAGTAAAGTATTTGTTTCTTTGTAACGTGAACGGTTGAGCTGTTGGAAATATCAGCAATCAGAATTTACTTTTGTATTTTCTGAAAATTGATAAGGTTTAGCTTTAAAATAATAAACAAATGGAACGGATATATTTTTCCATATACGCTTACTCGGACTACTTCACTCGGTTATTATAAGAGTCACTTTCTTATTTATTATAGATTTACTAACTTGAGGCTCGAGCAAATAGTACACACGTCTGTTTGGGAAATTGTTTCCAATAATAAAAATCCTTAAGAAGGAAAGTTACTAGAAAAAGTCTCAGGTTTACCATTATTACTTATTATTACACATACAGTGGTGGCCATATGTAATATGTATAGATAATTGCAGGTATGTTTTTAATGTGTGTCGGTATCATATAAAACATTTCCATACTCGAAACTTGCCAGAGCTGAAAGAGTTGTCCCTAAAGTTGCTGAGTTCTTGCCTATTTGTGTCTAACCACTGATGCATTCGAACTTCGGAAGGTACTTAGTGTTCGTTCTATACATCACAGTCCGCAAACACTCTTCACTCACTTACTTACCCGATGAAGGAAGGGTTCCGTACTTTGCACACTATCTTAAACCAGTTCTGCCCATAGTTTAAGCTTCTTGGGTGAGCTATATAAAAAGTTGAAGAGCCTGTTGAGGGCCTGGTGAGTTGATAGATGTGCAGAAACATCTATCAACTCACCAGGCCCTCTTGCAGGAAAAAGTTTATCCTGTGGTCATTGGATTGTGACTACGACGAAACAAAAGAGTTACTCACAATAATACAATAAGATTTCCATTAGTCACTCCCTGACACATACATACGACGCGTTTGGTGTGGTGGTTAGCGCTCCTGACTATTACGCCGGCCGTCGCGGGTTCGATTCCGCAAGGGGCAAATGTTTGTGTGATGAAAACGAACATTTGTACCTAAGTCATGGATTTTATATGTATTTAAGTATTTATGGGAGACGCCCCCGTCATTATCGTTGTCTGGTACTTCATAACACAAGGAAGATAATTCCTTACCACGAAACCAGACAATTGGTGTGTTGTCTGGCGCATATTTATTTTATTTTTTTATTTTTCGACAGGCTTCTTCTGGGCGAGCTCGTTCCATCTTCGACTCCGTCTTAGTCGCACTTGGCTTGGTCTGGAGTCAAGAGCAAACCCATACTAAATAAAAAAAAAAAAATACATACACTCATACACACACGAACGCATAATTTCTTTCATTCCATGAGACACCTAGCCAATTTTTTAAACTTAAATTATGAAATTGAAAAAAAAGCGTATACCTTACTTACTCTAGATTCTTAACTATTGTTCATTGTCACTACCGTCGTTTCATACTAATGTATAGTACTGCTATTTTCAAATTTTCCGCAGCTTTATGCTGTAGTGGGAGGCTGATGACCTGTATGTAAATGTAACACAGGTAATTTTTACCTAGCATAAGCATAAATCTCACTCACACGACAAATATAAAGGAGATGTTTTCGTTTGTATGGGGAAAATACCAACACCTTGTACATGACACTAAAATATAGCTTATGTAAAGCTTAATATAAATAAACTCGATGGTTACAATTTGTTTAAGTACCTGTGGCAAGATTGTTTCTAGAGATGGGCCGAGTACTCGGTTAATACTCGGTACTCGGCGTACTCGGCAGGTTTTTTGATACTCGTACCGTTTTAGTAACTCGGTTTCAATGCCGAGTATACTCGGTTTAAGTAAAGCAATATATTTACGTATAAATTATATAAACGACTGGGGAAATCTATCACAACCTCAATAATGATAATGAATAAGTACAGACAAAATGAGGAAAACGTTAATAAACATAATAATATGTGAAATTTTATAAAGTTAGATTGTGTTGTGGTGATGCAAAGCTCTCTGCACGTTCTAGTAACAGACAATTCCATTTTTCTTCGTAGACTTTACCAGCCTCCGAAGATAATCAGCTGTGAATGGTGCTTGCAGGTACTCTTGTTAAGCGTGCTAGTTCTAAATACCTTGTTAGGGGCCCTGCCCACCACTCGAACGGACACTTGTCTTTTGCTAGCAAATTCTCTTTGAAATAGCGACCTTATTAAAATTTATTAAATAAAATGTAAATTCGTCATTGGCTGTAAGTCTTACATGTTTATATTTTATGTTATCATCATGCTGTGGATTATGTAATACAAAAAAAAAGTAATTGGGCTTTTAGGATCAATGCGGCATAGTGGCTTGATGAAAGCTTATTCTGCGCGAACCTGGTTTGTACTTGTTTACACACCCGAAACAGGAGTTTGCTTGAACCGAGTTACTCGGCCGAGTACTCGGTTGGAAAAAAAATGAACCGAGTAATACTCGGTACTCGGTACTCGGCAAAAGTGCTACTCGGCGCATCTCTAATTGTTTCTTAAGATTGATCATATGGATTGGACCATAAAAATTCAGGATGCAATTTTATGTTGTTTGAGTGGGTTCGATTCCCGCGAAAATTGACAGTTGCTTATTTTAATGTAACGAACGATAACAGTATGTTTTCGTTCAGAAAAACTCTATATTTACTAATAATAAACTATAACCGGATAGCGTAAAACACGGGGTTCGATTCCTCGTCTGTCACAGAGTCACGGTTGCTTGTTACAAGTGCAATTTATATTATTAAGTTTGTATAGTGACAAAACACTTTAAATACAAAAATCAACTATAATAATAAGCTCTTTATTACACAACACCAAAAGTCAGTTACAATATTATAAACTTAAAGGATATGTACAACTAAGGCGGTCTTATCGCTAAAAGAGATATCTTCCAGACAACTTTTAATGTTTTTTCTCTCCAGACAGCATCAAAAATCCATCCTGTGTAGGTAGCGGATACTATAGTGATTCATACTTACACATACTTAACAAGTAGGATAGCCACTAGTCAGTCCGATTGAGATAATACACACTGTTCGTCGGTCACTGGTCGGACCAGACGTTAATGTTGCAAAATAATGTGTTTTTACTTCTTTATTACACGCACAGTCTATGATGCAATATTCTAAAATCGGCCAAAAACTAAAGCGTAACTTTAGTTTTCTTTAGTTCAAGTTTTAACAGTGTTGTGTTGTGGCGCGGCGTGTAACAGATACTGAGATAAGGTGTGATATTATATCTATTTTTGTTTGTGTTAGATATTTTGTGTGTTGCAGATTACGTGAAAGTAGATCGTAACATATACAGGATGTCTCGTAAATCGAGTTCCAGTCGAAAATACGTGATAGGCTGGATAATGACAGTCAGAAAAAAATATTGAAATCGTGTCCTTTTCTAGTTAACATGTTTATTAGAAAATACAATTATTTAATGCATTTTCGACTATTGTGGTTACAATAGTAGATGAAGATTCACTTTTACCGGAAAATGAATAAATTTTGCGATGTAAGTCTGAAGAGTCGAAGGGCTACTAAAATGCCAAAGTCAAGTTACAATTATTTAAAAGTTTAAATTAAAATGAAAAGGCTAACATTTGTATTCACAAGCGTATTACCTGTTTTCGGGTTGATTTCTATTTACTGGGCATCCTGTAGATATAAGTATTGACGACAAACCCGAAGTTTAAATTAAATCTGCTCATCTGGGAAAAATATATTCGTTTTCAAGTCGGAGAGTAGTCTAGCTCAGGTTTTCTTATAATTGGACTTATAGGTTTGCACTGACGATTAACTTTGCGTATAATTATTGTAATGCATATCGTGGGAAACCAACCCTTAAACACTTTGAGGTCCATAAACACCTTAAACACTTATAGGTCGCGTGTAACAATGGTGTTGGCTACCAAATGGTTGGTGCTGTGGTCGTTGTGGGCTGCGCGGGCGTCGCGGCTGCCGACGCCGCCGGTGCGCGTGAGCAGCGGCCTGCTGCGCGGGACCATCTCTACTACAGGCACGCATGCGCATTACTTGGGGATACCATATGCTACTATCACGAAGAGGTTCCAGGTGAGTTGTCACGAACAGGCTGTGAGTAATCAGTCGGACGTGAGTCATATGGAGTTAAGTCACCAAATTTTGGTTGTGCGATAAAGTATAAATAAATAAATGCGCGGGACATATAGTGCACTAGTGTGTGTGTGCAAACACAGGTGCACTCTCTATTTCTTTCACTCTCATAGCCCGATGGGACAGCAATCTGGCACGACCGGAGAGAGATCAGGCGCAGGACCAACGGCTTTACGTGCTTTCTGAGGCACGGGTGTGAAACACCGCCAACTTCCAAACTCCGAGCTTCCCTGAGAATTTCTCAACAGAAAAACCCAGGCACATATTTTCGACCCGGGAATCGAACCTGAGACCTCTGGCGCAGTCGTCGCTTTAAAATGCGACCCTCTAACCGCTGCGCCACTGAGGCAGTTACATCTGAAAACTATACTATTGACTGTCTATGTGTGAATTAGGCATGTTGATCAAACATTTTGAAAGATTCGTACTTATTTCTTCTATAAGTCAACACAGTAACTTCTTTTACTTTTTAATTTTTGGTGATATAGGCACAATAATTTGATATATCAAATTGATATTTCAGGCACCCGGCCCTGAACCTCAATGGGAAGGAGTATTTGAAGCAGTCAATGAACACGTTAGTTGTAGACAGACATTGACTCTGAGATCGAAGTTTACCTTCGGTCAGGAAGATTGTTTGATACTAAATATCTTCACGCCGCTAAACGCGACAGCTGAACACCCACTTCCAGTAATGGTTTACATTCACGGAGGAGCATTTTTCCGACGATCCAGTTCACGATTCGTGTATGGTCCTGAATATTTAATCAACAAAAATGTTCTGCTTGTGACTATAAACTACAGGCTCGGCGCTCAAGGATATATGTGTTTGGGTATCAAGGAAGCTCCAGGAAACGCGGGTATGAAAGACCAAGTGGCAGCGCTGAGGTGGGTGCAGAGAAACATAAGACAGTTCGGCGGAGACCCAGATAATGTTGCTCTCGTCGGAGAAAGTGCAGGAGCGGCATCAGTGTCTTTGCACGTTTTGTCTCCAATGTCCAAGGGACTCTTCCACAAAGCCATCGTGCAAAGTGGCTCAGCTTTGTCCGCCTGGGTCTTCCAATATGACCCCATACAAATGGCAAGTCGACATGCCAGAGAATTAGGCTTTAATAGCACGGACCCCCAAGAGTTATACCAGTTCTTCATGAGCAAGACTGATACGGAACTAGTTGCAACGAAATTGCCAAGAGAGGAAGGCACGATTATAACACAAACGGAAATAATATTCTCTCCTTGCGCTGAGAAACAGTTTGATGGAGAAGAAGCGTTTTTGACAGATCTGCCGTACAACATATTTATAAAAGGAATTTATAACAAAGTTCCCATGATTATAGGATCCAATACGGAGGAGGGACTCTTATTTGCCGCGGGGGATGATAGAAAATACTTTGAAAAAGTTGATTTCGAAAAGGCTTTACCACAAGACCTCGAGTTTCCTTCGAATGAGACACGAAAAGCTGTCGCCAACAAAGCAAGAGAACTGTACTTGGGTAATAAAAAAATCTCAATGGAGAATTTGTTAGAAGTTTCCAGATTGTATGGAGAACCATTTAATAACTATGGACCTGTAGAAGAAACAAACCTGATAGCACAAACGAGTGATCAGCCGGTATGGCACTACTTGTTTGGTTATAGCGGTAAAAGAAACATTCTAAAGATAGTTTCTAGTTTTCTAAGCTCCAGATTTTTTAAACACCCTATTGCCACTCACGGCGACGAGCTATTCTATTTGTTCAGTCAACCAATTCTGCCAACATTGTTTGAGATGGAAATGATCGAACGGATGACCACGATGTGGACCAATTTCATGAAATATGGGTAGGTTAGTTTTTATTTAAGGCATAAGTATTGCAGGTTTCTATCGTTCATCTAGGCGCACCGTGGGATACCATTCTTACCTCGTCGATGTCCCACTTATAAGAACTAAGCGCTTCTCAGAAACACTTATGATGCGCACGGCAAAGGAGTGGAATTCGCTGCCCCGTCAGTGTTTGCTAATGATTATAATCAGAATCTATTCAAAGTTAGGATGAACGGGCTTCTTCTGGGCAAGCTCGTTTCATCTTCGATTTCGTTTTAGTCGCACTTTGCTTGGTCTGGAGTCAAGGGCAAACTCATACTAAATAAATAAAAAAGGTTTAATTAGTACATTGTAGTAGGTACAAAGCATAAAATTAATATTCCTATCGGAATAGAAGAACAAGTAAAAGCTGTCAAATGAAACTGATTTTGGATGTCAATAACCAATTTTAGTAAGTTACATTAGTAACTTAAAATGAGATAACCTTTCGTCCAGGTGATTTATACTTATCTTCCTAGGTTAAATATATTGATAAACATGATAAACAGTCGACACAAAATATCGAAAATGCAGCCTTAGCGTAAAACGAAAAATTATTTATTTGCACAAAATACTCGTAAACATGCATCAAATGTTATTTTGTCTTTACTTTTTACATAACATTAACGTTTATAGAAAAGAATAAGCAAACTTCGTACTTGAAATTTAAACCGGATTGACAAATATAAATCGTAAATTGAGAGGCTTCGATTTGGACTAATTTACCTCTTAAATGAGGAGTTGTAAGGGTTATTTTGCTGTAATGAACAATTATCAATCACCGATCAAGTCCCCATGTTTCAGAAGCACAATTTCTCTTAAATATACACAATTTCATTTGAAATTATTAAAAATCACATAAAGAAATTTTCAGCGAGGCTCTTTGGGGCTCCTAACTGTTTGAAAGCCGTCAAAAATGGTTCTGCTGCATCATATCTCGCATCTCTTTTTATCGCACAGCTTTATCCTACTGACATCTCGCTTGTGTTTTGTCGTTCTATTCCGAAAGGGATAAAAATTCTACGGTACAAAGAATGAGTATGATAATAAGATTAAGTCAAGTTTTTAAGCAAAATGCAACCGTCTGCCGGTCATCAAAGAATCTTTGAAAGTATAAAAGCGCTCTATATTAGTTTGGGATAGACTGGTATATTTTACGCTTTTGTTTGCTAATCCATATTAATTACATTTCAGAGATCCAACGCCAACAACCAGTGAACTGCTACCAGTGAAGTGGCCAGCAGTGAGCCGCGATGACCAGAAAGCTCTTTATATAGACAAGGAGTTTAAAATTGTGCCTCTATGGTACAGAGAGTCGCTTTTGTTTTGGAGAGAAGTGTACTCCAAGTATCGGAAACAGTTTAACAAGAACATTGATTAAATAATTATAATTTGGTTTTAAGAATAGGGTATCATTTAAGCTATCACCAATTTAATTAGTTTTGTGTTTCTTAAATAATAGGGGTTGTCCTCAAAATAGTAGATCTGTCACCAAAATGTAGTCACCAAACAATGCAAAATCAGTTCCACAATAAATCACCTAAAATCCTGAGATATAAGGTCTAGTACCAAATAAATGTTTTTGTATGTATTATAATAGGTGTGTCCTAATAAGTATTTAAGCAAACTAATTTAAAGAGATCACCAATAAATCATGTTATGTTACTAGAAAATTGCATTAAGTTCAAATAAAAAAATAGGGTTGTCATCATCGTTTCAACCAAAAGATTCTGCTACTTAACTAGACTCCCAAGGTTCTAAATTTCCACTAGTAGTATAAATTATATTTAAATAAATTTTTTAGCAGAGTAGTAAATAAAATAATTAAAGTCAAAATAATCAATATTTATTGTTTAAAATAATTACCACTGAACAATCAGCGCTGGTTTAAAATGGCTAGCAGAATATGGCTAGCAGAATAGTAGCGCGTCGCGCATCGTGTGATCGAACATAGTTACCTACTACCCATCGTTGAGGCCGGATTGGTTAATTTTTAAAGCGCGCCAATTAATCTCCGCCCCTTTGATCATTTTTTCATTAAAATTATAAATTGATGTATTAAATTGGTAACGAATTAAATATCTGAACTACTAATTTAATATCTGAACGAAATAAAATGTTACTACTGTATTGGTGACAAAATATCAAATAAAAAGGAGTCGCAGTCAGGGATCGATAATCGATTTATTTGGTGACAGATCTACCATTCTGAGCACAGAGCTATTATTTAAGTAACAAAACTGTTATTATAAGAACGAAGTTTATATTCATGTAATGCAATATAATTTTATTGGTTATCGATCTCTTATTTTACACATATATTAACATATGTTAATATGATATGTTAATTAAGTTAATACATATGATAATTCTTACCTGGGAACAATTTTTGTTTATCTGAGAACGAAAATATTTCGTGGCGATAGATCTATTTATTAGGTGATACAACTTGATGACAAATATAAATTTTGGTGATAGAAAATATAGTTCCCTTAAGAATATTCCTGTTATTGATTGCCTGGTGATTTTTGTATCAATTCAAGTGGAATACTCATAGACGTATTTGCTGTTATGTATTTGCAGGCGCTTGTATTTTTTCAAATACTGGTACAAGTATGTGGATATCCTTCATTTGTATCATAGCAACATCAGTACAAAATAAATGTTGGGACTATATATTTCACTTATTTATTTACCAGAAGATAAAATGTGTATTTTTTGAACTAGAATTACCTTTTATAATTTTTGTTCTTTATTGCACAGACTAAAGAAAGTGCAAATGGCGGACTTAATGATTAAAGCATTCTCTACCAGTCCACACAACCATTGGGTTTATTAATGTATACTATATAGATAAAGAAAGTCATTATGTGTGTACAAGATCTGTCTAATTTAGCAGTGTCACGACCCTGAATGACGTAAAGAGTACTACCAGTTAATTATATGCCTCGTTGTTATAACTACTACTCTACTTAAGTAGAAGGCTTCAGTAGGTCCGTAATACAGTTTTAAGGAGTTTTAAGAGTTCAAGGCCTGAAGATTCTCAGCTGCTCCAGGAAAATTTGAACTGAGGAATACGGCCGTATGGCTCTGGCCTTATTCCTCCTTCCTTACTCCATAGATTGTCGGGAGGAGGGAGTTAATTATATCACTTTTTTGTACGGATGGCGGGCTACCTCACATATATTATACGCAAGGAGGGTATATATTACATACGTGTAAGACCCTAAATAAGGTATGTAGTCATAATAATATTAATGATCTTTTCAAGCAGGTCGAAATTCAGTCTGACATTTCGTTTTGATTTAAAGCAAGTCAGTGAAGTGAACCTTCTGCTACTCGCACCTCTTGTGCTATCAACATTACAATCACGAATGAAATTCAAGGTCTTCTTCGGACCGGTTTATGTTTGACAACTGTGTTCAATTTGATGTCATAATACGTCCATCCGCAGTATTAGTAGAGTTGTGTGTAGTATGGTTTCAAAAATTGATACGTTTATTCGTAAATATGAGCGAGTGCATTTGAGTGACCATTAAATAAATATGGCTGTGAACCACTAACATACATGACCCAGTTTTTGATACAGCCTGTAGTAGTGTAGTGTTTACATAGTGTTGGTAGTGTATAAACGTTATACTCTGTTTCTTTGATACAATTCAACACACGATTAAATAACACAGTAACCTAAATATTTAATTAAATTCATGATGGAGGTTAAGCGTCGATACATTAACGTTTACGAATTTTCTATTTCCGACATGCTGACTCAGTTATAGCGCATGCGGTCATCTCAGCAACACGCCTGTTTTGTTATCAATCGTTATAAATAACCTAATTCAACATTATATATTCATAGTCGGAGGTCACACAAATAAAAAGATTACGATAACACGCCCAAGCGTTGATAACGCTAGTTATGTTGATAGAGTGTAATGCAGTGACAGATAACTGTCTCCTGTTTGGGTATAGTGAGTTTTTAGACCAGTGTTTTTCCTCACCAGTGAAATATTAAAAGTATCACAAAGGAGTGTAAATTCACCTATTACTAGTGCCCGATATCAGTGATATCAGTTCCGATTCGAATTTCGGCCAAGATACGTACTACGTATACCCACGGACATTATCGTTGTAATTTATAGTTAGGGTCCCCGTGTTCGCGTATTGTGCAGAAGGGTGTCAGGAACTTTTCGTTTGATAGTGTACGATAAGGATGTGGGTAAGCACTAAATGGTTGGTGCTGTGGTCTCTCTGGGCTGCGCGACTCGCACGGCAGCCGACGACACCAGTTCGGGTCAGTAACGGCTGGCTGCGAGGTTCCATCTCGCCTGATGGAAACCATCTCCAGTACTTAGGAATACCCTACGCTACTGTGGTCAACAGATTTCAGGTATAAATAAGCTTCATATTTCTAATATAATGGGATGATAAAAGGCTTGCTAATATAGGTATGGATTGAAACCAACTATCACCCTGTAAAGTAGAGAAGTAGAAATACTTATAGTTTGAACTAAGAGGTATTCTGCCGCGATGCAAGTACTTAGTTTTCAGTTCTGTTTAAACAATAATATGATTGATAAAGGGAAGGATTAAAAGTACATAGTGACAACTTGAATATCAGTCCCATAAGCTGCGATCGATATTCAATCAAGGTATTGATATAACTTGGGTGATGGTGATGAGGTAAATAAATTGTTCGAGGTTTATTATTTATTTATTTACTTGGTACACTAACAGGTTACAAACAAGTTAAGATTAATGTCGATTAAATTATTTATTAGGATCAGATTATTTACGTTTCTAGGCACCAGGACCAGAACCGACGTGGGGTGGAGTGTTCGATGCTGTTAACGAGAACGTACGCTGCAGACAACCAATCTACTTGAACGCAACTTCTGCTGTAGGGCAAGAAGATTGTTTAATACTTAATGTGTACACTCCCTTAAATATACCACCAGATAAACCATTACCAGTGATGGTATTTATTCACGGAGGAGGGTTCTTTGAGAACTCAGCATCACGGATGCTATTTGGTCCTGATTACTTGATAAACAAAGATGTGATACTTGTAGCAATGAACTACAGATTAAACATTCAAGGCTTCCTGTGTTTAGGCATCAAAGAAGCTCCAGGCAATGCAGGCATGAAAGACCAAGTCGCAGCTTTGAAGTGGGTTCAAAGAAATATTCAAGCTTTTGGCGGAGATCCTGACAATGTCACGATATTTGGCGAAAGTGCGGGAGGTGCATCAGTTTCATTTCATATTTTGTCGCCAATGTCTAGGGGGTTGTTCCATAAAGCAATACCACAGAGTGGATCATCACTGTCTGCTTGGGCATTTCAATATAACCCCGTATATTTGGCTAGTCTGCTAGCTAAACAAATGGGCTTGAACAGCCGAGATCCTATGGAGCTGTACGAGTTTTTTATGACCAAAACTGATGATGAACTTGTTATAACACGGGTCCCTAGGCAAGAAGGCAACTCGATCATATCAGAAATGCTGTATACTCCATGCACAGAACAAATAATTGAAGGAGAAGAGCCATTTTTGGTAGAATTACCTCACGATATGCTATCGAAAGGGAATTTCAATAAAGTTCCTATTATGATAGGGTCAAACAAAGAAGAAGGCTTATTTTTTGTTGGTATCGATACAGATGAACTTATTGATAAAGTCATGTTCGAGAAAGCTTTACCGAAAGATTTACATTTTCCTTCAGAACAGGAAAGAAAAGAGGTTGCAGATAAAGCAAAGAAGCATTATATGGGGGGTGATGAAGTTTCATCTACTACTAAAGCTAAGCTTTCCAAGTTATATGGTGAACCTTATTTTAACTATCCTACTTTAGAAGAAACGGAGCTCCTATCGCGATCCAATGATCACTCCGTGTATTCTTACTTATTTGGCTACGATGGTCGAAGAAATTTCCTGAAGAATCGTCAAAGTCAAGAATTAAAGGACGTGCCTGGTGCAACTCATGCAGATGATGTATTCTATTTATTCCGCGTGGAATTTTTTCCTACACTTTTTGAGACGGCCATGATTGACAAAATGACAACATTGTGGACGAACTTTGCTAAGTATGGGTAAGTTAATTATCTAATACTCATATGACTGACGTAAATTAATTTGTATAAAGCAGTAACTAAACTTAGTTTGAGTGAAATATTTTGCAAATATCAAGGCCAAAAAAATAAATACATGAATGCTGAATACAAAATACCACGACTCGGTTTTTTTAGGCTGTTGTGGAAAAACGAAGGCAATTGTAGGTATTGCATAATATATAAAACCCGAAATGCTCGAACAAAAAGCTTTTTTTATCTACTAATACTCGTAGTATAAAGCTAAAAAGTTAATTTGTTTAGTTCACGATCTAACCTCCGGAACCGTTGTTGACTAAAATATTTAGTGTTCAATAGCTTATTGAAGATGGCTATTTATTTGATGATAACTCACAGTCACAACGCTACTACCATTAGGAAGGATCAAGTCGCGGGAGATCGTAAGTCTATTATTCAGTGAATGTTTTCTTTACCTAGGGATTTTTTTTCAGAAATCCCACGCCAGAAGTCAGTGAGTTGTTGCCGATGAAGTGGCATCCAGTAAAACAGGATAACCTGAAATCTCTTTACATAGACAAAGAGTTCACTACTGTGCCCCTATGGTACAACGAAACGGTACTCTTCTGGAAAGATGTTTATTCAAAATATCGAAGAAAATTATAATTAGGTTATGAATTGCACTTTTGTGTTTTTATATGAGATTTTTTTTAAAGTTACAAGTATAATATGATTTATTTTCCGTGTTATTGAAAGATTGTAGTGGTGTTGACGTTGAATAAACAAAATTGTGATATTGAAGAGATATGGAAGCTGATGACTTATACCTTAAATAGCTAGATGGCCAGGGTTTTCTTGTTTCACAAATTACATATGTTTGAGAAAGCGTAAGTTTCGACATGGTCTTTTCACATGCTTTTATACGGTTGCGGGATTGATAGTTAACTCAACTTTAAGTTAAAAACGTGTTTTGAAGTAGAATTGAGAATCAAATGTCAGAATGGCTATTATAATGAATACAACTTAACACGTTCCGGGACAGTGGACGCCTACAGGTGTGAAAACAATAAAACATCTATTGTGTCTGGAGTAGTGTCCCGGAAAGTGTTAAGGTATTATTTTATCTTCAAAACAAGCACAATTTGAAATATTCTACCGGTGGTACCAAGATTTAACTATTAGTTGAGTTAACTATCAATCACTAAATTGGCCATAAGTACATTTCTATTTCTAAGATAAAGATGGCTAGGTTGCGTTCAGAACTAATTGTGTGTGCATTATCAGGCTGTAAAATAAAGATAGAGAAGAGGTTTTCAACCGACTTCAAAAATAAGGTTCTATAATTGACTGTATGTCTTATTTTTATAAGTTTGTGTTGTTATCGTACGCTTCATAATTTAAATGTACTTAGGTTTGTAAGTAACGAGATTATTGTATCTATTGAAATAAGAAAAAAATAACGTATACAATGTAAATGAATTCAAGTCAAGTTCGAAGTCTGCGGGCGGTTAGTTCACAATCAATCACCATATTGTTGATAAGGGAAAAAAACTGATTCATAGATGTCTGCTATTATTCAAATTGTCTGATGAATTTTAATGACATGCTGGGCGATGATGTTTTACATTCGCAAAACTGAATGTCAGTTCTTAACCAACTATTTAGGTACTTGCCCACAAGGCACTTAACATTAATATTTGATAGTTGATTTTTGTTTTTATAGTGTTTTGTCACTATACAAACTCAATAATACAAATTGCACTTGTAAAAACCCCGTGTCTTACGCTATAGGCATACGCCCGGATAGCGTAAGACACGGGGTTCGATTCCTCGTCTGTCACAGAGTCACAGTTGCATTTTACAAGTGCAATTTGTATTATTAATATCTGAGCTTCGAACACACCTTTGTGTTCAAACAAGAAGTAGGCACTTGATTGCATTTCTAGAAATTTTATATTTGTGAATGTTATGTTATGTTTAATAATAATTTGAATTTTTATGTTTTACTAACAATTATGTATGGTTCTTTCTGATACCTAAAATAAATTTATTTTATTTTTATTTTATTTATTTTTATATGTAAGTGAAGTTATAGCGATAGGACCGCCTGAGTTGTATATTTCCTTCAAGCTTATATAATATTGTCACTGACCTTATGTGTTGTGCAATGAAGATTGATATCATTATTATTGCGCAAAACATTACCAACATGTACATAAATGTACATCAGCTTCAGTTATAGTAGGATCAATTTAACAAAACTATGATACACAATCTTATGTTCCTGAATCTGGACATGCCATGTGGTGGACAGGGAAACCGAGAAGTCTTTTATTATGAGAGCGCCTGATTTTGTTTTTGTAACGAGACAAGTGTTTGCCATCCTTTTTTTAAAGGCGCTTGGTTATGTTCAGCTTTCAAATATACCACCTAAGCAGAAGAATTAGATGGATTAAATATTTATCATGTTAGATGTCTGTTAAATTTTACTTTTATTGTATAGGGATTTATATTTCAATCGTCTACAACAACTTGATACAAAAAAGTTTAACAACTTTATTGCACGTTGAGTTGTATGAATAGCGGACTTTATGCTTTGATGCGTTCTCTACCAGTTAAATGCTTGGGAATACAGAGGGTTCAATCAACAATTTGATGATTAATGAAGTTTCTGTTCTGGTTTTATACACTCTATATTAGACAATCCACCCACGACATTCATGTTTTTAGATGATAGCCATTGATGTTTTTTAAAGACGACTATGATGATTAATATTAATGCACAATTTAAGTTTGTAACAAATGAAGTTCTCGGTTAAAAATATAGCATACTAGATAGATAGGTACTACTCCACTTTTCCACTTCAAAAAAATCACAGTTTTTTTAATAACAAAATATTTAAATTATTTACGTCATGCCTAATTTACTTACCTACCTATTTAATGACGTACGATACTTTGAAGTCCTTGATTTTTTTAGTAGTTTTCTTTACACGATGATTTAAGTGAAGTCGTAGTTCAATATTACCCATTCATAAACTGAGCTGAAATAGATGCTGAAAAATACATCATTATTGTGTAGAATCACTTCTTAACAAACGGTTTTGTTGCTGGAAGTAAATTAAAGTAGGTGATCGCATTGGTTTTTGGATTCGTTTATTGATGAAGTAGAAATTTATGGTGGGCAATGGGGTTGCGTAGTAAGTGGGTGGTTCTCTGGTCCGTGTGGGCGGCGGCGCTGGTGCGACAGCCGACGCCGGAGCTGCGCGTGAGCAGCGGACTGCTGCGCGGCTTCGTGGGTGCAGATGGAAACTTTGCGCAGTACCTTGCCATACCTTATGCCACGGTCGTCAAACGATTTCAGGTAAATATTGATTTGTAGTAAACTCATTTTTAAATGGCAATTCGTTTTGTAAGTATTCAAAAATACAATTTGTCAGCAGGCAGAATTTAACTGAAACACAAGGTGAATTTGGCCCTTATTATTATGCTACACATTTTGAAGGTTAACAAAATCAAAGCTTATAAAAAGTTTATTTGTTTGTAGGCACCAGGACCTGAACCCAAATGGGATGGAGTATTCGAGGCTATTGAAGAAAACGTTCGTTGCCTACAGGAGTTATACTATAGCACGAAAATAGTTACGGGGCAAATAGATTGTTTAACTCTTAATGTATACACACCTTTGAACATCCCACCGCATAAAAAGTTGCCTGTGATGTTATTTGTTCATGGAGGTGGATTTTCCGAAAATTCTGGGTCTCGTGTAACAATGGGTCCTGATTTCTTAGTGAAAAAAGATGTCGTATTCGTAACAATAAACTACCGATTAAACGCACAAGGTTTCTTATCTCTAGGCATCAAAGAAGCTCCTGGAAATGCAGGCATGAAAGACCAAGTCGCAGCCTTGAAGTGGGTTAAAAAAAATATCCGTGTTTTCGGAGGCGATCCGGATAGTGTCACAATTTTTGGTGAAAGTTCTGGTGGGTCTTCAATTTCAGCTCATATTGTATCCCCGATGTCTAAAGGTTTATTTCATAAAGCGATCCCCCATAGTGGATCATCCATTTCTGCAACGGGTTTCACATATGACCCGTTGCATGTGGCAAGTTTATTGGCGAAACAAATGGGCTTTGACAGTCACGACCCTCATGAGCTCTACAGGTACTTCATGAGTAAATCTGATGCTGATCTTGTGACAACAAGACTGCCAAGAGAAGAAGGAACTACGCTCCTGACTGTTGTGTATCTTAGTCCATGCGCTGAGCGAATTTTTGAAGGAGTTGAACCATTTTTAACAGAATTACCGTACGATATACTTTCAAAAGGGACGTTTAATAAAGTTCCGGTAATGATTGGTTCGACGATACAAGAAGGATTGTTTATATCTGGAATGGATTTACCTCATTGTGATAATGTAGTTATTGAGAAAGCCCTACCAAATGACTTGGAATTCCCCTCGGAAAAAGAAAAACAGGAAGTATGCGATCAAGTAAAAGAGCTTTACATAGGAAATGAAGAAATTTCGTCGAAAACTCGAATCAAAGTATCTAGACTGTATGGGGAGCCATTTTTTAGCTTTCCTGCTATGGAAGAAACTGAACTTTTGGCAAAACACAGTGATCAACCGGTTTACTCTTACGTGTTTAGTTATGATGGTCGAAGAAATTATATGAAATTTCAACTGAGTAAAGAATTCAGAGATGTGCCCGGTGCTACTCATGCTGACGATATGTTTTATATATTACGCGTAGCTTTTATTCCGGTAATTTCTGACTTTGAAATGATAGACAAAATGACAACGTTGCTGACTAACTTTGCGAAATATGGGTAAGTTGAATTGAAACTGATATTACTCCCGTTGTGTTGATGATCATTAAATAATATCTTTTCTATTAAGTCAGTTAAGTAATCAATTTGGAATAATTTTCTTTTTACCACTTTTCAAAATTAAAGAATTCTTCTATTATGCCATACTGAAAAAACTGAACTCGTATAAGGAATAATATTATTATAAATAGTTTTGAATAAGACTGGAATAATTTCTTAGCATGTTCAATGTTAAGATTAAAATGCAAATGTTACTTATGAGTACCTTTTTTAGGGTTCCGTAGCCGAATGGCAAAAAATGGAACCCTTATAGTTTCGTCAAGTCTGTCTGTCTGTCTGTCTGTCTGTCCGTCCGTATGTCACAGCCACTTTATTCAGAAACTATAAGCATCACATAGCTGAAACTTGGTAGGTAGGTGTATTTTGTTCACCGCTTTCCGATTCAGATACAAAAAGTAAGAAAAAAAATTATATTTAAGGGGGGGCTCCCATACATGAAACTAAAATCTAATAATTTTTTTTTACTCAAACCTATGCGTGTGGGGTGTCTATGGCTAGGTCTTTTAAAATGATGTTGAGGTTTCTAAAACCATTTTTTCCAAAAGTGTAAGGTTTGAGATATAGACGCTTCCAAAGTGGTAAAATGGGCGTCCCCCCCATCTAACTTTTGAACTAAGAAAGTGAAAATTTTGGAAAAAATATATAATGTAGATCTCAACAAGAACTTGCAACGAAAATTGGTTTGAAGGAGATCAAACTAGTAGTTTTTGAGATATTGCACATTTTTATCAACCGCAAATATAACTTTGTCTTTCATACAAACACTATGAAAAACAAAGTTATTTTTGCCGTCGCAATATATTGTGATGTTTTCGTTAAGTGAAAGTAAGTGGACCCTGAATTCAGTTAAGGGTGGCACGGAACCCTCAGTGCGCGGGTCCGACACGCACTTAACCGGTTTTTGTTTTTTATTCACGTCATCCTATTTATATTTTTCAGAAACCCCACTCCAGAAGTTACTGATCAGATACCGATAATATGGCCTCCAGTTACGAAGGAAGATCAGAGGTCATTGCTTATAGACCACCAGCTCTCTACTATACCTCTGTGGAACAAAGAATCTCTACTGTTTTGGAAAGACATTTATTCAAAATACCGTAAAAAATTGTCGCAAAAATGGGCTCTTATAGAACAATTCACATAAAAACGTGATTACCTACTCATCATAAGAGTTCAGTCGAAAAATAATATATGATAAAAAATAATGAGCAGTGATATCGAGAAATACACGCTATTTTACATTGTGATTTATTTAAATTTATTTCCAAAGTTAACATGTTTAATTTAAGTTTTCAGTGCTTCTAAGCAAAGTATTTGTATTCAAATGCATTTAAATCATGACGTTGTTTGTATAAAAACGGTTTTAGTTTATCCTGTATATAAAAACTTAGTTACTATTTTTTGGTGCGAGGTGCTCGCATCGCAGTGGTGACAGCGCTTGGGTAGTAATTACCGAAGTTAAGCAACCTACGCTACAGCGCAGTCATGTTTAGATAAGTGACCTTTTCAACCATTTAAGTGACTAATAGGACAGGCATCTCCATGCTTCGAAAGGCACAGTCGTTCAGTTAGTCGTTCAGCCTAGTCAGAGGCCTTATGGGCGGCTTGATAACATCTGACAGCAAGGTTAGTCGCCTGCCTTGGAAACACTTCTCCACCAATTCACACTGAGCTCGCGTAGGTGGAGTATGGCTCAAACTACGTCCCAGTTGAAGTAAGGTATTTGTCCAGCAGTGGGATGTTACAGGCTAACTTTACTAGTAACTATTTAAAAATATACCTATATATATATTTGTTGTATTGTTTGAAGTTTGTTTGTTTGTTGTGTATGAGATGAGTCTTAGGACTTAAATATTGTTTTTTTGTGCTTATAAGTTCTCTACGAATTTCCAGTATAACGGTAAGAAATAAAATGGTTTTGTCACGTTTCTCTTATAGCAGTTGTCTTTACGGGAAAATGATGGTTTGGTAGCCCTAACACTAAAAATATGGCTATATTGTCTCATAGCGTTTTATTGCGTCTTCTTACTTCAACGTGTGACAGAGATAACATAGGAGTTTAGAGATCCAAATGATAAATTACTAGATTTATTGTAACTTCATTAATTGGTCAGTAATTAGTACCAACAGAGGTTTCCTCAGGAGAATTAATGAAACATAATAATATAAATTGTACTTATAAAAAGCAACCGTGACTCTGTGATGTTTAATACTTTGGTATTTACAATAAAACGGTTTCAGGGTGATATTGGTTACCGGGGTAGCGCTTTATACATATTTGTTGGTGGTGCATGTAATGGTGACGGTGGTTGTAGTAATATTATTGTATGTGAGTTTTATTGTGGTTTAAATGTAGGTCGAACTACGTTTTATTTTAGTTCTCAATCAAATGGTTTTATTGTACTCTTCTGTGATTTATTTTCATGGTACTTACGATTTCTCACGAGTGTCTGAAATTCAAGCTTTAAGCTTATAAATCTACAATTTAAATGTTTGTATAAAATCTCTATGTAGGTATTAAATTTATACACGTTTCAGGCGGAAGGTCCAGCGCCTGATTGGAGGGGGGTATATGAAGCTGTCAACGAAACATTCGATGCACGCAAGCGGGATTCTCCTCCACAATAGGTCAAGACGATTGCTTAACACTGAATGTTTATACACCTGTAGCCAGACCATCTTCATCTACCTACCTCCCTGTAATGGTATTCATTCGCGGAGGCGGCTTCATTGATGAGTCTTCTAGCAAATCGTTTTACGGCCCAGACTACTTAATAGATAAGAGAGTTATACTTGTCACAGTAAATTATAGAATCAACGTCAACGGTTTCCTCAACCTAGGAATCAAAGAAGCCCCTGGAAATGCTGGCATGAAGGACCAAGTGGCTGCTTTGAGGTGGGTGCAAGAAAACATAAAAGCTTTTGGCGGTGATCCGGATAACGTAACTATATTCAGAGAAACTGCCGGTGGCGCGCCAGTGTCTTATTATCTCTTGTCTCCGATGTCTAAAGGTCTCTTTCACAAAGCCATCCTTCAGAGCGGCTCGTCTCTTGCTAGTTGGGCTTTCCAATATGACCCTCTTGAAGCTGCAATCAACAAAGCTAAGGTCCTTGGGTACACTAGCCTGTCTAAAGATCCTTACGATTTGTACAAATTCTTTATGGGCAGAAGTTCGTCTGAGTACTTTAGCGCAAGATCACCGAGAAATGAAGGACTCTCATATCAGAACTCGTATTTATTCCATGTGCTGAGAAAATATTTTATGATGTCGAGCCATTCTTAACCGAATCTCCGTATACAATTTTGTCCGAAGGCAGTTATAATAAAGTTCCAGTGATTATAGGTGCTAATACTAACGAAGGAATTTTCCTTGTAGCTTTGGAGTCAGATGAAGACTTAAATAAAATATCTTTTCAAGAGACGTTACCTAAAAACATGATTTTCCCCTCAAATGATGAACGCAAAAAAATTGCAGATAGTGTTCAAAAAATTTACATGGGCGATGTTAGCATTATTGTTGACAATAAAAGAACATTTTCTAAGTTTCTCGGGGAGACGTTTTTCAATTTTAATGCAGCTGAAGAGGCTAGCTTAATCGCGAAGACTAACGACAAGCCAGTATATCATTATGTATTCGACTAAAATGGATGGAAGAACCTTATTACATTGTTTATGTCGAAAGGTGATATGAAGAAGTTAAAGAGGGCTACTCATGCCGATGATTTGTTTTATCTCTTCAGTCAAGTACCCTCTATGTTTGAAGATAAAATGATTCTTATGATGACGACTCTGTGGACAAATTTAGCTTAATACGGGTAAGTGTTTCCTTTTATGACATTACGTGAATGTTTAGGAATTGCAATGTCGTTTAAATATTTAACTAATACCTTTTCCAAAATTTGAATATGTAACATTTACAAAATGAGTATTTATGCTACTTCACAATATGTTATCAGTGGTCACTATCTTTTCTCTCATTGCTCGATTTATTGTGATGGTGACGTTATTCAGTGCAACTTTGATTTCTTTTGCAATCTGAAGTCTTCGTTATAATATTGTCATGGAGGAGTAGTACTATTATTATCGATATCTTCTCGTATTCCAGAGATCCCACGCCGACTGTGTCAGATGTCCTGCCATTGAAATGGCCTAGAGTGACGGTGGAGGACCAGAGGTCTTTGATCATTGACCAACCGCCCTCATGTGACCGATATGGGATGATCGCCTTCTATTTTGGAAGGAAGCCAATGCTAAATATGAGTGATGGAAAATGGGAATGATGGTAGGATGGGAAGGAAATGATGGTAATGGTCTATTAATATTGTGCTCGAAATAATTATTTTAATTAGATAATAGTAAAGAAACACCTCACCTATTATACATAATATAATATTATTTTTAGTAAAAAGCAGTAACTAAATATATTTTTTATATTTAAAGTGTGTTTATTTTAAAAACTCAGCATCAATGGCTTTCACGTCTATTAAAGACGGTTATAGTACAATTTTATACATCGCTTTAGTTCAAAATCATTCAAAATTCATTCTTAATCTAATCTGGGCTAATTTACATAAACGTAAATGCTTGTTTTACATAAATTATTCCAACTTTGACCCCATGAATTTTTTTGTTGTAGCACTGTTTGTGTTGTTCCGAAGGTAAGTTTCCCATCAAAGGCGTTAACGTTTCACCTTTCATGCGAGTACAGGTCACGCAGTTACGAACCACCTGCCGAGCTAGATTTCGAGCACCTAGCGCCCACCATTCCTCACGCATGGTAGAAAGCAGAAGCTGTGGTCCCGCATGAAGCAGTAATTTATGTTGGTAAATAAACAAAAGTATCGTAAACCTGTGTTTACTACTCAAGAGCACAGGGTGCTTTTTATTGTAATTAAAATCCGTGTTACATAATCTACCACCTACTCGTATTATTTGATCGTGGTCAAGAAAAACGTTTAAACCCGATATTTTATTTACGTCTTTATTCTTTTTAATGGTCACCGATTGATTATTTTTTAGACTATGATATTCATCAGCAAATGACTGCTGCTGGGAAAGTCGCATCAGCATTTGCAATGAGGAACTCAATTCGTCTGTAGTCAATGGACCAGTATTGCGAGATCTATCACTCCGAGTATATGCGCGTGCATTTTGTATAAAACGCAACACATAAGCACCAGTACGTTGTAAGCGATTAAATTGTGAAAATCTATTAAAATCAATAAGATCTGAGGACTGTGTACACGTTAAAGTAACAATATTTGGTTTTAATTCTGGTAGTTCCGTATAAATAGGTTCGTCACCCTGGTAATCTTCCACTAAATCATTATCGCGTAAAAATGCAGGACCCTCCCACCACAGACTCTTATTTTCGTATCTCAGGCTGTCCATACTAGCACCTCTTGATAACAAGTCCGCGGGGTTGCTTGTGCCCGCAACATGACGCCATTTCGTATCATGAGTCAGTTCATTTATGAGTGCAACCCTATTCTGAACAAACGTTTTTAATAAATGTGGCGACATTTGAAGCCAACCTTTAACAATGGTCGAGTCAGTCCAGAAATAAACTTGATTAAAATCTAAACGAAAAGATTTTCTAATTTTGTCGTATAATTTTGCACCTATAAGAGCTCCGCATAACTCTAATTTCGGAACGCTAATAGATTTTAATGGCGCGACCTTGCTTTTGGCGCAAAGTAGTCTTACGGTTACAGGAAAGCCTTCCCTAATAGAACGAATATAAGCGCATGCACCGTAAGCAGTTTGCGAAGCATCAGTGAAAATATGAAGTTCAATAATTTCCGCTTGCTCATGAATAACGCATCGAGGAACCCTAATTTCGTTTAAATGTTCAAGTGTCGAAATGAAGTCAAGCCAAGTAGTCGCGATCTGAGCTGGAACTACATCATCCCAATTTAGTTTAGTTAGCCACAAACTTTGCAACAAAACTTTCGCTTTAATCACTAAAGGAGATAATATGCCCAGTGGATCATATATCTGCGATATGACGGACAAAATTAAACGTTTAGTAACTGGAGCATCACTATTTTTTAGTTTGGTTGTAAAATGCAGCTCATCACTTTTATTAGACCAACCTAAACCTAGCGTTTTGGATTGACAATGATCACCTATGCCCAAATCTTTTATAAAATCTGCATCTAAGATATCATGATCAAAATTAAATGTCCATTTACGCAAGGGAAAACACCCGCTACGTAAAACTTCGGTAGTTTTACTACAAATATCTAATAATGAATTTAATTGATCATGGCCGCAGATCAAATCATCTACGTAAAAATCATTATTGATGATGTCTGCTATCACTTCATCATCACAGTCTTCCGCCAGCTGCTTCAGACAACGAATGCTGAGGAAGGGAGCAGATGCCGTGCCGTAGGTAACGGTATTTAAACGATATATTTGTATGGGTGTATCGCGTTGCGTACGCCACAAAATGAGCTGTAAATTACGTTGATCGTCTTGAATTAAAATCTGCCTGTACATTTTTTCAATGTCAGCACATGCAACGTATTGATATTGTCTAAACCGAGCTAATATCGAAAAAATGTCGTTTTGTAAAGGAGGCCCTACATATTGAATATCGTTTAATGATCGTTTGGAGAGAGTAGCTGCACTAGCATCAAACACCACGCGCAACTTGGTTGTTGTTCGTTCTTCACGGTAAACGCCATGATGGGGTAAAAAGTAGTGTGGGTTACTAATGACTTCATCCAAACACTGGTCATCCAAACGAGTCATATGGCCTAAATCCTCATACTCTTGCAAAAAATCGCAATACATTTTCTTGTACGATGGAGATTGCTCCAATTTACGCTCTAACATCAAAAAACGTTTTTTAGCTAACGTGTATGAATCGCCTAACGAATTTTCCGAATTTCGTAACGGGATGCGTACGGAAAACCTACCATGCTCATCGCGCTGAGTAGTCTCCGAAAATATTTGCTCGCAAACACGTTGTTCATCAGTCAGAGTGTTAGGTACATTAGGTATTTCTTCTAATTCCCAAAATTGTTTTAATTGCGAATCAACCTGAAGAAAATGGCAGTGAGCTTTATCTGCCCTCAACGAATAATTACGATTTATAGATGTAGGTCCAGATATAATCCAACCAATTTTAGTATCTTGGAGGTATGGACCAGATTTTAGACGAATTTTGTTTTCGTTTAACAAGTCCCAAAATATGTCAGCCCCTATCAACAAATCTATTTCTGACGGAACGTCATAAGTGGGATCAGCGAGTTGAATTTCATTTGGAATACGTATAGAAGTAGTATCAACGTGTATCGAAGGTATGTTCGAAGTGATACTCTCCAATACCATACACTTGAGTGCGGCATTAAATTCGTTTATTTTAGAGCGCATGTTTATTTCGCATTGGTGGTTGGACTGAGACACTACCTGTCCTACACCATAAACTTGCATAGTGGACTGTATCAAAGGTACGTTTAAACGTTTAATAGTTTTCATAGTGATGAAACAGTTTTGGCTACCGCTATCGAGCAAGGCGCGTACAGTATGATACTGATCATTGCAGTCAGCGATCTCTACCAGCGCCGTAGACAACAAAACAGTTTGTGATAGCAATGCACTTGATGTACACACGCTATGATGATTAGAATCACAACTTACCGAATCAGCTGAGTTTTGTACAGTGTGCATAACAGACGACTGTGTGGACGTATAATTTCTACTACTGTTAGTTAGTTGCGCTTCCAAACCAGAGTTTTTATTACGTTTATCATCATTTACGTTTACGTTTGTATTATCAGATATTTCCATATGGAGCAACGTATTATGTTTTCGCTGACACAACCTGCATGGTTTAAAAATACAATCAGTTGACGTATGGTTGCCAGCACGCATGCAATTTTGACATAAACCTTTCTCTTTGACAAGTTTCTGTCTATCGCGAACTGTCAAGTTGAGAAACTTGGGACACGAATAAAGGGCATGACTCTCACTACAAAACACACACTCAATATTATTTTTCTGAACACTTGAACCTTTACTGTTATTACGAGATGAAACATAGCTAAACGTTTGTTGCGAATTGGAATGTCTTTTATCATTATTTAATTGCTTGGACTCATTAAAACCTTTCGACTGCGTATGATTATTCGTATTCGGATTGGGTTTGATCATATCTAACAAGTCTGCACGGTTCCTTAGGAAAGTCAACAAATCGTCTAACTTTATGCTATCTTTAGAGTTAGATAAAAGATTACCTTTGTGACTCTCCCATTCGCGTTCTGTAGATGCATCAAGTTTAGAAGCAATCAAATAAATAATAATAGTGTCCCACGAATCGGTGGGTTCATGCAAAGATTTGAGTGCGCGTAGGTTACGGAGAACTGCGTCTATTATTTTCCTAATTTGCAATGGAGACTCCTTATTAATTGCAGGCATTGTGAAAAGCGATTTAATATGGTTTTGTACCAACAAGCGATTATTGTGGAAACGATTTTCTAGTAACTCCCATGCGTGTGTGTAGTTAGGCGCAGTGAATTCCAATGCACTTATAACTTGTAAGGCAGAGCCTGTAAGAGACGAGCGAAGGTAATGAAACTTTTGTATGGCGTTTAGATCACTACGTTCATGGATCATGGTGACATATGAATTCCTAAATTCAAGCCATTGGTCATACGACCCATCAAAGGCAGGTAACTTTATCTCAGGTAACTTTATCGACGCAAGATTATCTGGTTTGTTCGAACAAACTTGAGTATTTTTATTTAAACTCAACAGACTTTTTGCAGCGGCAGTCACTGAATAATATTGCGACTCAAATATTTCCCGATACTCTAAATGTGCCTGGGTTTCAGCTTCATCAACAATATTCTCAATTTTGCTCTGAATTTCATCAAACTGTTGAAACAACAGTGAGTTAGCATTTAGTCTCATTTCTAATTCGAATTTGCCATTATCACTCAACTGTGTTTTATCTAATTTATAAAAATACTTTTCAAACAAAGTCAGTCTACCTTTGATGTTTCCTCGCTGTTTTCGTAGATCAGTGAGGTGATCACTTGTAGTATCATCCATTTTACCGTCCGTGCTCATTCTGGGAACTTATAGGTAAAAGGTAAAAAATACCAACCAAAACACTTACAGTTTCCAAAATGGTGACGTCTTGACAATTTACACGGAAAATAAATTACGTCTCAGAAATAAAATAAAAATGCATCGTCGTTTACGTCGTGTACACTGAAAATTCAATACACAGTATTAACGCAAATATTCGCATAGGGAATGGGTGGAAATAGGAAATTCTGATGGCCTGACCGCAATATACCACAATGGCTTCTCGATTTTTGCCGATTCTTCGTATGAATCCGGCTCGAAGGACGATGTTATGAAGGCTTGTGGTGGATTAAACCGATCAGGTGTCTTTGGATTTCGTTTATCCTCCAAAATTAGGTTTTTTTAAGAAATACAAAACGAATTGTTCATGTGACGTTTATTTTGTTACTTCAAAAGTCAATCGCATAAAAAAAGTATATAAAAAAACGTAGTGGCCTGAACAAATTACGTAATGATGTGTTTAATGATAGCTCTTGAAGTATACTACATATAAGATGCTCATCATAATTTGCAGCCCCTATTCCCACTTCTTCGGTCGGGTCTCCTAATGCATTTGCGCCAAAGCGCTCTTTTCTGGGTTGTCTGAGTAGGTGTCTCTATGATGTACTGTGTATAGAAAGGTCCCAATAAATTCAAAATTTTACAGATATTTATAAAATAACGATTTACTATTCACATGTGGTCTAACATAACGTGTACGAGTTACACGTTTAGTGGTAGCAGCGTCTGTTCAAAACAGCCAACTTAAGCCTCTATTCAGTTTGGCAACGAAATTTCCGTTTGGCATAAGTAAGCCGCTTACATCGCTCACTTATTGAAGTAGGACACACGGAGGCAGTTGGAATTGAACAGCAATATGATTATTTTAGAGCGCTTTTACATTTAAGCGACTTTAGCAGCGCTGCTGATAATTTCATACTATACACGGCAGCGCGGCAGCAGCGCCGCAGCGGCGCGTAAGTCCCGCGCGTCCTTTTCACTATCACCCATTGCAGTGGTAATACTATCCCCGTATTCGCACTGCTAATGGGTCCCTAGTGGTAAACCCAGTCGCGCGACAGACGCGCTGCTAATGTGAAGGCTGCTGCTGCCGCGCTGCTGTCGCTCTAATGTGAAGGCGCGCTTAAGCTGCGTTTGCAATAGATCTAATGCCAATAGCTTTCTTTTAAGTGCGTAGTAGCTTACCACAGAAGTTTTAATCACGACACCATGACGTTAAGCGCTGATGATTACTGTTCTTTAAGGTGAGACTTCTATTGCACTTATTTGTCAGATTTGTCGTGCAGCTTTTCATCATTTAGGGCGGAAAATTACGAAAATTTTCAGTTAATAAAGTTTAAAAGTGAAATCACAGTCTTATCTGCAACTTACAGGATTCGTACTACATGGTTTTGTTTTGTTTAATAGTCGTCGTTGTAGGAGGTGAAACATGATAAAATGATAATCAATTGCGACTACTGGCCTATTATTTTGTACGAATGCTCATAGATGCTCCTCCATACGATTTAATCGGTTACCTTGACGAGCATGTATCGACATTCTTCTTCCGATGATGGCGTTGTCTAAAAGTTGTATTTAAATACAACTTTATAATTATAACTGTATAATTTTTAGTGATGAATGAGCTGTTTGGAAAATACTCTTGGACTGTGGCACGGCGACCGACCGAATGAATGAGTGAAACTATCCGCTCTAATCGTCCGCCCTCAGAGCCGCGGTAAACAGGGAATTGACGTTCGTTCGACCGGCAGATATTTACCGCCAGGTTACGATGCGTTATTTTGCCTAAATTGGGAAATGGCTTGTGTTAGTTAGGGTAGTAGTTAAATTTCAAAATTCCAAAACAAAACTAATTCTTGCAAAACAGCAGGACAATTGCTTGGTCAATGATTTGAAGTGGAAAATCAAATGTAGCTTACACATAGTACCAATAAACTCGAATGACTCGAAAACGCAGAAGTTATGAGTTCACACACAAACCACGCCAAAAATCTCGTATGAATAAGTTTAAATTCTGCATTCCACAATAAGGATTAAACGCATTGCACACCGGGCGAGCGACGGACGTCGTAAAAATCCTGAAACGCGTCGAAAAATCCGCGCGGCGCCGTATTTTGGCGCGAAAACGCCGATAATCCACGCGGAGTCGTATTTACCATAATCCTGTGCTATCGACGCCGCACACGGACATATTTTGTGAGAACTACAGCTACGACCGCGGATGCATCCAGTATTAACGCGAGAATGTCGGTTTGTGAATGGTAAAAAGGTGGGTTGGGCTACAGTATAGTTGAGAGCAGTAGGTTTTAGGAAACTAAGGAAACAGCATGATTTGGTTATGACACTGAGTATAAAACCAATGATTCAGCATTTTTACAAAGCAACGCCAGACCTTTTGGAGGTGATTCTAGTACTCATCACTTAAGTGCGACGACGTTTTGTATGAAAACAATAACGAAATCCTTGAAAACTTATGTACAGAAACAACTCCAAATGGAAACAAAATGGACATGATTTAAACATTATTATTCGTAAAAGAAAAGGAGCCGGGACGTGACGGGGCCGGGGAAGAAAAGAAGTTATCTGGGACCGCTAGTTTTAAATAGCAGTCAAGTGGTCGAAGTTTATACATTATACTGAGCCCAATACGAACTGTGGTCCGGTCCCTTAATGGCAAATAAAAATATGATTAGGGCAGAGCACTGGGTAATATATGGCAGGACCTGGCACTAAACCCTTTCTAATTGGCCTTAAAATTTAACGGCGGCACACGGGCAAAAATTCAACGTGGGACAAATACAGAAATTATGGTTTTAAAACATTTTACGGTTAAACTTTTTGAGTAATTTTTTTAGGTCAGATACAGTTTAGACTACCGTTGCTTAAATTGAACAGTGACACATAAAATAACAAGTCTCATTAATCTTTGTTCTCCAAGGCCTTATTTTAGGTTTATACATTTTGAAAATGGGATTTGAAAAGGCCAAACTATTTTTGTATTTAAAGTTATACAGAATTGGAGTAACGTTCCTTATCATCTCCTATATTCTGCTCATTCGTCCTAACCCAGAATCTTAAACCCGGTATTTAGATACCAAAAACCCGTTTCCTTCATCGTTAACCCTCACGAATAAACATACACCCTCGGTTTATCTCCTGCATGCGGATCGCTAATAGTCGAGGCGCAGACTTAACCCTTCCGATGATAAACTAAAAACTGGGCCCACCGACAATGGCCTGAGCGACCGCCTACAAATCTGGCCGAATGGCGAGTGGACCCAAGCGGTGGAGTGGAGAAAAGGATCTAGCGGCGTTCGTTGAGTTTTTTATATAATTTTTGTACAGGGACAGGTTATACAGTTATTATTTTACTAAAGTACTTGATTAGATTTTCATGTGCTGCTTAAATGTAGAGTTGATTGGATTTTATTTAGAATTTATATTTATGATATTCATCGGGGCAATTTGATGTCGTCGTTCAATGCATTCAGAATCGTTTCGGACTGTAACTGTTGTGGGCACAATTTATATCTGGAACAGTTCCTAGTTTTTTAAAAACAACAAGTATGCACTGCTGACTTACTAGAGAGCAAGACAACAAGCAAACAATGCCTTGATCAGAAAATAATTTACTCTTAAAAAAGTAATGGATAGCTTTTCTGTTAAACAAACTCGCTGCAACCGTATAACTTGCGGCGTCCAATATTTTGTGGGTACGTGCAAAAATGTCCGCTCCGACCCGCATTACTCACGCTATCTACCTGGCTAATGTGTCCCTATAAATATTACAATATGATAACTACGCCAAGTTGGGCCTATCGCGAAAATTATGTGGTGGGGTCAGTTGTACCCGCTACTGCCTTTAAGGGTTGACTTCCAATTGCATAGTTTTAAAGTTGAAGTGTGTAACCACACATTCGCTTATCTGTAGTTGGGTAAGGGTTGTATTTGTTTATTTGCGGTATAACACCCTTCTTTGGTGGCACATTTAATGTAAGTGTTAGCTTATGGACTGCACAACATACCGTACCTAATGTTATTGAACCGACTTCGTACAGACAACATTTGCAAAGAAAATGTGCTAGTATTTAAATTATAAGGTATTTGTAAATTCAGATTAGTTTTTTTTCAATATTGTATGGGTTTATTGCCATTAAGTGTACAATAGGTCTGCGAGCACACTGAACACATGTGCTACTCACTTTTAAATGTAATCTTTATTTACTGTGTTCTTAGCAAATAATCGATTGAGTTTGAGTTTCAAATAAGTTAAGACTATTCCAGACACAATAGATGTTTTATTGTTTTCACGCCTGTAGGCGTTTACTGTCCCGGAACGTGTTAAGAGTTGAGTATTGCATCATTTATCTTTCTTATTTAAAACTAAGTATAATTGTTGCGGTTTTGACGTAACATACTCAAACACAGTTAGCTACGTATTTCCCGTTTCAATATTATCAGAAAAATATTCAGTTATTAATATTTGAACTATAACATATACTAAATACCTGACAAACTGTACAAAAAACCTATGTTTTTCGGATATGGTTGGGTTAAAGCTAGATAACCAAGCCTTATCTTACTGAATCGTGGAAACTGCATCTGTCAGATACCGAGTTTGCAAACACAATAGGTAAGTAATCAATTGTTATCAAACCTATATCGGAAAATACAGTGAAACTTGGTTAAGTGAGACCTGGATAAGTGAGAAACCTCCATAAGTGGAACTCATACTGAGTTCCCAACACTTTGGCACTGAATTACCTCTGTTAGTGGGACGAGGTAAGCCTCTATATCTGGGATTTGTTCTTTCGATTTATCATCATAGTTACCTCTATAACTGAGACAGCGAGTAAATTTTACATGCTTAGACCTCTGTAACTGAGATAACATTGTTTGTTTACTCATTCTTATTCTACCCACAAATTCCACACGTAATTCCAAGAACGTAAGTACAAATTTTGAGCTTCAATTACCTTCAGTTTTAGTTTCGCTTTACTATCATACAGATGTTTATTTAAAAAAATGCCAAAACGAAAGCTACAATCGTTATCATTAAAATTTGTAAACGCGAAGCAGTAAAATCACTAGAAACTTTGCACAGATTTTGAAATGTCATCAATTGGTGACCAAAGCATATTTGATAAAATTTATAACATCTAAAAACATCTGATGGCTGATACTTCCAAACGACAAACTAAAATGACAGATTTTTATAATTGATACATTCTGTTTCCATATTCGTACATATTACGTGTAAAAACGTGCTGGAATATTTTTGTTTATTACATTTGTATGATAACCTTTGAGTACTTTTTTTTTTATTAAAACTCATTTACATACATAACACGTTATTTTATTTAATGATCGCACCTGTATAACTGAAATAACATGTATTCTCACCTCTATTAATGGAACCCTCTGTAAATGAGACAGATATTTATTTATACCTGTATATCTGAGACACTGGGTAATTGGAATACCTCTATAAGTGAAACGACATTGCAGGTCCCTTGATGTCTCACTTAACCAGGTTTCACTGTACATATAAGTCTATGTATATCGAGCGGCTGGTCTTTGAATCTTTTAGATCCAAAGCAGTACGTGCCCAAAAATTTGCAAATAAACAAGCAGGCGTTGTGCAGTTATTTAATTATACTGCATATCCCAAGCTAAACTATAACCTAATTAGCACACAGGTACAGTAATAAACCAGACTGCAAAATTAATTTAATCGCACTAAATCAAATTAGCATCAGAGTACCTACTCTGAATTCGATGTTTGTACTTTTAGATCAAGGTGCCAATTTTGTGCAGTTCGCATTCGAAAAAGTTCACAAATTGAAATTTCTTTGTCGACTAAAAATAGATTTTGATTTCTAGGTATCACTTTGAATATTTCCACGCATTTTGATTTCTTTCATGCGGTAGTCTTTTTACTGTGGACTACTTTGATTTTGTAGGTAAAAGGGATAAACTCTTCAACGAATTACCGCACGGAATAGACACGTGCATGGTTTATCTTAGGCCGCATTGTCACTAATGACATCGTGAGATGGATGAGGCTAAATGTGTCTGGCAATTTTTTTAATACCTTGTAAGTAAAAAAGTAGGCTATATTTAAAACTAGTGAGTAATTATTGGGTAAGAAAGTTGGGTATGGGTCTATATATACTGAGCTATGTGCAGTCCGCACATTAGCTCAGTTATTAAGAGCAGTATCTGGGTTTAGCCAAAGATCGTAGTTCAAATTCCGCTAGTACGCTTGGTTTCATATTACAAAGTAAGAATAAGCACCTTTGATTGCCGCGAAAAACACAGACTGACTAGTGACCCAAAATAGGTCATCTACCCCAGGAGAGATACAATTAGAAAACTTGAGAGTAGGCCCTCTGAATGGCATATTGCAATTAATGTCAATAATTAACCGCAGATCAGTGATCTGGCCGATGTTTGTTAGCCGATTAGTCATGCGTTTGGTAATGGTATCATCTCAGTGTGCTTAGTGACGGCAAACTATCGGTAAATTAATTAAGTTTATTATTATTTGACATAATTTAATTAGCATCAGCAACATCTCGGCATGCATGGGATCGGCACCGGATAGCAAACGCCTTGCCTGGGATCGCGATGTGCGTTGCAGTATGCAGTTTCATACAAAGAATACTGAACGCTTTGAGTTTGGTAAATGTGCTTTAATCTTGTATAGACTGTGGACCAGACTGAAGCTGATGGTGAAACCATTGCTTAAGAACCCAAGTGACCCCATGCTTAGGAACTAATTTTCTTGCAAAGATCAATTTTTCCGTGCCATTTTGTCAGTTTGACTGGAAAGTTTTCTCTCTAGTGTAGGTCACATAACAATACTGTGACCCTAAGTATCTTTTAGATTTAAGTTTCCGCAAAAAAGTATAAACTAACAGTATTAATTATTGATTTGCATAGTAGAGACGAGTAAACTAATTCAAGTGCTGAAACTATAAACCACTGCATACGATGTAATCTCGTACAAGTTCGCGCCAAGGTAGTTAGGAATATTGACCAACATTCAAGGTAACTAATCACTCCAGTATAGTTGCTGGACTATTTAGGCATCTCAGTCAAGTTGGGCGAAGTTATGACTGATTAGTACACATACCACATCACGTTACATTCCCAAAGTTGGACTAGACCGAGCAAGGGATGGATTAACAAAACATGCTCGTGGTGTACCTAAGTGGATCTGTTAGGGTACTTTCCCACGACAGACCTGTTCTGCGGGATCACTGCATTACTGGATCCCGCAAAAAAGTCGTGTGTGTTCAGACAGTATCCCTGATTTTTGCAGGAACTGTTGTCTGTCAACTCCTGTTAGTGTCATGTCTATCTTCAAGCGGTGTGCTGTATATTCCTATCTTTCACAGCGTTGCAATAGTATGTATATAATGCTGAGTTTGTGTATACTGTCATTTTAGAAGCTGCTAGCGGGCATAGTTCTATTAAACAATACTGTGTTATCAAATTGGATTGAAACTGGTCCAGTCAAATATCGTAGTTTTTATGCAATTAGCTGCAAACGGGATATCCGTGTGAAAATCAGCATTAAACCACGCATACTGCAAAACTGAATCCTGCAAAAGCAGTACATGCAAAATACGGAGTGTCACCGTGGGAAACGTTTTTAGCTACCACATTTAAAAAGATACCATGGTAGTGTTTAGCGCCTAACTGATTTGGTACATATTACTTAGCTACTAAGTGCGACGTTGCTGTGAAAGTTTGTCGTGCATGGGCTTAACAACTTTATTGGGTATTATTATGTATTGTGTCAGTGTGTATGTCCTATAGTCCAGTGAGTAATCACTGGGGCGTGTGATCGCTAATCATGGTAATTAGCGCCTCTCATACCTAAGTAAATGACTAGAACAGCCCTCTACGTCTAGATAGCAGGCGTCATGGCAGCTCGGTGAGTGCCTGCGGCAAATGTGATCCAAACTTGGGATGGGGAACTTGCTTTGTTGTTAGTGACAGGATAATGCTATAATGTAGCTTTAGGGCTAATTTAATTACCTGCAATAATAGTTTACCAATTTATCAGATCCCTTATCATAAAATTTTAAACTAGACCAGCTTTTAGCGATTGCGAATTTCGCCGTTGGATATAACAAAGCCAATACTGATAGAAGATACTTATTTTAGAGGGGAAATCTACTCGTAAATCATTGACCAATATCTTATATCTTACCTCATACCTACCCAAAAATTATTAACACTTTCAATTAGTTATTTTAAAGAAGACTTTTAACACGATCGTGTGCAGGCGAAGCACAGCGCGAGTTTTCATACATTTCGAACGCCAACGGTCGAAATATGCTTGCGGTGGAAAACGTTTTCCTACCCGTAAACCTTTATGGAATGAGACAAATTTGGTCTCATTCGTTTTCATATATCCTGAACTACGCTTGTACGTCTTCGATTTTTTGTATAAAAGCTTAATTAGTTAAAAATGGTCGAAATTCTGAAGAGATTTTTTAGTCAAAAAAGCGAATGTTTAGGTTCTTATATTTTCTAAAACATACAATATTAAAAAAAAAACGTACGAGCATAGTTTTTCAAAATATCTCTATTATGTAAAAAATATGTCAAAATCAGACAACGTTTAAGGGGTGGAAAACGTTTTCTCTTTTTGTATGGAAGCTTGCGCGCACACGATCCTCTTAAGGGTTATGATATGAAATCAGCAGTTTATATCATTTTTAAGAGAATGGAGAATCAATCCAGAAAAAATGCCTACAAAGAAATGTATCTGTAAGTCTTAACACAGGCTTAATATATAAAGAGAATTCCAAATTAAAATACTAATACGATTGTAAACTTATGTGACACCCAACACTGATATTAGTCGTGCTAAAACCCAGTTTTCAAATTCAGCACCTATTCAAATACGTCCGACATGACAATGAGATAATGACGTAACATCATTAGCGGCATGTCCTAGCTCGCGTAATTAAATAAATTCAATTTTCCATGAGCGGCTTGTTTGACACAATTCCATTTAGAATATAACCTTTTTGAGTCTGTTACATATAGCGCACAGGCAGCATATCGAATAACCTTTATGTAGTTCAATTTTATTTGGGATACTTTTGGCAGGTTGGGATACATTAATGTGAGTCTGTAGTCTAGGAAATTGAGCTTTAGAAGTGTGGTGATGTGATGTGATGAATGACAGCTTTCCCAAATAGTTTCAATTTACACATTCTAAAGATGTCTCGATTCCAATTATGTGCAAGAAACAAGCAATTAGTAAATGTTTATTCAATCGGCTCAGTTTTCAGTAACATAAACGTAACGTATAGGCCAGTAGTACCTAATAACTTCAATAAAAAATATCTATAGGTGTAGCATTTTGTTTGACGGATAAAGTTTTTCTAAGATTGGTCTCATTTGTGCTAATGTTGGGAATTCGGAAAACCTGTCCCCCTTGAGTTATCTTTAACAATAACCACTTAATTGATGTCCCGAGGCGATACACCACATTTATTTAGGCCGCGATTTATTTATTTGTTTAGTTCACCCTCACGTCAGACCCACAGTAACTTGTTTAACTACAATGCTCAAAATTTTAATTAGGGTCCCACTAAACTAGAAACTGTGGTCGAGATAGCGGCTCGCTGATTAAATAAGTTTACCCGTTACGGTTCTAAATGAATTAAAATTATTAGTGTGATCTTAGAGATCGTATTAGGCGAAGTCTATTTTGTTACTTATAATGTTTACATTCGCATTCCGAATTCTCACTGTCTGGCAACATTTTATTATAGCGATCAACTTAACCTACTGGTCTATTAACGACATATTAGTAGTATTATATTATCTGTGTATTAAAATTGTACGTGAAATTATCGAGTTTAGGTCCGAGAAAAATGCGTATTTTAATAGTTATGTAGATTTTACGCAGTACACTCTTATTGTTGTATTTATCTTTTATTCTGTTAAATAATGGAATTTCTATATTATTTAATTTAATTATCTATTTCAACATTTATTTTCAAATGATACCCAAATATATCACTCTCATAAAAGTATTATTATCATTTTATATCTGTCAATTTGAAAATAGAATCGAATCTTCATGAGTATGAGCCGCGAACTGCCGCGTATGAATGCTGTTCTTTTTTCAAAATTGATATTGCAATTATGCGTTTGACCTCATTATAAACGCTGCCAATGACACAGAGTTGTTTAAAAAAAGAACGTCACTTTGAAGTTTGAGTTTTATTGATTTTTAGTTTTAGTGCTCGTTAGAACTCACATACAGCTATCTACAGCAACAATATTCATTGTTTTCACTTTGATTAATTGTGATTGTTCATTTAATATTGATTACTTTAGTGAGGTGCTTTGTATATATTTTTATACGTGATTTTCAAAGTGTTCTTTTTCGTGTATTTTTTAATGCAGGAAGCAGACATTGAATAATCGTTATTTGTGGCCAGTGTGTGTTTCTTATATGACAAAGACACTGATTGTGTGGTTGAAGGTGTTGACGCTAGGTGATTGGTGGTTCTGGTAAGTGATTGAATGTTTATTAAAGTAACTTTGTATTTATAAAACTTCTTTATGAGTTTTCATCACTACAAAGATACGTACATATTCTCTGTTTGTGTGGTACCATGAAGATTGGTTCTATATACGAAATGCTTGGATCTCGTAGCATGGAAAATGTAAAAAAAGTAAGAAATTTAGAAAAATAATGTTTGTAAGTACTTGTGAAAATTATTGTTTAGTAATTCAGTAATGCAACTACCCAGTCCGGCTGGTAACTATTGAGATAATTAACCTGTTTTTTTTTTGAAACCTCTGTAGCCTTACGGTTTTAAGACTTATCTTTTCCCCACCACCGTGACTAACCTTTTGGAAATAGCATTTCGTTTATAATGAAGTCAATATCGAATCCTTAATGTCGGTAATTTACACAACGAATGTTCAACGACTGTGGAACATTGGCGAAAATTTGCAAGGGCTGTCGGAGCGGAGGCGAGCGGGCGACGGACAATTGGGCCCAAATGGCTCGCGACTCATTTGCCCCGCCCGGCCCACCCGCCCCACCTCGGACCAGCACTAATTTTACCACTGTACTATTTGTACACGAAGAACTATTGGATAGATAGATGAACTGGCTCTAAATCTGTCAAAATAATAAGTCACTTTTTGCTTGGTCACACGACACGACTTGAAAACTATCTTTCTAGGAAAAGAAGAGCTTAGAAAATAAGCTCTGAAAATTTTACTATTTAAACAGTTTTGCATGAGATATATGTAATTTTTCATCAAACATTGTCCGTCCTTATGTAAACAAAATGAGGGTTAAAAGCAATAGAATATCACAACTTTTTGTACCAAAAACATTGTATTTTCGCCGAATAAATGATTACATTCGGCTATCGTTACATTTTTTATCCCGAGCGTCTATATCAGCGATATTACGCTAACTGAAGGAATAAATAACGGAGTAAGTCGTAAAAAATGCGGCTATTATTCTCTATAAGTAAACAGCCCCCCGCTGCCTTATCTATGGGGTCACGGGGAATTAGCCGAAACTTCAACATATTTCATACATATTACAAATGGTTAGATCATGCCTCGGCTGTTGACTAATGTTTACAGAAATAATATTTATTTTACAACCAAAGACGTGTTCTTTTTATGGAAATGTGGTTCTGCACTAAAATATATAGTTACTTACGAATACTAGTATAATCCTTTCTAAATGAAAGGATAAAAATACTATGAATATGTTCGTTATTACAACCTAGCTTATACTTTTTATACTTATTTACTTTACTTTATTATACTTTTCAAAATGATTTACGAAACGATGATGAAGTATATTTTGAGTACTTTCTCTCGTCTATTTATCCTTTGGAAAAAAAGTTACTTGGCTAATATTCTACGTTGCAACTCCGGTGTAGTGCAAAAAGTATCCGACTCGTTGACAACTCTTGTAAAAAAACACATCTTGTGGAATTTGTTCCACGCTACGTTACGAACTCGACAAAAGTTTGTACAGTTAGCTCGTAGCTGATAACTACGTAATTTTTCAAAAAAGCAAGTTTCAGCTGACCTGCTGTATAAGCTGCTGCCACAAGTCCTGGCTGATGCATATTTTCTGCTGGTAGTCAGTGATTTATAAAGCCCATCTAATTTACAAAAAAATTAGACAATTTGACAAGTAGTTAGGATGCGATACCCGATACGATTACGAATTCCACAAAAGTTAAAGCTTGTTCTATTGGTAGGTGGTACCTGGTAATTAGGGTAGGATATTGACGTGGAACGGAACGTAAGAAGTAAGAGATAACAGACAAGAGAGAGTAAGTAATGAGAAGAACGTTTGAATTTGGAAGAGGAATGCAGAAGTTGTCGTTATGATTGACATGAGAGGAGTGTGAGGGTCTAAAGATGGATGTAAGAACGTGAAGACGTGTTTCTTGTAGAAGCCGCTTAATAAACTAAAAGTTGAACGAATCTTGTGCATTTCTTTTATCCAAACCCTGACATTAGTGTTACGTTTTGCTTATTTGCTCTTCATTCAAATGACCAGCCAAAGATGTAAGAGTTTATGCTATGGGTCCTGCTCTGGTAGTCGGTAGCTGGCCAGTGATTTGTATAAGTTCTTCGGTCGCCGAGAGCCAATCAAATTACTTCGCTTTGTTAGTTGATTGCGAGGAGCTCACGAGATCCGAATTTGTAGATGTGGTTATTTAATAATTTTGCTTTTGCTAAAACTCACAAAGTTGGATCTGGTAAGTCTTGTTAAATTTTGTATACAATTTATTAAGTTATGTATCTGGCTATTTCTGTTTATGGTATCGTATTATGTCTAAGAAATCAGTAGACTTTCTTTCGTAGTTCAATAGCGCTACGGTCACTCTTTCGTAGCGTCGTAGCACGTATGAAAGCAGTCCGTAGCACGTAGCATTAGATTTGACCTTAACAGTTTGTCGGTGTAGTAATAAAGTGATTTATTTAAAAGTCGGATATAAAAGTTGTAACGTAATATACCTGGAAATAAAATGATACTTTTATTTAAGGGTGTCGTATTGAAAAATCACTGGATTAAACCGACTATCTTAAGGTGTGACGTCTTTCTAGAGATAAAAGCTCTTCTAATAATACCTATTGGTTCACGATGTTTTGATAAAATAATAGTTTTTTAATTCCAGCTATCTTGTTTCCAATTACAATGTAATATTTTTTGCCGCATCCATATTCCACGTTATATCTTTGTTAGCTTCGTGCACAACGCCCGCGCGTGGTTCTGTTCGTTATTCATTTAAACTCTTGCAGGGTTGCAGGTGCACTAGCAGCTCATCAAGCTTGACACTTGCCCTTCTATTTTCATTCTTGTTCTCCACGTTTTAAGAACCAAGATCGAATGGCACAGGTCTCACCTCGTGTGCAGGTCTTTGAAAAATCACGTTAGTGCACAATTTGTTGTTGTACCTTTTAATTTGATTGCAACTTCCACTTGATGGAAATTATACGATCTTTTATGTTCCAATACGATTGAAGGGCGATTTTGATTGTGGTGGAAAGATATTGATGGGTTTGAAATCCGTATCCGATTTGCGAGACGTTCGTTACTTTACCACATAGTTGTTAATAAAAGTTATGTGTAATATTGAAAGAAAGGAAAATCATTTATTGTAAATGGGATCTCACAAACACACACGTACATACACACGCATCACGCCCTAAGTAACTTTGAAAAAAGTAATAGTTACAAAAATAATAATTACACAAAACAATTAGGCAAAAACGTAACAGATGAATGCCAGCCAAGCAGTGCGTGCCAGACGCAATGTGTGTTAGTGATGTCCAGACCAAGAGGACCTCACAGGTCCTCTGGAGAACCGAAACATACCATTATTATTGGGACTTTATCACTTATTAAACATTATGATAGCTGTGGTTTTGTATTTGAGCTCTTAGTAGTTACCGTTGGTGAGTTTTCATCTTGTAGAACAGGTTTGTTTGTAATGAGGTCCGTACTTGTGTTGACACTAATGGAAGGTAAATTTAATAACTAGTATAATATCGTTACAGAATGATAAAATATGGTTTCGTTGTTGAATAATTGCGATTTGTTGAGAGGTAGTTTTTCCCCCACCACCTTAGAGAAGAAACATCGGGAACTCATTTTTGAAGTAGGTAGGACTTAAGCTTACTTTTTAGGCTGATAGTATAACATACTGGCTGACTTAGGTATAAATGCTGGCGCTTATGAATTCTGTACTAGCGCTACACTAAGATCTGTCTCATCACCCTACAACTAACTATAGATATGGTATCCACAGACTTTTAGGCAGTGTAACTACCGTAGTACGAGGCGCTCGCGTCCGCAAAACGCGATAATTAATAACCGGCTCCATAACAATTAATAATAAAACCCCGACCATCGAGCCGCACTCGACGTATTTATTAAGAAAGCGATAAATCAGAACTAAACGCCCCGCAGCATTCACAACACTAGTGTTGGGGTGGTTATCGATAGAAAATATCGATACTTTTAAATGTTACCATACCAAGTATGTGTTGTATTATGCCTATCATACCGCGAAATTGAGACTTCGCCTGCGGGGAGTGAAGGGAGGCGAGACGGAGAGGTGTGGGTCCGTTATAATCGACTACACGCCGCCCGCACCCCTGACACCATCCGCTCTCGCTCGCTGGCTTTACCTTTAGTGCCCATGCTATATTTGCGCGGTTGCAATCAATATGTCCATGACACATTATGTAGTTAACCTTCCTCATGAGCAACTTAGCCTATTATCAAAAGCCGCATGAAAGTGCCTTCAGTAGATTTTGAGTCCATCGTGAAAGGATCGAGGACGAGGGACTTTGTTTTATAGTTCGTGTACGTGTGTTATGATTCGATAGTGCTTAAAAAAATATTGAGTTATTTGTGTGATCTTCTATAAATTACAAAACGACTTTGAGTTTTACCTCATGATGGCAAATCCATCATATTGGGGAATTAAAATAATTACACACACAAGGATTCTCTTGGCAATTCACTTTAACATTGTTTTGTGTTTTAGAAATAAAAAAAAGCTTTTGTCTCAATCTAAAGATAAACATTTTGGTTTCTTACCATCATCGATATCCCTTCCCCGATATGTCACGGCCCTAGCCGGAATCTACCCCTATAGCAGGGATTTAGTCGGGATATTTCGCTGAAATTACTGGCAATACATCATTGGGATGTTTTTAATAAGCGCCAGTGTTGCCATGCTCTGACAGACTAGCTTTGTTTGTTGCAAGGACTGCACGAGTTAACGGATTAGGTGTAATTGTTTACAAATGTTTCACACTTATGTAGTACTTATGTAATTCGTAAGAAGTGCTATGATAGGTATTAAAAGCAACTACGTGCATTTGATTGTTATTACATATATTCTTTATTGAACTTATAAGATGTACTGAAAATGCAAGAAGTCACAATGTCAACAAAGTTGGGCTTATCCCTAATAGAGATCTCTTCCAGTCAACCCATAGGTGTTGGAAATAAAATAGTTGCAGTTATCGGCAGTGTAAAAGTAACTAATTTTCATGATTTATTTTCGTCTTATTTAAACCTGACATTTTGAACACTTTTCAGTGTCCTTTTTTACAGGTAAACCTATAGATATGTTATTGCATTTATCATACAGTATTGAAAAAATGTATTTGAAATTAATATGCCATAATAAAATATGACTACGGCGAGGATATTAAATTTTCAATGAAGGTAAAACAAATAATTGCTTTCAGTTGAGCTCCATTTTAAAATTCTGTTGAAATCATGTCATTAAATGTGTTCGCGGAAATCGGTGTGTTGTGCGTATTGCAAGTGGAGGGATTATTATTTTCCGCTGATGTTCAATTGATATTGAGCTTCCGCATTTTATATTATTAGTTTCATTAGAAATAATATCTTTGAATCTTTTTATATACGTACGAGTACTAGCAAGCAACCCAGTGAGTTGCAGATTTAAGTATTTTGTTTTTTTATTTTAATTCATACTCCTCTAATGTATTGTAATAGAGGTTATTATAATCAAATATTATATGATTTTGTTCCGTTTCATGTCTAGGTATATCTCACTCAGTACACTCTCCTGCACCCATAACGATTTCTCTGCATGACCTAAAGGTATGACTGGGATAGAATTCTTTTAGCATTATGTCCACCTTTTGTACACTTTTATTTGTGCAATAAAGTTTTTTATTTTTTATTTATTTTTATTTAACCTATATCATCCCACTGCTGGGCAAAGGTCTCCCCCAATTCCTTACAATAAAGTTTTAAAATAAAAAAATAAATATCATAAACATATTGGTAATTCCAGAAGCGTCTGCTGAGATTGTGTAAAGCTGACTGAAATGTGGTCATGTGGCTTTTATAGATAAACTACGTTAAAAGCAGAAGAATTAGCAGTTCAAACAATGTATTGGTTTAAATTTGATCGACTGGCTTGTGATTATCGAAACTCGCAAGTGCCCACTGTCTTGAAACTCGTGATTATTCCATACTCCAATAGTGGCAGCCTTAAAAAGCCCCAACCCGCGCCATCGAGATAAAAGCTCTCATTGTGCGCGCACAAAGACTTGCGTAAATGCGCGAGTGATTGCACTGTCCTATTGTCGGTGCACTCTTCAGCTGCCGTTACAGCCTTTCGGTGGATAATCGCCAATCGGAGGGCTGTGTTTCGAGGTGTTAATAGACAACAGCAGAAGGATAAATATGCAGGCACTAAAGTCTAGGTTACATAGCAAAATCGTCCTTGCTAGCTGATTTTAGTGAAGGAAAGCTTAGAAAAGACTGCTGTGATATGGAAGACTGTCGGAGTGTCGGGTTATGATAAACGGATTTCCTTCTGAAATGTTATCCTCATTTGTTGCACTCTTTGCTTTTGTTTTTCTACGAAATCGAATGAAAAGATACGCAGAATAGTCCTATCATCATCTAATCCTATCTTGATTTCACTCTATCCAGGGACACACTGTATATTGTTTTTGTATCAAAAGGCTTTTATCCTGTCATTGACCAATAGACCAATACAAAAACAAATTTCACTGTTCCTAATAAATAACGCAATGAAAGCTCGTTTCATAAAAATATAAACCATGATTATTTAATCAATACAAATATCTTATAAATTAACAAACTAAAAGACTTCATTTAAATTAGTAGTAAGATTATTTTGTAATATTACTTTGTACTATCGTAATTTAAATTAAAGGGCTCAAAACCTCACCTTGCGGTACCCTGGCAGATGTAAAAAACCAATCAGGCTATCCATAAATCAGTCGGCTAATTGGAGGCTTCCAAAATCCCGGCAGAGGGCGCTGCGTGCACGCAGGAATGGGAACGTGGCCTTTTTGTGGGAACAGCCTGCGTAGACCAAGGGACAGAATGCTTTTGATTTATGACACTATAGGTCCAAGCAGTTCGTTGTTGGTAAACTGAAATACACACATCAACACTGTTTGGAGATATTTTAGATTTACTCAATTAAATCAAAATTTATTTAATAACACACAACATGTATATATTAAAAAATATCGGAACTTCATACGAAATATCCCTAGACAGTGTTTCACTTCTAGCCATTGGCGCAGTCAAGAATCGCTTCACCGAATTTGCCAGGAAAGACGCCCGGAATATAACAAGAAGTAACGAATCACTGAAGGAATCCGAGCCCCTGATTCATTAAGACTTTACACCAAACCTTTGTAAAACAGTATTCGTGCAATAATGTCCTGAAATAATAAAATAAATAAGTACATTATAGAGTTTCTGAATGCTCCAAGTGCAGTCGTATGATGAGTCGCAAATCCATCTCCTAGTCTAGTGAATTAGACCGTCCCAGCATTACGACAATGGCCTTTATTTCATAAATTTTAATAACCCCAATAATAATATGACGCAAATAATTGTTTTGTATTTTCATATCGATGTTTTACTTATGTTCCCTTCTGTCTGTCAGTGTTGAGTCATCCTTTCAATTGTGGACCAGTTACAATTTGAAAGGTCATTATTAATTCTCATTCCGTCCACATCTCTAGGCCTACAAACGTGTACAGCGCCGGCAAGGGGCGCTTCCGTCGATTACGCGCAATTATCGCAAAAAGCAGCGATTGCCGCCTCCAGGTGACCGGCGACCGGCGACCGGCGACAGACGGGATGCCGATCGGCTATCTTACGAGTATTCTTATCACACAATAATTTTATACGGAATCGACATTAATTGTTCGACGGGAAAGGTATAATATGAAGATCAATTACGATATCTCACAATTGTATTCCAGTTAATGTCAAATATGTTAGGTTCTCCGCTTTTACACACCATAATATATTTTATACAAGATCGGCCCTACGTATGTGTCATTCAAAGGCAGACACTATCCATTTTCAAAGTCGGGCTCCAAAAGGCAGAAATACACAAAATATTTTACATTTGTTGCTATCCCTCAAAGATGAAATAAGAAACCAAAAACGATACGGAATGTTTTATTTTATGCATACTCATGACTTTAAAAAATCCGTAAATCCCAATTCCCAAAGGTTCATGAATTATTTTCATTTACACTGAAAATATATCGAACTCAATTAAGTGCCTATCGTGAGAAAAAAGGTAATGTTGTGTCAAACGACGCACCTTTGAAAGAGCAAAGTGAAATTAATTAAGCCTTTGGCGCTCGTCAAATCACAATTAAAGATTTGTAATTTGTCAAGCGCGCTCCAGGGATGAGCCTGTTTTATTATGCTTTGGAGAGACTACTTAAACATTTAGACGACTTTCATTAGAGTTCAAACTAAGATTTGTATTATGAAGCTTATATTTGGACATTGCTGATTTTTTAATTTACTACACCAGTTTTCTGCTTTTATGAAGAATAATGGAGAGCATATACTATCGTTCCAAATATAATTCTTATACAGAAAATCATTTCCTTAAATTGTAATCTCTCCTATAGTCCAATCAACACAATATAGCCTGATAATAAATTCTTGGTAAATTCGATTTTTACAAGTTGTACTAATAAAGTTGATGTCTCTCTCTGTCTAAAACATTTGTCTGTGATTTTATCCTCCGTGTATTTTAATTAAACATCGGGTAACAACTCAAAATGGAAGCGAGCACAAGTAATTTTTGATCAAGATATTGCTATTTTGGACTGAAAATAAATTGTTAAACAGTTGTAAACTCTCTCTAAGAGGAAGTGGGAAAATCAATTCGGTATGAAGTCCTTAGGGGGGCGGCTTTGCGACTTTGCTAAGCCAGCGGTCGGTCTCACAGTAATGTTATGCAGAGCTCTGGGTTTATAGCGGCGTGTGTCCATTATACCACGACTTTTTGACGTCTTGACTTATCTTTTAAGGCCAGGTTGCCAAATAATGGCTACAACTTAATTGTCCGATAGTAGCATCTTTCCTAACAAAATAAGAACAGACAAATTTAAGAAAAGGCTATTGTAAACGCCTCTGCCACTATCGTAAGTCAATTTGTTCGAACCAGAAGTGGGAGTATCAATGACGACACTCCTTTAAGTAAACTCAGTCAGTAAGTAAATTCAGTCGATTCTGTGATGTAAATGGAAGAAATGAAGCGGTCTGAAGATAATAGTGTTGCTATCATAATTTTAGGAAAATCTTTGAAGTAGAGTTTCAAACTCGACAGTGAAAACAGTTTTTAATGGCAGGGCTGCAAACCGGGCGTTCGTTAAACTATCAATAAAAGGTATTAAATGATTTTTTATAGCCTCAGTACTTTATGGGCTCGCTACTAATGATATTGTCCCTAATGACTCTCCTGATTTTATTGTCGTCCGCTGAGCAGGGACTCCTTTAGTACGTCCATTTATTGGCTTAGCGGAGTATAACGATTTAATGGCGTGTTTTTTCCGCACCAAACTTTATTCATATAAATTTCCTCTGATGTACTTCGTATAAACAGGATAGTTAATGATACCACCATTAATCCCGCTTAATTTATTATGTACTTTTGTGAACAATCTTCAATATAATATAAAATATTTGATCAAATTTAAGGGGGTTTTATCCAAAACTTCAAATTAGGGAAGATAGTGTGGTGATTTCGCATTTTTATGCGCACATTTTTTCTACGGATATCAACTTTGAAAAAAGTTGTAACCAATTCATTAGAAATCATAAATGCTATCGAAATATTTGCTGTAGTTTTCTTCACAATTACTATCAGTATTACGAGTACCTATTAGGTGTTCTATTATACGCATGAATAAGTACACTCAATTTGTCAGCTGTTTTGCTTCTCAATATTATCTCACGGTGCGCGGCTGGTTTCGGCATTTTGTAACGAGCGGACGGAGTTCCTTATAATCCAGTTTGATATCCGGCAGAAGATGAAGCCAGGCGACATAACTGAGCATTTTTTATTTTACATTTTGAAACCTGATTACTAGATTCACAAACTGAGCTAATTGACGTCGTGAAGGCAAACACTTTATGAAGAAATTATTAAGATAAAGGTAAGGAATAAAATAACTGTACAAGGTGACTGCAAGGTGTTGCCAAATTTTAGGAGATGTATGAGACCATCAATACCGACATCTTTTATTCCGTGGTCATGTCCGAAAACTAAAATTAAGTTTCATATGCCCCATACTTATCAATCGGCTACATTGACGATAATGTATAGAGAGGAAAAAAAACGAGTGATAGCCCCACAGTTAAATTTATAAATATTGATGGTCTCATTTATCTCCTATTTGGCAACTTCTTGCAAAGTCACCCAATATATTGCACAAATAAAAGATACATGAGAACACAATTCACAAACAATACATCCATAATTAACACAAAGCGTTTGAACTAATAGTTAGGTATTTGGGCGCAACAATGCTGAGGCCACAGGACGCCCGCTTTGTCACATAATATTGTAATAATTAGGGCTTCGAATTAACAGTTACCACCTAATTTGCCTATAATTATGTAATAGTTATTGTTAAACTAATTTCGAGAGATCAATTAAATGTCGCCATAATGCCAAACTAGTTGAAATTGCTCTCATATTACATTAAAATGTATATTGCTCTCATATTACATTTCAGAAACCGGCCGTAAGTGTCAGATATAAATAAACATATTAACTGATGATGAGCTGAGACCTTTTTTCAGCAGTGGAGTACAGGTTAACTCTTATTTTTGGCCACAGTGAACTATGGTTACTGTTCAAATCCCAATGAAATTTGGCTATACATTTGTATTGTCTCTGAGGAGGAGGATTCATATTTTTTATGTGTCAATAATTAATAATTCTTTAATTTATGCCTTTTTGTCGGTGAACGACTTCCGGTTTTGGCGCCATTGGCCTAACACAATTTATTTCGTATCGTAAGCTATTCTTATGTAAAGTTACCATTTTCCTATGGAAATACAATTTTATTCTATATTTTTGAAGGCGTCGTTTTATTTCATAAAAGAACCAGCAGACACCTTAATTCAGGAGAATCACAAAATTTTATATCTAACCACCACCATCATGCATTAGGAACCAACATTACCTCCGCAATCCCTATTATAGGATTCTAATTTTAACATGATTCAACTTCCAACTTTCTCGTGTCGTCATGATCATGACAAAAGTACAATTTGAAAAGGAAACGCGTGCATACTGAAACCTTCCAGCTCGAGCACGAAGGTCTGGAGGTTCTTATTTTTTCAAGAGCCAGTTAATTTCCCGGCCTCACTTCATCTGGCGTTTCGCGATGAATTCCTTATGACTGCAGCCCTCGTAAAGTTGCCAACTTCTTTTTATTAATGAAGTATTTTCGAGGCTAAATTAATTTTGTCCGGCAAAGAGCAGTTAAAAGTTTACGGCTGGCGTTAACTGAGCAGCTGTAGAGACGCTTTCTGCTTGCGTAGACGCCTTGCAGTTTTTGTAATCGAAACTCTTAATTTTCTTTTGCCCCGTTTATCTTTCTAAGCGAAATGGTAAACGAATAGAGCGTTTTTAAAATCTCTTGTCAGGGAACTATTGGTAATATTAAATTTTTGCTTAATTTGCTGCTATAGCTTATATTTGGTCTTTTTTGTTTGCTTCCTTCTTCCTTCTATTCTGCCCTTTATTATTATCTATCTTTAATTTTGATGAAATTGTTGTTTCGTATCAGGTCAATACCCAAATGAGGGTATTTGTTTCTCGGATCGCGGGATAAATCGCCCAAGTGCTGGTTTTTTTTCTCTTTATTTAAGGAGCTTTGTCAATGATGACTATGTCGCTCCGTCAGGTTTACACATTGTACATTCTAAATTATAAATATAGAGAAATATAGTTAGTTAACACCAGAATTATAAAACAACAACATTCTGTACATCGTTTTTGCGTCATCAGACACGGGGCCTTTCTCAAGATGTGGTAGTCGGACCGCGGTGCGAAACGCTCCAATAGGTACCCAAACGAATTCTTCTGTTTACATTACGAGCTTTTTCGTATGGGTCACCCGTACGATACTGAGTCGGCAGGTGGCTAAGTATAAATTCAAAATCGTAAAAAAAATTGTACTGCTTATTTATTTATGATCGTAATAGAAGTGAGTTAATGAAGTGCTTAGTACCTGATATTCATAGCACACAATTCTTCGTTCAATACGGGTATATGGGGTAATATCACGTGACCGGGCGCAGCCTTCGAGTTATGAAGCTATTAGCAGCTCTCGCTGTGCTTTTATGGACTCCTAAAACTGAGCTAGGGACCGCCTGAGATCATACGAATATACCACAAAGATTCAGTCGCATAAATCAAGCGTTTTTGATACATCTTCACAAATGCTTAGTTAGGTAGAACTAATACTTGGGTATTTCTGTAGCAAGGCGCTTGGATTAAGTAGTGTTTAAAAATTATAATACAAAATATTTGGAGCCGAAAATCGGATTAAGGAGATAAATGACAATTTTGGTAAAATATTGTAATTTTGATGCACAAAGAAGAATCGCGTTTCATGAACACGAAAATTCCTTATTTTTGTAAGAATACAGATTATTGCTATGTGAGGCAAGATTCGAATCGTTTTTAGGGTTTCGTAGCCGAATGGCAAAAACGGAACCTTTATAGTTTTGTCAAGTCTGTCTGTCTGTCTGTCTCTCCGTCCGTATGTCACAGCCACTTTATTCTGAAACTATTAGCATTACACAGCTGAAACTTGGTAAGTAGGTGTATCTTGTTCACTGCTTTCCGATTCAGGTATAAAAAGTAAGAAAAAAAATGATATTTAAGGGGGGGCTCCCATACATGAAACTAAAACCTAAAAAAAATTTTTTACTCAAACCTGTGCGTCTATGGATAGGTTTTTTAAAATGATATTGAGGTTTCTAAAACTAAGTCTAACTAAGTCTAAGGTTTGAGATATAGACACCTCCAAATTGGTAAAATGGGCGTCCCTTCCCATCTAACATAAATAATAAACTTGTTGTTGTCTTTCATACAAACACTACGAAAAACAAATTTATTGTTGCTGTCAAAAAATAGTGTCATATTTTCGCTAGGAGGAAGTAAGTGGACCCCAAATTCAGTTTAAGCGTGGTACGGAACCCTCAGTGCGCGGGTCCGACTCGCGCTTGGCCGGTTTTTCAAAAAAACATATTAAAATAGATATTACTTTTCGTATCAATGAAAACAAATTGACGCCAGAATGTTTTGTTTAATTTCAGTAGGTATTACTTGTATCTTGATTGTAATTGCTTATAAGATTTGATTTGTTCAGACTGTTTAACATATCGCTCTTAATGATAAAATATTTGTTTATTGCAGGCAAAGGTCGACTGAAATACCGGCGCAGGCGCAACTAACGTGATGAGTCTATTGAATTAATTATTTTAGATAAGTTAATCTAATAGTGACAAACACACTACAATAGTGTGTAGCAAAATTATCTTCTTGAACGCATTAAAAATATCTCACTAATCTAATTAATGACATGACGGTGAAAATGTGCGATTTTTTTTCCTTCGTGTTTATGCTATCCCTACCCGTGGTATAGGAAAAAATCATATTGTTTGTAGCGCGTGTCTCGGTCACGCGACTGAATTGATGTTTATCAATTTTGCGGAATTGATGTTGAATGTAGTTAGGTACATAATAGTCAGATAAATCGATAGCAGTCATGATCAGCCGACGGCCAGGTGATCGGACGAAAATGAAAGTCATCAATATTTATAAAACTTTTTATTTAAAAAACATGTTTACATACATAGTATGTATGTTTAAATGTACTTGTAACCACGCAACGGATTCTAATGCGTTGCGTTAATCAACAGACAGAATGACTTATGAGATTTTTTATGTATACGGCCAATGAGAAAAAATTTACCACACAGTCAGTGTTTAGTCATCGTAAGTCGCGAGTTAATAATAAGAACAGTTATTTTTCTGTAATATGAATAAATAAGGATATTGACTAGCTAAGTATGGACCTAGTCCCAATTTGGAGCTAACAATTGAACTATAAACTAGACTTAATTTATAAGCCTTACTGTGTTTTCTCTTTCGGACTAGATTTTTTGAATATTCTCCGAATAACTGATCGTATAACAAATAAAACTGCTACAACTAAGGCTAACAGATCTAGGTAGAGTTTCTGGTAGAAGGGCACGCTGAGGGCCGGCGAGCGGAGATGCGGGGCACCCTTAGTCTTGATGACGTGCTCTGCCCAGTGAACTAGCTCCTGGCCTGGAGACACTGGCCGGTCGTGGTATATGAATGATAGCTCCTTCACCTTATTCATGTACCTTAAAAACAAGAGGGCTTAATGATCACTAAAAGAGTAGCACTAAGGCCACATTACGTACTGTGCAAAGTTAAATCCGAATGAAGCTGGTTGCACATTATTTTCATAACACCATTTACAACTGGTATATCCATATCATGATCATCCTATGCGTACGTGTTATTTACGATGCACCTATGTATTACATTTAACTGCCTCGGAGGTGCAGCGGTTAGAGGGTCGCATTTTAAAGCGACGGCTGCGCCAGAGATCTCAGGTTCGATTCTCGGGTTGGGCCAAAAATATGTACCTGGATTTTTCAGCAATTCTCAGGGAAGCCCGGAGTTTGGAAATCGGCGGTGTTTCACCCCCGTGCCTCGGAAAGCACGTAAAGCCGTTAGTCCCGCGCCTGATCTCTCTCCGGTCTCGTCAGATTGCTGTCTCATCGGGCTATGAGAGTGAAAGGAATAGAGAGTGCACCTGTGTTTACGCACACACTTGTGCACTATAATATGTCACGCGCAGTCGGTTAGTCCTTGTGACTGGCCACCGTAGTCGAAATCGGCTAGGAGGACTATTATGTTTGCCATATTTGGTTCTGAAGTTTACGCGAATACTATACTCATTGATTAAAATAAACTTTTGGGGTTGATTTCGGGAACATTTATTTTTTAAAATAAATCTCTGACGTTTCAAATGCTTTATAGCATCCGTGGTCACAGGCAGACAACGCAAGTGTGTTTTAATCAACACCTTTGTTTTAGGACGTCCACCGACAAAATGGACAGACGACCTTGTAAAGATCGCAGGATCGCACTGGATGCAGAGCGCTCACAACCGGTCGTTGTGGAAAGCTATGGGGGAAGCCTATGTTCAGCAGTGGACGTCCTTCGACTGATAATGATGATGATGATGATGATGATTTATTTTGAATAATATTTATTGAGTTTATTTATTTAAGAACTTTATTGCACAAGTAACAGTGTACAAAAGGTGGACTTAATGCTAAAAGCATTCTCTCCCAGTCATACCTTTAGGTCATGCAGAAAGATTATAAGTTTATGGATAAAGAATGGATATCATTACTTACGTAGGATCCTGGATGATATCAAGGATAGCTACTTTCAAGTCAGCAGCCATGTTCAACGACAAGTCAACTTTCTTCGCGAATCCTTTCTTGACAGCTCTCTCAACGTTGATGAATTGATCACCGAAGACTGGAATACCGATTATGGGTTTGGCGTAGTGTATGGTCTCGGTAGTGGACAGCAGACCTCCATGAGTAATGAAGAGGATGCAGTTTGGGTGAGCTGAAAGGTAAAATATATATTTGGAGAGAAAACATGCATGCCAATGCAAGCATGGACAAAGAAATTCAGCAGAGAGTCAAAAGATGTAATCCAGTAAGCCTAACATGCACGCCTTGATACCATTTATCGCGTCTATAAAAGAATTTTATTTCCGAAACAACATGTTTAGTTTTCCCACATTTTTTTCACTTGTAAGGCAATCTTGATTTTAAAAACAAATGACTACATCAAAGTTAGTAAAAACCTTTTTTAAGACGTTTGAAATCTATCGATTGCCGTGATTAATGGTAAAATATCTGGCTGGCCGAGAAAAGAGTAAAATGTTTGGATCCATCGGAATTCGAACCCAGACATCCAACTGCGCGTCTTACCCCTCTGAGCTATTGTAACATTGACAATCGCGGTAAAAATTTACCTTCTTAGTGAAATGAAATTTTGACCGTTTTTCAGTGCACAAAAACACGGTGACAACACTTTTCTGAAATTAAAACCTAGCTATAGGTAAACCGCTTCATTGAGACTTCGCCTGCGGGGTACAGGGGTGCGGGCGGAAAGACGAGAGCGGGGAATGTAAGGGGTGCGGGCGGCGGTGATACACAAGAGACGAAATTTGCCGTGTCAGTTCTTAAGATATGTGACGTCAGTGGTCACAATAGTTGTCGTCAGTGTCGACACTTTATAAACATTACATAACATATTGGAAAAAATATTCGATTCAATACAATTATACCAATAAGAGTGAATTAATTCTAAATATTACTATCCAAAATCGTAGATTTTGATCAAAAAATAAAATGGAATTTTAAAATAAGATAGATTTTTTGGCAAAATTAAAAACTTCAAATAACATTCCCTGGTAACTTTTGCGACTGTTTTGTTTGAGTGTATTATCGGGTTCATATTCATATCTAGTTTAATATTCCACTGAGTTTAGATCTATATTTTATTATATAATATTCGTATATATTTAGAGCATTTATTTAAACACTGTTATTTAACAGTGTTCAAACGGTGGATTTAATGCTAGAATGATGTAAAATAGAATTTAAAAAAACACGACAAAAATACAATATTATAGATTATGTGTCCGAATATACTGCGACTCATCTTCAGACTTCAGTCAGACAGTATTCTCTTGTGTACTTCTGTCAAAGCGTCCGCAACTGTCAACAGATGCTATCGCTACCTGTGTAGCGAGCGTACTGAATTTTGAAAAGAATGTGCCTGCCGCCCGCACCTCTCACAAGACCCGCTCTCGCCTCCCCCCGCGCCCCTGTACCCCACAGGCGAGGTCTCAATTTCGCGGTTTACCTATAGATCGATTTATCGCCTCCAAAACCCCCTATACAGGGTGTTTTTGCAAAGGGGTGCCAAATTTTTGGAGGAGAATGGGACCATCAATATGAACAATTTTTACTATGGGGTCATGGTCGAAATATTAAATAAAATTTCAGGTGCCCCATACAAAATCAGTCGGCTACATTGACATTAATGTATGGAGAGGCAGAAAAAAAAGTTAAGGTTCCAACGATGGTCCCATAGTAAAAGTTGTTCATATTGATGGCCTCCTTCACCTCCAAAAATTTGGCACCCCCTTGCAAAAACAACCTGTATACCAATTTTCATGAAAATCATTGGAGCTGTTTCCAAGATTCAGAAATAAAAATTCAGATTTCTTCTAGGAAGCTTAATTAGGGGCCTATCAGATTAGATATATATACCTATATATATAATTTTAATAATACAACTAAACTATATAAATTAAATATAAGTATATTTATTTTATATAGTTGTATATAAATATTTAAAGTATAGGATATAGTATAGTATAGGATAGGATCAGACCCGCAGAAGTACAAATAGTAGCAAACCGATGTGTGAATTTTTTTACCTAGAATACTGGGTTGTGGCGCCCATTTTATAATGTGTACATTTTTCGGGAGGCCTGGTAAGACTTCTTCGAATTTCCAAAACACTTTTTGTTCCAGCGCCCCAAACATCTTCAAGAGGCTTGTTTTGAGTTCCTGAGGCATGTCTTTGCTCTTGATGTTTGATCCCATGCTGAAGTATATAACTCCATGTTTCGCATTGTCCAAAAGATTTTTCAAGTCCTATTTGAATTAAAGTTTTTTTTAAAATCTAACTGTTTAGAATGTTTTTAACACTCACAGTGACATATTTTTTATTATTAAAGATGAAATAAGAAACCAAATATCGCGCACGGGTGGGACTCGAAACTGAGCGTTTGGCCCGATAGGCCAGAAAGTTGCAGGTTCGAGTCCCGCCCGTGCGCAATTTTTGGTGTCTTATTTTATCTGTAAGAATTTATAATCTTTTGGATAGATATCCATTTATGAATATGTTTTTCCACTATGCCAAAGTTACCAAAGTGTTTGCGGTTAGGAATGATTTGCGAAGTAAAACATTGATAGCTAGAAGTGAAAAAAATTATCTGGAATTTCAGGTCCTTAGTTTTCAATCATCAATTCCAAAAAACGCTTAGGTTTGTTTTAAATGATGGACTTACTTCTGGAAGTGGCGGCAAATCAGAATCAATGTGGTATCCGCCAATGGCCTTGTAGCTCTGTGGTTGTGCCAAGGCTTGACCCATCGATGGGTGTGAGTTTCCGAACATCAGAGATGCGTTGTACACTACATCCTTAAACGACGGTGGTTCCCGCCCTCTTATCGTATAATATGGAGCCAGGCTTAAGTACACTTTACCCTCGAAGCTGTCAATGTACCTGAAATATGCATTATAATAATAAATAAATAATAAATAAATATGCGCCAGACAACACACCAATTGTCTTGGTTTCGAACTAAGGAATTTTCTTTCTTGTACTACGAATACCAGACAACGATAATGACGGGGGTGTCTCCCATAAATACTTAAATACATATAAACATCCATGACTTAGGTACAAATGTTCATGCTCATCACATAAACATTTGCCCCTTGCGGGATTCGAACCGGCGACCGCCGGCATATTAGTCAGGAGCGCTAACCACTACACCAAACGCGTCGTCAAATATAAGGGGCGCTTAAGACAATCAACGCTTGCCACTAACTCACCTTATTAAGATGATTAATTAGATGTATTTTATCAATAGTAGGTATCAACAATATGATATTAATTCTTAGATTAAAGTAAAATAGCGGAAGATAGGTGACGCGCCACTCAAACGTGGACCGCTAAAATCAGGCCCTTGTCGCCTAATTCCCTCCAGTTGCAATCGGGATTGCGTGCGCGGTTGACATACGTGAGACGTGTGACGTGAGGAGAAAATAATTATTTTTTCGGGTTAAACGTAACCAAAATGCCTTCGTGTGCTTTCATGCGTTGCCCAAACCATTCTAAAACGAAAAACTAATCGCATGGAATCACATTTCACTCGTAAGTACACGAAAACTTTAATTTCTAAATTTATTTGTAAATTCCGTCTTTTTTTGACGGCCATTTTTCAGAGCGAGATAGAAATATACGATTTATTGATGTGCGACCAGTTAGGTATGATGATGATTGATGACACATAACGCAACGTGTGCTGCTTGTTGAGATTTGTCTCCGCGGTACCGTTAGCATAAAATGTCGATCATAATAAATTTATATAATTTAACTTTTACCTGAAATTGATTGTTGCTTCTTTATTAATGTTTAGTAAAATGGTATTCAACTTCAATAATGTAAACAATAAAATAATTATCTCTCTCACTTTCACACTCAAGTTTGTTACAAAAATTACTTAATTAACGTGAAGCTTTTTTTAAATTCGCACCTAATCTGTATAATTGCAGGTCTCTTACGGATACATCGTTGCGTAACGTCAGCGCCATCTACTCATCATGTCAACTGCAGTGGGCCGAGTAGTTATTCATAACAAAAAAATTAAACTTGGAAATAATTCACTAGAAGGAAATCGTGTTTTAACAATAAATATTTAAAAATAAATTTATATTTTGTTTTATTTTTGGTAACCCTACTCACGCCAAACATCGCTCGAAATTTCAAAATAGTAAAGTAATAATAACAAGTAATTTATTAGTTTTCACAAAAAACATGGTACACGATTTCGATCCGATTTGTCTGCTGACGCTTCTTGATTCTTATTGCAAGGAGACGTCAACGTGACAAGAGACTCATCTCAAAGAAAGCGCGCGTTTGTTTCGCTCGCACTACCGTCGTAAGAAATGGGTTTGTCTCTGTCGTCAGTAGCGGAAAGTAACACAGCTGTTTGGGTCATCTTGTATGTAGTAGTGTGTAGTGCCATTTTTTAGCTGACAATTAGTATGACATGCCGTATCTTCCGCTATTTTACTTTAATCAAAGTATTAATTATTATTTATTTTATTTTGGAACGAAACAGTCTTCACATGGAATTACTTAGTCTCAAACATGTGTATATAACAGACAATGAGTATCTAAATTCCTTTTTTTTTGTAAGCATATAAAGTTTTTAACAGATTTAAAAGAACAATGATTGAACTGCGGTAAAGATTAAATTAACTATTAAAAGGAGAAAACCGGTTCCCATAGAAACTTGGGCCTGGCGTTATAGATCTAAAACTTGGCCTATATTTAGGTCAACTATAATTTTCTCACGAGGCCTGTTTTCACTACAATTTTCAATGGCTAAATCAGTAAAATAATTTACAGAAAATGTTTAAGGTTATGTACAGTCACCGTCAGATATTTTGTAGCAGACAAGGTGACCAAATACTTTTGAACGGTAAAAATATCAATAAATACCATACACTACAAGCTACCATTAATATCTGAACATTATTTAATATAATTAATGTTACGTTTTAATTAAATAATGTTCAGATATTATTGGTAACTTGTATTGTGAAACTTATTGTCATTTTGACTGTTCCAAGTTAATGATCACCTTGTCTGCTACAAAATATCTGACGGTGACTGTACCCTATGACTATTTCAGTAAGAAAAGTGCGAGTAGACATTGACAGTTGACAGATCATTTTTTATATCAGTTTAACGGCATCTAGACGTATCCATATAGCCAAAGGTGACAGGGCTGACCATAAATAGTGCGATATGTATCCTACTTATGATACAACATAAAATCGGTTTATTTTTGCCGTTGGCCAATGCCATTTTGGGTAAGATTTTTACGGGGTGATCTAGCAAAAATATTCATTATTTTGGTATATATGTTTTATGCCTGTAACCAGGCTCAGAAACGGGTTTCTCCTTTGTGTGTGTGTGTGAGTGTGTGAGTGTGTGTGTGTATCTATCAATTATATCTGTATTTTGAATTGATTTTTTTATTTTATATTTTGTTTCCACTATCTTAATTAAACTAGATACATATTCGTTTACGCTATTACAACATTTATTATTATTAAGAGAGTGACACAAGCTATATCTCATACAGGTGAGTCCATGATTAGGCCAGTCGTAATAAACTTTGAGATTGCATTATTTGCGGTAAAGCTGAATTTTCGATATGTTGTTTGATCATCTAAATGTCGATTCATTAAGCAAATGACAATGACGTCATCGATAACGATAAGATAGTTTGACGATTTTCTTTTACTTCAACATTGAGCAGCGCATTTAGAACCGTCAAGCTATTCTGAAATTCAAGCTCGACGTCGAACACTGTGGTGATGTTGCCGTTAGTGAATTGCCCCCCTGGATAGTATTCACCCAGTTTTGCAGCTCTCAAAAATATAAGCGCTCTGAGTTATCTATACTTCTATACTAATATTATAAAGCTGAAGAGTTTGTTTGTTTGTTTGTTTGTTTGTTTGAACGCGCTAATCTCCGAAACTACTGGTTCGAATTGAATAATTCTTTTTGTGTTGGATAGTCCAGTTATCGAGTAAGGCTATAGGCTATATTACATCACGCTACGACCAATAGGAGCAAATATATAGTGGTAAATGTGTAAAAAACGGGAAAAAGAAGTCACTATTCCACGCGGACGAAGTCGCGGGCAAAAGCTAGTAGCTAATAATAATGTCTCGATTGTCTCGATTATTTATTTTGTTTTTTGTCCCACCGCCAACAATCATTTCTGCTTAACCCAAAAGTATGACTTGTAGAGAATGCCATATGACGTTAAGTCCACCTGTTGTACAAATTTTGATAAAGAATAAATAAATAAATAAATTATCCTAAGTTCGCATGATCAGATCGTAACATGGTTATCATGGTAATATCTCTGAAGAATATGCTTTCGGACAAATTAATATTTTTTTAATTATGATATTGAAGGACATACATTTAAAAAACGCTTTGTTTTTGATTTCTGCAACTTAGTAAACCAAAGATTTTTTTATTAATTTTAACTTTTGTTAGGTTCTTGTACCCTTAGAAAAATATTAGAAGCACTTCCATTCTTAGGCAACATTTGGTCCAAGCCTGGTCAGTACTTTTCGCTTTTTCTATTTTTTTCATTTTTAAGGAAAAATAGAGAACATTGGGAGCCTTTTTATTGGTAGCTACAATACCTTGAAGATTAAATAAGGGCTCAAACGATTAGAAATATTGTGATCTTTAATACCGTCATAGTGACCTTTCTCGTCAGAGCCATTCTTACTCAAAATTTTTGCACAAAAGTAAAAAACTATATTTTTTTCGGTATTTCTGCAATAACTCTTCGCGCTTACATTTTAGGGAGCTGCAAATATGGCTTAATACTATCTAGCTAGGCGGACCTAAGCAATATACATAAAATGCAGCTTTACCGTGACTAATGCAAATTCAGCGTATATTTTTGTTCAATACAACTGGTTCAGATGTGATGAGCCGCATGTGCAAAAGAAGTATCCACCTTAGGAGGGCAATCTTAGTTGAAGAGACTTACGCCAACTTTAAAATGTGCACGGCTGCTTGAAGCCCTAGTTGCTGGATTCGTTCCCAAAACGTGAATGGCGGTATACTTGATGACGTTATGTCTGGCACGTATGCTGGGTTAGCGTTTTCACCGAGAAGTTGAAAGACCATCCAATGGGGGTCCACCGACGATACCCAGATGAACGGGGCGTTGAAAATTGAACCGAATCTGAAAGTAGGTTAAATAAGTCAAGATTGCGTACTTTGTGGAAACCAGGAAACTACGTGGGTAACAAATGTCCAGCCATGCTGCCCCCGCTGGGTCCCGGTAGACCCAAAAAGTCCTGGTTTGTTATTATGGGGGACGATATACGTGCCAATCTACTAACAACAGAATATGCCAAAGACCGTGTGAGCATGAATGCGGACCCCGGGCGTGTCAGTTCACCTAACACCTGGATGGTGATCGATGACAGATGGCGCACTTCTAAATCCGAATTATCACGATAAACAAAAATGTTAAAGATGATCTTACACTGAGTAGAGATCGCTAAACATCCACTCAGCGATGACTAGATCGAACTGCTGGCTGGTGTCGAGAAGCAGCTCCTTGACGTTAGGATTCTGGAGCGTATTGTTGGCAACACCCAGCATGGATTGGAAAATAAAAAGATAATCCATCACCACTTCTTTGTTTATTACAGCTTCAATAGTTACCATGTCACCTGCAAAAATAAATATTACATTATTCAAAAGTTTCAGTTTTCAGTTGTACACTATGATTTGTGCAATAAAGTCTTTAAATAAATAAAAAATATAATGAGTTAATATCCCATATAAAAAAAAAACACATTTTTAGCTATACTCGAAAAAGCTTAAATGTTGACAATTATATGTAGTTTTAGACCAAGTATAAATGAGTTGAATACCACAAAGACCGTATTATGTGCTCACTGCTCACCACACACTGTAGTACCTATAGGATTTTAAACTTTCGCGTTGCATTGCAAACGCAAATAAAAACCTATGAGTTGCTGTTACTCACTCCTCGACGTTTCGGCTGTATTGCAACTGCTGTGGTCACGAGTCAACTTCAATGCAATGAGCAGTGAGTAATAGCAACTTATAAGTGTTTATTCGCGTTTAGACCCGTCATGTCTACTACTTATCACCACTGTAGTATATGCTCAAGTACACATTGGCTTGACCCGGGAATCGAACTCAGTACCCCTTCCTTTGAAAGTGACTGACGTACCATTAAGATATGAAAAAAAAAACTCACTTGGGAAATGCTTGAAGTTGTCACTGACGTCCACCTGCTGAACATTTTTCAACGGTTTCTTTTGTGGTATAGAAGTTATGTATGTGATCTAAAACAAACAAATTGACGTTATACATTTTCGTCATGTTGCATAATTTAATGAAACACACTGAGTAAAGAGACTTACAAAATACAGAGATAAAGATAAAGATAAAGAATTTTTATTTGTCAGACATGAGTATTTTAGCAGTTAATAAATAATAGTTCAAATTTAGGTCATGAAATGACACTTATGAACGTCAAATATACAGTGAAAAAAATAAAAATAAATAAGTTGATTCTACATGTCTTGCCTTTCGGCGTACAAATATTTTAATGTTAAGCTATAAATTATACAATGACAAGGTCAAAAAGTAACAAAAAAAGAAAACAGTCATAATCGTAGTTCATGTCAAAAAACAGTTAAGCATTATATTTATATCAATTATGCCATAAAGTTTTACATTTAATACAATACAGATGTGGTTTTAATGACCAAATTCTATTAAAATTATAGTTCAGTTATGAGATCAAAAATCCCAGCAGAATGTAACTACTTTGGCCCTACTACGTACGCAATGCAATCTTTGCTCGTACTCTGTATGTCTGATGAAACGGTGTTCGGATGTAACTGACTACTGAATGCAGATAAACATATCAATCACAGTAACAGTAACATGTACAATTTTAAAAAAAGTACCTACGTCATGTCCAGCAGCTGCCAATCTGTTGACTACGCCTTTTCCCAGGATAGTATGACTCGTGGCAGGCACAGGAAAAATCACCAATATCTTGTAAGTGTCGACAGCGCAGAGACATACTGCCGCAAATAATACAGCGACCGAGAATTCCTGAATGAAAAGTATTATGTTACACTATCATGATTATAAATAAGAAAGACTAGAAAAAAAAACAACTTCTTCACCATAATGGACGTTAATGTAGTCAACGATGATTATAACTGCTCTACTGATACACTACTAATTCAATTACGAAAATCAGAACAAAATTTATATTACTTTACTTATCACACTTACCTAGCACAATATTTTAGTTCACGTCACGATGATTTGTTGAAATGTATTATGAATTGTCCTGCCTTCGTCTCTGAGATTTAATTAACAATGTACTTATTATATGCGTATGTACTTATTATAATGTATGTATAATGTATATGTACTTATTATATACAATGTACGTACTAATTATTACGCGTCTAATTATTCGCGCACTGATTTAGAGCAAGAAAGAGGAAGTCAAAATATATTTGAAAAACAGGAACTGTCTTTAAAAACAAACACATACTATTTGATTTTTGATATTAGTTTACATATTTTTGACATGACACATACTTCCTTTTCATGCAATACATTCCATTTACGAAAATGATATTTTACATTGTAAATAGAATATAATTTTGATATTGTTGTAGTGCACTTAACAAAGCAGATTTAATGTGTGTAAGCTGGAACCTAAGCAGTTTCTTCAGGAATTAATTCCGAATGCCTAGATAGTAAACATACTAAGAACCTCAAGTTCCTACTTTTCAGTTATTCGCGAATATCCTTTAAAACGGTGCGTCGTAGCGAACAAGTGTATCCTGTCCTGTTTATACGTACAAGACAGTACAGTAAGATTAATCTTATACGATTTTTGAAATTCTAGTAAGCTTTCGTATATCACGTTACGAAATAGTGATATCATTGGAATTTGATAATATTTGGTAATGATGATCTATTTAGGTTTCCAAGTAACTTATCAGTAGGTATCTGTAGTACATTTCCATTTATTGTAAAGTCTTGAAAAAAAATGCGGCAAATTGTAATATAAAAAATTTCAAAAAAAAAATTAATGAAATTGTTTTCAAAGTTGCTTTCTTGTGGTGAAAGGTGAGGATAATACGTATCATATGTGGTATATTGTACGAGCAAATCATCAGCGATATCGTATCAGAGCAGCCCAAACTCAATGTTTTGAATTTGTTTGATATTTTTTTTAAAGTAGAATATAGCTAACACACTCGAGACACGAGCGAGCAGTGGGCAAAATCGTGACATACTATCATGCACGCAGTAAGATAGGCAATATATCATTCAGTACGGAAGAATTAGGTAAGATTACAAAATACCAATTTATCAATTATTTTTATCAGCCAGCTGCCGTCGGAATACATTAAAGGAGATAGATTTGTTTGATAACGATAAAATAGTCAGCAAAGTGAAAAAGAAGTAAGTAGGCGTTTTTTTTAATTTCGTTTTTATACTGTTTCTTTACAATTGTAATTTAATATTTAATGAAAAACATATTTTATTAATAACAAATAAGAAAAAATCAAAACTAACACATGCAACAAAATAAGACTAACGTAGGTACTCAAAAACGAAACCATTTCCTAGAGGCAAGGAGGCTAAATACTGGCTGCGTTGCCGGGTTGGATAGCTATGCTACTAATAATAATCCTTTTGATTATAATCCAATTCTATCCCTATATTTATTTGAGCCTAATTAAAAATTGAATAAATTAGCGCGACAGTTGCAAAACTTTCTGGCCGTACGAATGATAATAATGAGATAATAATATGACCGTGATAGCCGTGGAACAGTAGGGCTACTACGATACTAGTAACAATGAAAATAAAGATTGACAATTGCAGAATTAATATTTACACAAAAAACAAAAAAATACAATTAGACATTTCATATTCATTTTTATGGACTCCATTTTAATTAAAAAAATTACCTCCTCCAAAATTTTCACTACGAAGTTTAAAGACTCTATATCGCAAAAACTACTTAACCGATTTTGATGAAAGTTATAATACACCTAACTGAAATAAAAATTACGGTCTCAATATGACTTCCCGTGTTTTAAAAATCTCTGGACAAACATATATTCACCTTTTATCCGAGTCCAACGATATCATATTACATACATATATTATTTATGTATAGGTAGTAGGTACCCATTTTTTCTGGAAGTCAAAAAACAGAATTATCTCATTTACTGTATTTTCCCCTTCTTGCAACATTTATTTAAGGCAAGCCTCAGTCCAAGTAACAACATTTTTATAGCAAAGAAACTCAATATTATCAAGGCAAGGAGGTCTATGTACATCTTCTGGTAGAAGGGCACGCTGAGGGCCGGCGAGCGGAGATGCGGGGCGCTACTAGTCTTGATGACATGCTCCACCCAATGTACCATCTCCTTAGCGGGAGGCACCGGCCGGTCGTGATAAATAAGTGACAATTCTTTCACTTTGGTCAAGAATCTGAAAAATTTTGGAAGTTCTCAGCTCAATCTTCAAAGTAATGTTTCAGTGATATATTTATTAGGCTCATTGCATTCCTCAAAACCATTAGATAGATAGGTACTCGATTTAATGAGTGAAATGTTAAGCTTGAGCTACGTATTTATATTATCAAAAATAATATTTTTATATTACTGATCCTTTTATTGACGACGCGCTTGGCGTAGTGGTTCTCTTTAACTATTCCGGCGATCGCGGGTTCGAATCCCGCAAGGGGCAAACGGTTATGTGATGAGCACGAATATTTAACGAGACGCTCCCGTCATAATCGTTATCTTGTTATTCGTAACACAAGGAAGGAAATTTCTTACTTCGAAACCAAGACAATCGGTGTGTTGTCTGGCGCATATTTACTTAGTTAAAGTTAAATAGTTAAATTAGCCTGTAAGCATCCCACTGCTGGGCAAAGGCCTTACCTCAAATGTGAGGTAGTATGAGCCATACTACACCACGCGGGCTCAGTGCGGATTGGCGGAGGGGTGTTTGCAAGGCAAGCGACCAACCTTGCTGTCAGATTTTATCAAGCCGCCCATAGGGCCTCTGACTAGGCTTAACGACTAATATCATCCGATATTAGCCGGGACCAACTGCTTTACGTACCTTCCGAAGCACGGAGATGCTCGTGATATACGTCACTTAAAATGGTCGGAATGGTCACCCATCCAAACACCGACCGCGCCGTAAGTTGCTTAACTTCGGTATTACTAACCAAAGCGCTGCCACCACTGCGCTACGAGCACCTCCATATATTTACTATTATATGTTTATAATAAATTTTACATTATCATTTTGCTGTCTTTTCATCGCTTAATTAAATCAAAGTAAGTGACAGTAATTTTAAATGTTTAGGAAAAATCTTTGTCGAATTGTGTTCAAGTGTTCCAAGTTATTATCATTACCTAGGATCATGCAATATATCCTCAATAGCTGCTCTCAGTGTATCGACCATGTCTAATGACAAGTCGACTCTCTTGGCGAAACCCCTCGCCACTGCTCGGTCTACGTTGGTGAACTGGTCGCCAAAGACGGGGATCCCAATGATTGGCTTAGCGAAGTGGATAGTCTCGGTGGTGGATGATAGGCCTCCGTGAGTGATGAAGAGGATGCAGTTTGAGTGAGCTGGAAAGTAGTTTTGATAGAGGATCCTCATAATCACAATATTTTTTAAAGTATTTCTATCTACAAGCAGAACGTCACAAGTAGTTCGCAAACTAAAATCACTACAGTCCACAAAAATGATTTCGTTGCTTAAATATACAGGGTGTTATTGCAAGGGGGTGCCAAATTTTTGGAGGTGAAAGGGACCATCAATATGAACAACTTTTACTATGGGACCATCGTTCAATTATTAATTTTATTTTCTGCCTCTCCATACATTATTGTCAATGTAGGTGACTGATTTTGTACGGAGAAACTGAAATTTTATTAAGGATTTTGACCATGACCCCATAGTAAAAGTTGTTCATATTGACGGTCTCATTCACCTCCAAAAATTTGGCACCCCCTTGCAATAACACCCTGTATTAATTTTTATTTGTTTATTATCACTTGAGTGCGATTCCTGAAATAAAGCAATTTTATTTATTTTTTATATTACTACTAAACACTTTTCGTATGTCTGGCATTAAATTAAATTAGATAATGTTTTTTTTTCTTTATTTGTTAAGGACAACCAACAAAGCATACACCACACGTTGACATACTTAATATTAAAACATAAATTTATAGTGTTGCCTTACTTATAGGCTGCCACGACATTCACAACAATACGGCTGAAAACAGATATATGTAAAGCTTAAGGCCGTCTTATTCCGTCAAATTATCTCATAAGCCCCGCCCCCTTGTTAAAAGTGCGGGGCGCTTCCCCCACCAGCACCCCCGCACAAAACTTTTTCTGTCAACTTTGTCTTACAAATCTCGTGTATAATTAAGCCATCTAGTGTTTATTTAAGGAACAAAATTTTCTTGAATAAGATACTTCATGCGCTTTTGTAAGTAACATACCCACGCCATCTAGCAGAACCCCTAAGAACTTTTACAAAATGGTTTCTTTAGTACACCATACATGCTTTTTAGTCTAAACGTTTATCGAAAGAACAAGGAACGCAAAGAGTGGCATTTCATTCTCACACGACTGGTCAGCACTTTATGCCAGCAACCTGTAACCATTATAAAAACAAGAAAGAATATCCGATAACATTTATTATATTCTTTATTGCACTTATAAGATGTACAGAAAATAGGTACAAGAAGTCACAATGTGAACAAAGGTGGGCTTATCCCTAAAAGATACCTCTTCCAGCCAACCCATAGGTGTAGGAAATGTAATGTAATAACATTTAGGTGGTTTATATTAAGATCCTTTTTGTCGACACAGTTATAGTCTCACTACTATCTTCCATCAGTCTTCCAATTGATGATGACTGAAGACCATTACAGATATGGCACTTCAAATTTAGGGTTCCGTACAAACCAGTAGGTATATAAGTCAAAGTTCACCCATCACGAGAATTTTGTCATGGTTTTTTTTACACACTGAAATTCATAACATTTCAAATCATCATCATCATTCTCTTGCCCTGTTCCCAGTTTATCTAGGGTCTGCGCAGTATGTTTCACGCTTCCGTTTAACATTACAAATATGGAAAGCTAAATTAAAGACAAAGGTTTCTTTATCGTTTCAGTAATCCTTTAATAATATCAAAGTTTTTTATTTACTAGTCGTCTCCTGCGACGTCGCCCGCGTATATTTTGGATGTCCCGTGAAATGGTTCAAGTAAATTAATGGTTTAAAGTAATTACTATCGAGGTCACCCACACCACGCTTAAAATACTCGCTTAATATCAGCCTGAACTATAAAAATGACTTGACTATCATGTGTTAGAAAGTAAGAAAATAGTAAGGCAAAAGTAGTTAGTAGTAATCTCTCATTTAGATGCAATACTTTTTTCGGCGAAGTTCACTATCAAATATACTGAGCATTGAACTTGGCTATCATTTTTCACATTGATGTTTTTGTTGGGATATCATAACTTTTTATAGAAATATTTATTTGCTTATTCATAAATCATTAATACATATTTTGTGCAAGCTTCCATCCACTTAATTATATCGGTTTCAGACCCTACAATTAAAAAACTTTCTTTTGTTTTCAGATTTTTACCTTCGCTTACACATTATTACCTAGCTAGATGCCATATTTCAACTGTCTAGGTTTGTTAATTAGAGCACCGCACCCACACAATTACTTTGATAAACCATATATGGTTTTGCCATGTTTGACTTTTTGTAGTCTAGCTTATAGACCTTTTTTACTATAAAACTGTAATTTGGCATGGGTTTCTTTATATCCTAATCACACCGCCTAAAATATGTATTTTAAAATATTTTTGGGACACCTCCCTACAAGGAATGAATTATGATGAGCATGAGTTCCTACACCGAAAGGGCAACACCAGGGTTTATCTCATGAATCGTGATAGTAAGACAGTTGAAATTTTCAGGAAGGATGTATTCATGTTGCCGTTGAAAAAACAAAAACTTAAAAAACAGTTTTTTTTTCAGGTTGCTCTCATACAACTTATCTACTCTGATAATGATAATAATGAGGGGCTGCCCCATTATTAGGACTTCATATCTTTTGTATGGGACTCCCTGACAACAGATATGATGTTTATGCCATTTTCATAGATAATGGTACGGAACCCTTCGTGACCCCGAAGCGCCATTTGGCGCTAACTACAAGATTAATAGAATTATTATGTGTCACAAACACCAAAGTTGTTTTGGATATTCAGTAACAGCAATTTGAGGAACGGTTATAAAAATAAAATTAAGACAGTCTCCACACATTTTCGACAGAACAAAATTGAAAAAATTATTCAGATTTGACATTTCTGAATGCAAATATAATTGGATTATACTGAGTAATCTCCATGTTCGTCGCTCAAGTCCATGTCACCAAATAAGAGATAGATAGTCAATGCATTATTACTACACGATTCAGAAAATGTGTACGTACGTACGTAAATAACATGGAAACCTGAGTTCCATACACGAAGAGAGCTAGACCGACCTTAACTTAACCTCCAATGTTTGTATTTTGTCACAGGAGTCTAGATGTAAATAAATAAATAAAATTAATATAGACCTATCACCTAATAATTTTCTCCCTCCCTCAAATTCATATAATATTTTCTCGTCTCCAATATACTAGAGTCACCAGGGCACAGCTTTAGCATTTGAGATTACTGCTAAACCTACAGTTATGGTTTAGCTCTGATTTTTCCAAATAGAGAAAATGTTCAAAACTACAATAATTCGACATGAGTGTTTTATGCTTTTTGTTTATATTGTTACTATAGAAACGGATTCATCTCTACGATTGGTACAAAAATATAGTTCATTTATTCACAACAATTATATATGTCGCTACAGCCTTTCTCTTTTTATTTTGCTTAACACGTAGAGGTTGGGGGTTCCATCCTCATGGCATTGAGGAGATTTATCCGCATGGTGATGATGTTTTTGATACTAATTTTCTTTTTGAAATTTATTTTCATTGTTATGTAGTTTTTTTAATAGGATTTGCTACTTTAAAAAAAAACCTAAAAATTTAATTAGTTTTTATTTTTAATTTTTTTAATTTTAAATGTTAAAATGTCCAAAAATTAAAATAAATACTTATTTCGTTTTCTAAAAAAATATTGTGACTATGTAGAAAAATATTCATGATACCCCCGATTTGAACTCGCGACCTTTGATTAGTATAAGACTGGTGCTGATCCAACTGAGCGTGACGCGGCGCGGCGAAATTAGCTATTATTAGTTCTTAGGTGTTTTACGTAATTAAGTACGCAAATAAAATTGTAAAAATTGACATAGGTCCAGCGTTCGCAGTGGCGTCAAGGGGAATGAGGAAATGGTATCTCGTGCTTGTCATTTGAATAAAAAGATAGCGCTATTTCTGCTTGCATGTATAGAACAGAGATGACACGACGATCAACTGTTGCGTCAAAGTCGTTGCGCGAATCACCATCGTCACAAGTGTGAGAATCACTAAATCAGTGTTTTATGAATGAAAATGTTAATAAAACTGGAAAAAAACGATTGGCCGCCCTAAACATCTTTGGTGTCTAAAGTAATCTTAAAAAGACAATTGGAAGAATTTGCTGCTTGTAAGAAAGAATACAGACTAATGAAAAAAATGGACCTTTCTTTGCCTGAACATAACACCGATAAAAACTAAAAAAAATCATTTGATTCATAGCTGAGATCTCACTTATGTGGTCAAAATGTATATTCTTATAATCCCCTGTTCCTCACATCTGTGTAGCTTGAGCAAATCAAGATCAAAAAAGTCGAAATAGGTCAAATAAAGTGTTTTTAGATATTTCGTTATTCTGATCTAAATAACAAACATTTTGAAATCATTTTAACATGTATATGTGTAGAATGGAATTACCTACTAAAATATGTGATTTTCATAAATATAATTCCAATAATTTGAAAACTACATAGAAAATACGAAAAAAAAGGGGCCCACTTCTGAGGCAATTATTATCGAGCAAAGTAATTACAATCGTGTTTCCAACCACAATCCAGCTTTCTAGTAATCTTCTTCTATAACATATATAGATTCGAGATTTAAATAATTAGTGTTTCCATGTTTAAACTCAATCGAAACATCGTAAAAATGGAATATCTAAGCCTTAAGTTAATTTGAAGAAACAGTAAACAATATGTCTTAAATTTTTTTTCAAACAATTTACCACCTCTCAAATTTAAATGAATCCATAAGTGAGGACTTAAATTTACTTAGCGAATAAGACATATCAACATCAGTTTTAAAGCTATCATTCTTTTTTTTTAAACATACAAGCATATATTTGGCCACAATCTCACGTGATGGTAAGTGATGATGCGGTCTAAGATGATAACAGCCTATTCACTCGTTTCTCAAGTGATAAGATCTAGTTTTATATCTACCTAATATAGCAGGTTGAGGTGCCCACTGGATAATATGCACGTTACTCGGCAGTTCTGTTAACACTTCTTCGAACTTCCAAAGCACCTTCTGCTTCAACTCTCCAAACATCTTCAGCAGATTTGTCTTGAGTTCTTCTGGCATATCTTTGCTTTTGAGATTTGATCCCATGCTGAAGTATATTACGCCATGTTGCGCGTTGTCTAATAGATTATGCAAATCCTGTTGAAATTAGTTATTTTCTTTAGAGCTAGTATTTCTATATAAAGCTAGTATTTCTGCTTGGCCGACATTCAATTGTCTTACGTTCTTGTCTTATTGTTTTTGTTTTTCATTCATCATTTCTGTTAACTGTTATTTTTTATATTTACTGTAACTTTGTGTTGTGAAGCGTGCGTATAATGTGTATTTGAGTGTGTGTTTGCGCCGTCCCTTTTCCAATAAATGCTTTTTTTTTCTTTCTTTCTATAAGCTAGCATTACACGACCTTATTTCTCTTTATTCCTCCGTGGATGATTTCTATTATTTATCAGACTCTATGGTCTAAAAATTTACACCTCTATAAAATATGTAGATCAGCCGTTTTAGCGTGTAAACGGAACACAACATACACAATTCCATAATAATTAATATTTATTATCATCATCTGATGGGATAGACCCAGCCCCTTCCTACCTAGTTTAATTTGATATGTAGATTGACCTCTTCTAAAATATAATATTAGTAGGGAGAAATCACCTGCTAACCTCAGGAAGCGGTTCGATCTGAGAATCAATGTGGTATCCTCCAATGGCCTTGTAACTCTGTGGTAAATGCGTCGACTGTCCCATCGATACATGAGAATTGCCAAGCATTAGCGAAGCGTTGAAAGCAGCCTCTTGATATGGTGTTGGCTCTCGACCTCTTGCCGTGAAGTATGGCGTGAGGGTCGAGTATACTCTATGCTCGAAGGCATCAACATATCTGCAATTTTAATAAATCATACTAGGCAATATATCTTCAAGCTCATCCATACATTAAACATTTCTATAAAGAGGCTGCAAAATTCGTATCGCTTTTGCGTTCATGCGTGATTGTTTAAAATCGACGATGGTATATCATTATCACAAAAACACTTTTTAGATCAAGCTCTCTAAAGTTACTATATACCAGTAAAGAATCTTTAAATTGTGGTTATATGCGTATAACTATACCAAAATAAACCAGAAGTATTAAAAACTTACAGCAGTTTCAAAATGTGTACAGCAACTTGTCTTCCTAGCTGTATACTACGTTCCACCAAAGTAAAGGGAGGCATGATTGATGACGTAATGTCTGCTGTATAAGCTGGGTTGGTGGCTTCATCGATGAGGCGGAAGACCATCCAGTGTGGCTCTGAAGTGCAGAACCAGATTAGTGGAGCGCCGAAAATTGCCGCGAACCTAGAAAATAGTATATATAGTAAGGAAAGTAGTAATAGTAGTAGATGAAATCTCAACTTACCTTAAAAAGTAGGAACGTCATAACTGCACAAGGGTCATGATAACACTATTCCAACGATTCCAATTTCGGTCAAAATCAATAAAAACCAGCTCGTTGTCAGACCCCAGACCCTAGAACCCAGAATATTTGCAGAAGATGCCCAGACTACTAGACTACTAGGCCCAGATACTAAACCAACGAGGCAATTTGCAGGCACACTTAGGACACTCTTCGTTGAATGTGAAGACATTACCATTGCCTTTATCTAATCAGTACATCAGTTGAAAGCGCTGGTTTTATATCAGCAATTTATGGAGTTGTTTTTAAAACTGATCTTACCCAGAATAGAGCTCGCTGAACATCCATGAAGCAATTACCAAATCAAATTCCTGGTTTTTGTCTAAAAGCATTGCCTTAACGTCTGCATTTTGGTATGTTGCTTCAGTCACATCCAACATGCCTTGGAATGCAAATGCCATATTTATCCAGCTGTTTTTCATAAGAGATTTAAGTTGATACTCTGAAATTTTTCTCGCATTAATGGTGCCTTACGTGTTGTGTAAACATCTGTCGGAACTAAAATTCAGAAGCTTCAACTGGTTTTAAAGGTACCAAATAAAAGGTACAAAAAATAATTGTGAACAAACTTGGCATAGTCTTGATATTTTCATTGACATCTATCTGCCGTAAATTTTTTGGTGGTTTCTTTTGTGGTCTTGCTGTTATGTATGTAATCTGAAACGTATATACGTTATGCATTGAGAGATAAGCGTAGATATTATTTCGTTAATAAAACAAATCTATTTCATAATTAACACGTTCCGGGACACCATTCCAGAAAAAATACATGTTTTATTGTTTTCACGTCTGTAGGCGTTCACTGTCCCGGAACGTGTTAATTGATGGCACGCATCTCGACATCTTTGATTCTAACTTTATATGTTTTAAGAAATGTATGTAAGAGACTTTTAATGGATGTGTGCTGGGACTCATATTCTTGTATTTAATTGTATTATTTTTTGTGTACTCTTTTATTCTTTGAATATAATTTATATGATGTACTAATAATTCCCACAAATTATAATAATGTTTACGTGCATGCATAAAGTGGAATATATAATCATGTTTGTAAGTTTATATTATGTAACACCTGTCTTGTTTGGTTTTATTCTATATTGTGTGCCTAATTAAATAAAATAAAAATATTTAGTCGCAGAAAGTGACATAAAACATTAACACGTTTCGGGACAGTGAACGCCTATAGGCGTGAAAACAATAAAACATCTATTGTGTCTGGAATAGTGTCCCGGAACGTGTTAAGACAGACTTTTTTAGCTGTTTCTGTGGTATCGTAACATCCAAAGGGATAAAAATAACGCATGAACCGTTTTTCGTTTTCGATAGTTTTATCCCGAATGTCCTTAGCCATGTATCATGAAAATCTGATTAGCCGTTTGAAGATCATTATAAGATAATTTTTGATTAATACGATAATGATTAATAACTATATGAAACAATAAATATATTAACAAAATGCTTACATCGTGCCCAGCGGCTGCCAAGTGCTTGACCACAGCTTCCCCTAGGATGGAGTGACTTTTTCCGGGCATCGCGAAGATCACCAAGATCTTGTAAGAATCTATAGTTTGGAAACACGCTGTCGTCAGCAGTAGGGCTACTGGTAACTTCTGTTAATGTTTACGTGTAATAAATATTTTAATAACTCTTTGTCATATACATAATAAATCTAAATTGATTAAATCAAGTGATCTAAGTTCTGGAAATAAGCAGTCAGCCAGTTGAGCTTAAACTCAGGTAAAAGTAAATATTTGGAAGGCATTTGCGGTTTGGGAGGTCACAATTGGCTAGTTTTCACTAAGAACAAATCTCAATGTTTGTTGTTTCTAGTGATTAATTATGATATAGAGATAAAGGAAAACGGATTCATTTATGAATTTTAATAAGGATTATTAATATTTTCAATAATTGACTTTGTCCAAACCACGCATTTAGTCGTCGTAAACGCCTATCAGGGGATGTAACGTCACACCTTTTTTTGCTGTCATAAACAACTCTTCATAGGATTTTGCTGTCAAAAAGACTTTCGAAGTTTCGACTTAAGAAGTGACGTTATTTAGGACGCCATGACAGTTCGAACGTTTTTTAGGCCCATTCAAATCGAATTTTTCAAATCGTATGTAAATCATCTAAATGTTGTATATTTTAAAAAATAACAAGGTTTTTGATCGACATATTTACTAATAAGGTATTACCTAGTTTTTGAAATATGTTCAACTAGCCTATTATAATAATAACTAGCGTTTTGGCAGTTCTCAAAAAATAAAACCTATTGGTGATGTGCTTGTTACATTAAAATACAACTGTTGTGAAATGAGTTGCAAATATTCACTGATTAAGCCTATTAATATTACTTAGTAATATTTTTAGCACTCACCATAACCAATTAAATTTTCTTCAGTATGACAACTCAACAGATAAATAGTGGACTAAATGATTTGTGATAGTAAAACCATGTGCAAATTTATTTTTGTTACTTATCTATGCCAAGATAACGTTGTTTGGTTCATATCACACATTTCGTATGATGCAAACCTGTTTGGCATGGCATCACTTGTGTTAAAACACATTAATGATGCTGATGAAAACGAAATTCACTGGTTTTATTTTGAAAATTTTGGAATCCTCTATTTATTTTCTTCAAAACCTCATTTAGTAATAATGGATGGATAACATTTTTGTATGAATCTCGATAGTAGACTGGCTTTCTCAGCTGTTTGAATGAAACTCCTTGGTAACCAATACTTAATTTTATTAAGCACTTTTTATACGAGTTACTGGCACACAAAACATGCATTTGCTTCTGTGGCTAGAACGATAGAGAGATAGAAAGTCATCATAATTATAGTTATCAGCCAAAGGACGTCCACTAATGAACATAGTCTTACCCCATGACTTTCCACAGAGACCGATCAAGCGGTCTGCATCCAGTTTGATCCTGCGATCCTTACAAGGTCGTCTGTCCATCTTGTCGGTGGACGTCCTACGCTGCGTCATTGGTCGAAGATAGAGAGTACACGAACTTTAAGCAAAATTCCATATTACGTTGTAGAGTTAAATTAGTGAATCAACGACTGACACTCTCTTACCTTTTAGTTATTTATTTATATACTACGTTACACAACTTCAAACTTAATCACAAATTCAAAACAAGAAACTTACTATATGCCTTATAAAGAAGCTAACGAAACCCTGTGAATCAATAAGTTCAAGTAGCAATGGGTAGCAGGGTACGTAGCGCAAAGAACTGATGGCCGTTGGGGCAGAAAAGCTGACACTGTATGCAGATCGATGGCGATCTGTCGCTGTGGAAAACCGTGGAGGCCTATGTAAAGCCTTCATGTAAAGACTTCATTTGGCTTATAATGATGATAAAAGCAAGATACCTTAGTTGGAGTATTTTCAATTACAAATATATATTTTTCTATTGTGTTTTCTGTTTTCTACTGCTTTTTTTGAAAATCCACCTAAATGCGGTTCTTATGACTAATGATACTGCCACAATCAAGGCTAGGAGATCTAAGTAGTATTTCTGGTAAAACGGCACGTTGAGGGCCGGCGAGCGGAGATGCAGTGCGCCCCTAGTCTTGATGACGTGCTCCACCCAGTGTACCATCTCCTTAGCAGGAGGTACTGGCCTATCGTGGTATATGAAAGACAGCTCTTTTGCTTTGATTCGGTACCTTAAACAATTAAAATACGAATTAAAACCCAACATCCTGACTCCGAGCTGTTCCTGTGGGAGAAACCCAGAAACTTTAGAATACAGGTCAGCGATCTGACTGAAATCAAAACGAATCAAATATAGCCTAAAAGTTCGGACGCCTCAAACAAGAAGAAAAGAGATAGTTTATATAAAACCAGCGTGCCTCAAAATAAAAGCAGTTAACTAAAATCACGTCATCACGACTAAACTGATAACTTACTTAGAATCTTGAAGGACGTCGTCGATTGCTGCTTTTAATTCCTTAGTCATGGTCAGCGACAGATCGACTTTCTTCGCAAAACCCTTGGCTACAGCTCTGCCAATATTGCTGAACTGGTCGCCGAAGACAGGAATCCCGATTATCGGCTTGGCAAAGTGGATGCTCTCAGTGGTGGACAGCTGGCCGCCATGAGTGATGAAGAGAACGCAGTTTGGGTGAGCTGGAAAGTAAAACATATCATAAGAATTCGTTAAACTATGTAGCGGAACGGCAAAGTAGGTGCTCGTTGGAAGGAATTACACAAAATTTCACGCGGAAACTAGTAAACGACAATTCCTACCTAAAATACTTTGCTGCGGTGCCCATTTCATAATGTGTAAATTTTTGGGTTGTTCCGGTAACACTTCTTCGAACTTCCAAATCACCGTCTGTTTTAGATCTCCAAACATCTTCAGGAGACTTGTTTTGAGTTCTTTAGGCATATCCTTGCTTTTGAGATGTGAGCCCAAGCTGAAGTAAATCACACCGTTTTTGGCGCTGTCCATAATTTTTTTAAAGTCCTTTAGAATAAGAAATTTCTGTCATAATTTGTCAAGTCTGTTAAAGTTAAATATTTTTTTTGGTTATTTTTTAATTTTATTTGAGGCTGAGCAGATTGACCTTGATCACTTGAAGGATAAGTTTGTCGTATACTTTAGAAGACTGACCTCTGGAAGCGGCGGCACATTAGAATCAATATGGAGTCCACCGATTGCCTTATAGCTCAATGGTAATGCTAAAGCTTCTCCCGTTGATACGTGGGCATTCCCAAATATCATAGAAGCGTTGTAAGCTAGCTCCTCGTATAACGGTGGTTGTCTCCCCCTCGCCTTGAAGTATGGAGTGAGGCTTGAGTATATTTCCTCTTCATAGGAGTTCAGCCATCTGTAGAACATAAAAATCATTTATCTGGTTCTGAAGTTTATTAAATAAAAATCATTGATATAACTTAGAAAAAATAGGCGAGATTAACATTTGTGAGGGTATTTTTTTTTTATAGTTTTTTGTCACTGTAAACTTTATATTATCAATTGCATTTGTAAAAAGCAATTGTGCCAGACAAGGAATCGAATCATGTGTCTTACGCTATCCCGGCGCATGCCTTTACCACTTGTAGAAGAGTGTCTGGATTCCTTGCGGATCGTCGTGGACGATTGAAATGATACGAAATTGAGTCTAGTTAACAATTATAATGTGAAATTAAAAATACAAAATAGGCTTAGCTATCGTTTGAAGTATTGGGAGGACGGAAGCCAAATGTCGTTGCTCGCCGCTGTATGGGTCGATCTCCGTGTGTCGCTGTGTGCGTGCGGGCTTTGCACACATGCTAAGCGTTGACACCACTCCTTGTTTGACACAGTTGCTTTTTACAAGTGTAATTTATAATATTTGGGAGGTTAATCACTTATTTCCGATTAAAAGTCAGCTTACAGTTTTTTCACGGCCCGAAAACCGATTTGGAACAGCAATTGTTTGACTCGCTGTACAAAAGTGGACGGAGGCGTGGACGATATCAGCATGTCCGTTGAGTAGGCTGGATTACTGGCCTCGTCTATGAGGCGAAGGCTTGTCCAATGCGTCTCAGCTGTGAACGCCCAAATGTATGGGGCTCCATAAATTGCTGCAAACCTACAAAAAAGAAAAGTTCAAACAAAAAATGGGTAAACTCATATAGTTTCATCAAGTCTGTCTATCTGTCTGTCTGTCCATCCGTATGTCACAGCCACTTTATTCACACAACTGAAACTTGGTAAATAGGTGTATCTTATTTACCGCTTTCCGATTCATATACAAAAAGTAACCAAAAAGACATTTAAGGGACAAAATCCCATTCATTAACCTAAAACCTAAAAAAATGTTTTTCCTCAAACCTATGCGTGTGGGGTGTCTATGGATAGGTCTTTTAAAATGACATTGAGGTTTTTAAAACAATTTTCTCTTAAAGTCTAACGTTTGAGATATAGACCCTTCCAAAAAGGTAAAATGGGCGTCCCCCCATCTAACTTTAGAACTAAGAAAGTGAAAATTTTGAAAAAAAAAAATGATTTAATTTTGATAATGAGATCGAACCAGCAGTTTTTGAGAAACTGCACATTTTCATAAACCGCAAATATAACTTTGTCTTTCATACAAACACTATGAAAACCACTTTGCTGTCAAAAAATATTGTGATATTTTTGTTTGGTGGAAGTAAGCGGACACCAAACTCAGATAAGGGTGACACGGAACCCTTAGTGAGCGGGTCCGACTCGCACTTAGCTGTTTTTTTTATGATTTTGAGGCTAAAGAAACTCATATATTATGAGGAAACACAAGTAACAATACCCATAGCGACAATAAACGGTATTATATGAAAATACATATGTGATGATGGGGTAGCTGATTAGGGTTGGTAGAATGATTATGTGTTAATGAGGTAAATATTTATTTCTCACGCTGCTGGTAGTTCGCCGAACATCCACTCGACTATGACCAGATCAAAGTCTTGGCTGGTGTCCATGAACATTTCCCGTACGTTTGGATGGTGTAGTGTGTCGTTGTTGATGTCGAGCATCACTTGAAAGATAAACTTTATGTCTAAGGTGTTCTTGTTCTCCAAAATATAGTCCAGGGTCATTTCATCTGTGGAATGTAGAATTTTTAGGAGATGTAAATTGTGTAATATTTTTTTATTTATATTGTGATTTACTGCTGAGAGGTATTCTTGTAGGAAAATTGAAGGAAAAAACTTAAGGACTTTCTTTTTGTTGACGAAAACTAAGACATAACAATAACTGTAATTGGTTATTTTGTAATGTATCGACGAAATCAGTCCACAACTTTTTTCTTATAAAAGTATTTTATGTAAAGTATTTTGCCATCAAAGGAAACTTACTATTTTCCATGTATTTTAAATTTTCACTGACGTCTATTATCCGCACGTTTTTTGGTGGGGTTTTCATTGGTATCGGGGTAACGTATGTAATCTGAAATGTTTAATGTTAGGAATTAGATTTAATTTCAAGTTTAAGTGTAGCAAAAAATATATAAGACCTTCTATTATATAAAATACCTTTCCAAAAAGTAATTAGTAATTTTATTAAACGAATCAACACTGCAAATAAAATATTAACTGTTCACTAAGCCAGAAAAATCAGAAGCAGAGTCTTTACTGATTGGGACCGTGCGCGACAACAGCGTCACAAACATTACAAAAACCAAAGTTATTTCAATGAAATATTGTATTATTCTATTCAATTACGTTATTTTATAGTGTCGACTTTTACCTTATTAGTAAAATATTATGCATGGCTACTACTAACATGAAATGGTGACAGAAGTCCGTCAACGTTGTAATATTTTTGATCACTGCGAGCGATGTCATCGATAAAGAGTCCCCCACCACCTACTTCGCACACAGCAAATAGATGATTACTTTTTAAAATAATATGATAAGTTTCATACCTCATGTCCAGCTGCAGCCAAATGCTTGACCATGCTGTCTCCAAAAATAAGGTGACTTTTGCCTGGGGCGATGAAGACCACCAGGATCTTGGAGGCACTCACGCATTGGAGACACGCTGCCACCAGCAACAAGGTGACTGATGCTCTCTGAAATAAGGTGCAGAAGTAATGTGATGATATCCTCAGGGATGTGCCAGTAGCGGTAGGCTGGTAAAAGTTAGAGCGGGTCCTCATTATATCCGATCCGAATCCATTTTGAACCTGTAAACGTAAGATCCGGCGTAGTCTAGAACTATTCTTAATGTGGGTTTAGACCAAACAAACAAAGAACTAGAGCAAGAACAAGAACATTCTTTCTTGTTTTAAACGAAAGCTCGATTTCAGTGTTTTACACCAAATTTTATCAAGGGAGCGTTCTTGGAATATTCTGTAGAACGCAAAAAAAAACAACGAACGAATGCTCTGAGAAGTAGAATTTAATGAAGTGAGGATAGAATGAGCATTCGCTCGTTTGATTTAAGACGAAAATACTAAAACAAACATTGCGGGATTCGAACCTGTAACCTCTGACAAACCGGACCCACATTCTTACCAATCGTGCTAAGGTGCTGTTAGAATTTCTAGTCTCTTATGGATACGTCATTACGAGTGACGTCAGTGCCATCTATCCGATTGTATTGCTACGTTATTCTAGTCAGCCAAGTTATTCATTAAAGAATGAATTCAACTAAGAAATCGATAAATGAGACAGCGAAAGATTAAAACAACACTTTTATCTGTACCTAAATAAAAAAAATGAAAACACTGATACTAGATAAATAACTTCAGATAATTTTGCTCACCATGTTCAATTAATTTGTTTTACGTGTTATGATTGCGACCACTGTGTTAACTGATAGATTAAATACAAAATAAAATAAAATAAAACTTAAACTTCTTTAAATACAAGCGTAAGTGTAGACGCATTATAGTTTATCTAATGTGATAACACTCAAAGATAATATTATATTTATGAAGATGATGATGACCAACAGTATTGTTAAGTGTGCGAGGGCCAGGAAACTTTGTATACATGACTCAACAAGTTATGAATACAGACAAATATTTATATTTCCAATGTTTTTAATCCGCATTTGTACTCTTTTTAATGCTCTTTAGTTTGAATGAGTGTAATAAAAAAATAATAATATTACTCTTCATTGTACATAAGCTCAAAGTAAATGTACAACTAAAGCGGCCTTATCGCTAAAAGCGATCTCTTCCAGACAACCTTTGGGTAAAGGAATAGTGTAAATCTAATTTTAAAATCATATTTGGCAGACTTAACCCTACAGATCACAATCGTTACCTTGAGGGTCGCTACCACTGACCCTCGAAAAAATACACATTTTTGTTTTATTACGCTCTTGACATAGAGCTAAGAAGACGCGAAGACGCTAAATTGCAGGGATGACCACTGAACCGATTAAGTATGAATTTGCCTTAAGATAAAACAAGAGTTTTTTTATTCCTGACATCATCCATTAATGGGGTGAAAAAATAAGACGTGGAAAGTACGGAAATTCTGGAACGAAACCGCGAGGGACCACTAGTAATGAATAAAGCGACACGTAACCGCAAACGCATCCATTATTTGAGCACACAGCGCGTGTATTTCGAAGTTTTTTTTACGAGCGCAACTGACTGTCATAAATCTCGGGACGCAATTATTGATACGGCACCGAACATATGTGCTGGAGACGGTACCTCATACTCAATTCATTGTTTCCATAGTGACGTGACATTCGATTATGATTTCGTTTGTGTCCACACTAGGTACGTAACAATTATATTGTTTTAAACTTTCATGGTCACTAACATTAGAATAGTTAGATACGGGATTGCTACCATGTACCTTATTATTTATGAGCTTACGTAACAAAGTTACGAAGACATGGTAGGGAAATCAAGTCTACTGTCTCTGACACCATCCTAAGCACCAATAACAGTATTGTCACAGTTGACAAAAAACACAATTAAAGTGTTTCATCAACATCATTTCCCAACAATAGTTGCTACTAAAAATAATGAAATAAAAACATAAATACTTATTAAATCAGTTGTCAAATGTTAATGGTATTAAAAAACTTTTAGCTTTTAAAAGAACCCTATCCCATTTTCCAGTTTACAACTACTCCCGGCGGAGGAATTGACGCCAGTCACCTCTAGATAGGTACGAACACTTTCCTCGCTCCGTACTGTTGGCATTATTAGTCCCACTTGTATAATTATCCACCTGGACTATCCTTACTTTGTACACGTTTAAAACACTAAAACTAGGGAAAATTTATGTATGGGTATGTATGAGTTATACAGTAATTTGTATGTTTATTGATTACACTTTTAGTTTTAATTTTGAAGCCATAACCATGGCTTCTGTAGCGAGGTAGTTTCACAGTGTGTCAATCAAGATTTTAATTTTTCTAAGAAAAAAATATACAATTCAGTATAGTGTTATTCGAACTAGACATCTCGGCACTAACAAGTGCACGTCCCTCACGTAAACGCTTACCCAAAAACTAATAGGCGTTATTAAGTAAACATGCTATTTCCCACCTCAATTTACTTGTCGATGCGGAGCGATGAAAGCCTCCCCCTGTGAGCAGTAGCGCACGAGAATGACCCTTTAGGCCGTATCTACAATTTGACGTATGTGTTACGGAGCTGTGGTCATAGAGCAAGCTTACAGATGGTCCTGTTTCTTTTTCAGAATAGTAAAGGAGATGTTTACAAAAATGCCAAGACCATGTACGGTTTCTCTAAAAATAGCAAAAAATACAGGTGATTAGACGTACTTTATGAAATCTTAATTTAATTCACTATTTTTGGGTAATTTAAATAATAAAATAATAAACTTTTAAAAACCCTGGCAACTCCTTCTGTCTAAACTTACTCCAAAACATGTCGAAACGTGCCAAAAAAGTTAATCTGTCAATGTCAAATGTCATTTTGCTTAATCTGTCAATGTCATAGTCCATTTTGCTCTCCGCTTTCGATCTTTTTTAATCTGTTCAAACCTTCTAACAGTTGATTGGCTGACAGGTATTTGACAGATTTATTAGATATTATCATGAAATATTGATAAATTTTATTAGTTTATGTTACATATTACTCAAAAATTGAATGTTTTACGGACAAAAATCATTCTTAAAATGATTAAACTTTACATAAGCAATTTTTTGGTGTCATGTACAAGGTGTTGGCATTTTCCCCATACAAACAAAAACATCTCCTTTATATATAATTATTAATTAATTAGAAGACTTGCACAAATATTGTGGCACGAAGATTAATGCTATAATCGTTCTCTGCCAGTAAACCACTGTTAAAAAAGATCAAAATATTGCCGCTCCATTCCTTGAATGAACATATTGGAAGTTGCATGTTTTGCCAAAAACAATACTGATATATTTATAAAACGACATCAAATACAGCGTTGACACCATAGGCATGCAAACAACGCACGAGTACATAAAGTAAGGACTCCGCGTCACCTACATAAAAATTAAGCACCCAAAGTACTTAATACTTTTTTCCACTCTATCTGTTTCATGATGTGTACTCATGTTTAGTTTTATAGTCTAGATTTAACACTTTTTACCTCTTACTCTATTAATTTTAAGACTGTAAAATGTTTTGTGTACCTTATAATAATAAAAATAAAATAAAAAGTAAGCCGATGCAATTTTTTGAGTATCAAAATTTTTAAAAATGCCGTCATCTGTCGTTAAATGGTGTATTATGTAATACAACACTACATAAAAAGTGCATAGGAATTACCTTTCACAGTTAAGCCAATACTAATAATATAAATTTATATTCTTTTTTAAATACAAAAAAAAACTGTCAAATTCAAATTCAAAATCTCTATTTCAATTAAGGTCACGAAAGGACACTTTATGAACGTCAAATATACAGTGAAAAAATAAAAATAAATGTGCACTGACACAAAACCACCACTACACGTGATTTTTCCGGTGACAGTAACTGTCAGTGTGGCCGTGAAATAAATAGGGACTTTACCCGAAAAAATGGGGTAACCCAATCCATAATGTTGTTAGTAGGTAGATATTATTGTATTTGATGATGATTGGTCATTTTGTCTTTATTTATTTTTAGGTTTCCTTTAGGAAATGAACCATGGAAAGATGAATGGATAAGAATGATAAGGAGTTGTTGAGAAAAATCAAGCAAATTAATTTTGTGTATTCGTACATAATAATAATAAGAAGAGCTGGCAAGTACTTTTTTAGGGTTCCGTAGCCGAATGGCAAAAAACGGAACCCTTATAGTTTCGTCAAGTCTGTCTGTCTGTCCGTCCGTAGGTCAACCGATCCCAAAATAATAAATTAGTAAAATACCTGAACACAACGCAACAGCACCAGCCTACACCGTGGATCTCAAAACAATGATCGATATTCAATTGTACATTCAGGAATCCACAAATACTGGTTAACCAAGACAAGCATTAGACAACATCCGCTCCTGCCTGCGTCGTCCACATAACATTCCCAGCGAATGTAACAACAAACAACTGCCTAAGAAGAACTATATAAACGCTGTAATGCACCACTAAGAGAATTCACTATTCATCCGTCTGTTAGATTACTTGCAAACCATTGTAATCAGTCTAATTAAATCAGTTGTATCGCATTACTTTCGTATAATTTTAACTGGCGCCCAACGTGGGGCCCAGATTCGTTAAAGACATCGTAAAAGCCAGATAAAACGCGACCTAAAATCCCGTGACTGTGCCTGTGTCTGCTACGAGACTTCTAAGTCAAAACACCTGGGCAACCCGACAAAGAAATAAGGAAGATTGCGGAAGTATGCTGTACGCCACCACGCTGCTAGTACTGTAAGTGCCTGTATGCATCCTTTTCAAACCACCTCATCCTTTTTCCTAAAACCCGCAACTTTTGTATTTAAATCTAAGGACAAGAATAGTGAGTTCGGCCCCAACCCTGTGATCGGGAGTGATTTAAGCTCTGCGGTAAAGCACAGCCAAGCTAACGTCCCAAGTAGTAAGTCTTGCCCCATAGAAAAGGCAATATCTAGTTCTTCATCTACTATGGACCCAAAAACTTTGATTAGTTTTGTTCCCTCGTATGACGGTGAACCATTTACCCTTTATAACTATTTGAATAGTGCCAAACAATGGCTAGAAGTAGTAGGCGAAAAACGCGAAAATGTAATGCTACTCTTAAGTAAATTAGAAGGTAAGGCTGCTATTAGTGTAGGCATGGTGGACCATAAGTTCACCTGGACTAACGTTGTCACCATCCTAAAACAGGAATGCGGCGACAATCGTGAATTTAATACATTACTAATAGAACTATCAAATGTGAAAAAACGTGGATCTTATAGAGATTTTATATTTGAGCTTAAGCAAAAGCTATTTTTTATTAAAAGTAAATTATGTGATAAATATTCCGATAGAATACTAGTTGACGCAGTAATGGAGCCATATATAAATACGGCTCAAAACACCTTGCGTAACAGCCTACCCTACCATGACCAAATATATGTCTCTAATTGCACCTTTAATGATACTGCACAAAAAAATACTCCAACTCGAGGCGGAAGGTCGCTTCGACAACATTAAACAAAAATTTTCTCAAGTTCTATCACCTCCACGCATAATTAACCAACAACATTACACATTCGAACCAAATTTCCAACAATCGCATCTGAACACTACTCAACTGAGACAATCACAGTCACATCCTCTACAAAAATCAACAAGTCGAAACATACCGCAGCAAATACAAACAATGCCGTACCATGTACGCCATCAATTGAATGAAAATCAAAACAACCTTTTCAGTAAACCTAAACATCTTTTCTCCCAAGCTGCCCCATATCAACAACAAAAGATCATAGAGTTCAATCATGTAAAATCATACTTACCGTATTTTGAAACAAATAATCCAACATTCAAAATATTAATTGACACGGGTAGCCAACGTTCTTTTATTACTAGTAATGCTGCCAGACATTTTTCCGAATTTTGGAAACCCAGTAAATTTGTTGTAAGAACCTCCCATGGCATCACTTCACATAACGGCCTAATTGAAACCCCATTTTGGTGTAAATATTTTGGCGATGATAAAGGACCCCTGAAATTTTATGTATATGATTTTAGTGAAAAATATGACATTTTAATGGGCACTGAAATGATAGAACAAATAGAAGCCAAAATTGACCTTAAAGAAAGAAAGCTTACCTTACCAGAACGGGAAATACTAATTTTTCACATGACTGAAGATGACACCCTTAACATAGAAGATTTGTGTAAAACCTACGCGGATTTATTCACTGAGGATGTCACTAACAGCGCGACGACAACTGTTCGGCACAAAATAGTTTTAAACTCTAACGAACCAATTTACCAACGTCCTTTTAGATTGCCTCAGATACAGCAAGAAGAAGTGAACAGGCAAATTGAAAAATTATTGCAAGAAAATATTATTAGACCATCAGACTCTCCATGGGCATCCCCCGTCCACCTTGTCCCAAAGAAAATTGACCAATCTGGTAAACCAAAATGGCGAATGGTAACTGACTACCGTCGTCTTAACGAAGTCACCAAGTCAGATAAATTCCCACTGCCTAATATAGAGGAACTATTCTCTAAGTTGCAAGGAAATAATTACTTCACCACGTTGGATCTGACATCAGGATATCACCAAATCAAAATGGAACCCGACTCCATCGAAAAGACTGCGTTTAGCACCCCTAATGGTCATTATGAGTTCCTAAGAATGCCATTTGGCTTAAAAAACGCACCTGCTACATTCCAACGTATGATGAACAACGTCTTTAAAAATGAAATTTCGAATAATATATGCCTTGTCTACTTAGATGACGTCATAATCTACTCTAAGACTAAACAAGAACACATTAACAGGTTACAACAAGTTTTCGAGGCCCTTAGGAAGGCAAACCTTAAATTAAATAAAAATAAATGCGTATTTATGGCTGAAGAAGTTGAATTTTTAGGCCACGTACTTACCAAGGATGGCCTTAAGCCTAATCAAAAAAAGATTGATGCTATTTTAAATTTTCCAATCCCAAAAACTCTTAAGCAAGTTAGAACATTTCTTGGTTTAATTGGGTACTACAGGAAATTCGTACCAAACCTAAGTAAAATCATCAAACCCTTAACAGAAGCTAAAAAAAAGAACGCAGTAATCAATATTTTAGATAAAAAATATGTAGAAGCTATAAATACATGTAAACATTTACTTACAAACGCACCAATATTAGCTTTCCCCGATTTTAACAAAACGTTTGTAGTTACTACCGACGCATCGGACTTTGCTTTGGGAGCAGTCCTAAGCCAGGATGGCCACCCTATAGCCTACGCGTCGCGAACACTGTCAGATACCGAACAAAAATATAATACGACGGAACGCGAATTGCTAGGTGTATTATGGGCAGTTACACAATTCAGACCTTATATCTACGGAAGAAAGTTTATATTAAGAACAGACCATAAGGCACTTATTTGGCTTACTAAACTCAAGGAACCAAACCAAAAACTCACTAGATGGAAATTGAAACTACAGGATTATGACTTTAAAATAGAACATGTCAAGGGAAAAGACAACCGTGTAGCCGACGCCCTAAGCAGACTAGAGCTATTTCATACAGAAGATGATGTTTCATCACAACAAGCAGGCCCCTCACGTACACTCAAGACCCGAAATCGAGACCAAAGTTCAGATTCAATACAAGTCAATCTAGGAGATAATCCGGTTCTGTCAAGTAACAGTAGTGAAATCGATAATGATAGTTCAGGACCAGCTATTCACTCCAACCAACGTGATAGCGACTCAGGAATTCCCATATTAGATGCCTACCCGCCTAAAAGATTGCGCAGAGTTGTTTTTGAATATGCACCGTACAAAAAGGCCCTAAGAAAAGATTCAACCTGGTACTTTTACATATCACCTGAAGATGAAGAGCGAACTATCAAAGAATTCATGTTAGAGTATCTCCCATACGAAAAATATGCTTTTATCATTCCAAACGACGACCTTTACTACAAAGTATCAGAAGTTTATCGTAAATACTTTGATCATGCTAAATTTAAACCTACAAGATTTACCAAATCCTTGATAGAAATAACAAGTAAGGAAGAGCAACTAAAACTAATTGAAAACTATCACTTACAAGACAACCGTCACGCTGGAATAGAAAGCCTTTATAAACAATTGAAGGAAAAATATTACTGGGAAAATATGCGAAAGCATATTAAAAAATTTGTGCTCCACTGTGAAACTTGTAAAAGAGAAAAATACAATAGACACCCTAACACAACTTTAGCTAAGGAAACGGAAACACCACTCGAACCTATGGAGGTGTGGCATATAGACTTTATGTCGTTAGAACGTCAATGGTATCTTACCATTATAGATAAATTTTCCAAGTATGCTATCGTTAAGCCAACAGAAAAGAGTAGAGTCTATGACACACTAACCGAGATATTCGCCCTAATCGGAGCACCCAAGAAAATAGTACACGATGGAGAGCAATCATTTTGTAGTGCGATTATTAATGAACTTTTCCAGACCTACAATATAATAAATCACACAACATCCCCCCAGCATCATAAATCGAACTCTGATGTGGAGAGATTACATAACACAATCCAAGAACTTTATAGACTACAAAGAGAGACAGATTTAGATCAAATGCAGAAAATTTACTACATTACTTATGCTTACAATAACACGACACATAGTACTATAAACATGACACCCTTTGAAGTCCATTTTGGTAGGAAACCAAAATTGAAAAGTTTTGATAACCTACGAGTGGCAATTCAACGTTACACGGCACAACAAAAGGAATTTGTTAATAACCTAAACAAAAACGTCCACGACATGATAAGGAAGGAAAAGGAAAAACGAAACGAGTATTTCAATAATCAAATTAGGCCCCCCAAGGAATTTAAAATAGGAGATTTAGCGTATTTAAAAAATAGAGGCTGGCTGAGAGGCACAAAACTAAACCTAGATATTTGGGACCATATAAAATTACAAGTATAGAGCCAAATAATAAATATAAACTAAGTAACGGCAGGACTTACCACATCGAGGAACTTGTTGTTACAGAGCCGCCTCTCCCATCGGCTTTAAGCTCAAACACTTGAGTACAAGTATTACAATGAGAATTACAAGTATTACAAGTAAACATGTTTTAATGTCGAGCTTACACTATCCCGTATCGAGAAAGGGATGTGGTCTACAATACATAAGCTAGGTATATTACCTATTTAGGTATCTCTCATTTATATCCAAAAATACTATAGATGATGTTAAAATAAATTTAAGATAGAAGATGTAAACCTCACCCATCAAAGGTTAAGAATAATTTTAGACAAAATAAGTAAAGTTTATAATAATTGTATAAGAATAGGTTCGAAGATATAAAAAAAGGTGTATCAAATAAGAGAAATTGTACCTATCATCCTTCGCATCCATACCTGCTCCTATCCCTTAATGCAACAGGTCACAATAGCTTTGAACTACCAACATGCTTACGAAGACAAAAACTGTAAGCAGCTCAACACACGCCTAATATGGCAGATCGGTGAGATCAGAAACGTGTGACGCAGTTATCAGCAGCAATAAAAGGAAGTAACAACCTTACTTATACATGAAGACTCATGAGACTATTTCACATGGACTGGATTGATTTATGTGACATAATATACATAAAATTCTGTAAGTCCAAGGCTTGTCAAAACCATGAACTTCAAATTTGGGAGGCGATGGTCAACCGATCCCAAAATAATAAATTAGTAAAATACCTGAACACAACGCAACAGCACCAGCCTACACCGTGGATCTCAAAACAATGATCGATATTCAATTGTACATTCAGGAATCCACAAATACTGGTTAACCAAGACAAGCATTAGACAACATCCGCTCCTGCCTGCGTCGTCCACATAACATTCCCAGCGAATGTAACAACAAACAACTGCCTAAGAAGAACTATATAAACGCTGTAATGCACCACTAAGAGAATTCACTATTCATCCGTCTGTTAGATTACTTGCAAACCATTGTAATCAGTCTAATTAAATCAGTTGTATCGCATTACTTTCGTATAATTTTAACTCGTATGTCACAGCCACTTTATTCTGAAACTATAAGCATCAAATAGCTGAAACTTGGTAGGTAGGTGTATTTTGTTCACCGCTTTCCGATTCAGATACAAAAAGTAAGAAAAAAATACTATTTAAGGGGGGCTCCCATACATGAAACTAAAACCTAATAATTTTTTTTTACTCAAACCTATACGTGTGGGGTGTCTATGGATAGGTCTTTTAAAATGATGTTGAGATTTCTAAAACCATTTTTTCTAGAAGTCTAAGGTTTGAGATATAGACGCTTCCAAAGTAGTAAAATGGGCGTCCCCCCCCATCTAACTTTTGAACTAAGAAAGTAAAAATTTTGAAAAAAATATATGATGTAGATCTCAACAAAAACTTGCAACGAAAATTGGTTTGAAGGAGATCGAACCAGTAGTTTTTGAGATATTGCACATTTTTATCAACCGCACATATAACTTTGTCTTTCATACAAACACTATGAAAAACAAAGTTATTTTTGCAGTCGCAATATATTGTGATGTTTTCGTTAAGTGAAAGTAAGTGGACCCTGAATTCAGTTAAGGGTGGCACGGAACCCTCAGTGCGCGGGTCTGACACGCACTTAACCGGTTTTTTAGATAAAACAAAAATTATGAAATCCAACCAGAAGTGATTCATCTATTTATTCCGATATCAGGTTGGCGACTTACATTCTTTTAATTTTAATCATGGTGTTAAAAGGCAAATTACTTCAAATTTCACGCACACTGCTCCCCTGCATAAACCAGTAACATTTGCACTTACTTCCGCCATTCTGATATACCATACCATACAGCATAAATGTGGCTTCACTTGCTAGTATCGCTGTGCGGAGTCCTTACTTTTTTTACTCATCCGTGATGCAAACAAATATTTTTAATGCACATCACGAATTTGTGTAGGTATCTGACAATCTAAAACGGCAGAATGACTATGTGTTATTAACAAGTGGTGTATACAAACTGACCTACCTATGCTACAATTGAGACGCAACGTGCAAGTTGTAATCAGTTTTAGTTATCGTAAAAAGACTGATAGTTTTTAATTTTATCTTTGATTTATTTAAATTATTATAAACGATGACATCAACCTAATTTTCACCTTCTCTGTCTGAAATTGAAATGAGTTTTTAAGAGTTGGCATTTAGCTCTAAATTTTTATGTCTTTCCATCTAGAATTTTCCTTTTGGGACCATTTTAGACCAAGTCTGAGCAGGTAAAATTTAAGCTACTGTCTTAACTATTCTCTTGATACAGATCCTTTTATGCACTAAGTTTAAGTAGATAAAGATACTTTGGTATTAAGTAAAAAATATATGTTAATAGAGCTAATAAGTAAATTAGTTTAATAAAATACATTATAGACCCGGCATTCAACACCCGGCGCCACGGAAATCCGTTGTTTTTGCGCCTGTCTCCAAAGCTCCAATCATGTCAGACTGTCATCTCACAGAAGGGACCGGAATGAAACTAGTGTATTGTGGAAATACTTGGGCACTATACATAATTATATCTTGCGCAATTAGCTTTACACAGATTTACACAGACACAGACTAAGTATTATTTCAATTTACCTTATTTATTAGGTATAATTTCAAGGACATTAAAGGTGTGGTGTATCTGCATATCTATTTACTCTGCGTGAAAATACACAAACGGTGCGGGGCGATATGTCTTGCCGTGACGTGTCCACGGCGAGCGTTTCGGGACTATTTCGGTAACATGTATAATGTATTGATCCAGAATTCAATATCCACTAACTTTAGCTGATTACCCTTTTATCTTAGTTATAGCGTTATAGGTCACTAGACCTAGCTTTTACGACCAAAAAAGATCAAATATCGGCAAAAGCTTGCATACATGTACATACTATAAATTAGGTAGAATGGTGGCGCGCGCCTATGTGTATGGTACTATCTTTAACAGGGTCGAAATGTCTAGTCCACATTAATTCATTGCCGTCATGCTGGTTTATAATTTGGTTGAAAATTATGATGATGATGATGTCCTCTCATTGTAAGTTAGGGGAGATTCAATTCAATTCAAATCAATTCAATTCAATTCAATTCATTTATTCATATAACAATAATACATTGTGTTTGAATTCATAGGATAAATAATACTAATATATCAATAAAAAAAATATACCTAAACTTCCAACAACCACCTTGCTTCAACATCATAATTTTGATCCTTATATTTCAATTTCTTGGCACCGCTTGTTTTTTATCTATTAAGACCTATGGTTGACTGGTAGAGGATTCTTTTGGTATCAGTTCACCATATGTATATTTTGTTTGCGCATGAAGTTTGTAATAAATATATAATTAGCAAAAGTTTGAAAATTTCAGTCAAATGGATAGGTATGTGGAAATGCCTAAGTTCAGACGGTTTTATTGGTCAAGTCCAGGCAACCTTTGCCTGAACGATTTAGAGAAGTGGGTATTTCATACTCAAAAATAGAGTACCATTTTCTCATCGTACACTCTCCAAAGGGCAAAGAGTTACGACACCTCAGCTCCAAACAAGATTTATTCGAGTTGAATTCGTAAAATTTTCAACGCGACCGCGTTTTATATCCCAACTTCGACAATTAAACAAACTTTGACAAAGAAGTGGGAGAAAAAAGGAAAATAATTACTTTCTTTAATGACTACGGGGTGGAGGCCAGTACAAAGTAAAATACATAGTGAAGATAGGTGCGGTTGCGTTACTCTTAGCACGACAAGCTGAATGTTTATGGGGATCATAGAAATATTAAATAGAAATATTAAATGGAAACTAAAGAATTTAATAACGTTAACGGTTTTTCATAATTATCGCTAATAATGTAGTGTATGAATTAAATACGAATTGTCTTGCGGGCTATACTTGAATAGGACTGGATTTTAAACATATGAGTTTAGAGTACTGTAACATATTTTGTTCATCTTTAGTATTATTCATTGATCTAAGATTAACTCTTTTTTTCTCTTCTCTTTCACTGCGCCTCTTCTCAATTCATTTGGGGTCCGCCATCTGAAAACATTATTTTCGCAATTCAGCTCTTAGATCAACAATGAAGAAAAATAAGTGCACTATTCTAAATGGGTGTCAGATTACTCAGTATCTCTACACTGTGGTACAAAGTAAAAAGTTACATAAAGATCAGTGGCTGGTGAAAGGCCTTTACAAGCTGAATGCTCGGATTCGTACCTCGATTAAGGCACGTTTACACCACGGATGAATGCCCGGGGAAATATTAAATTGTTTTTTTATTCACAATTTTCATACAATTTTGGAAGTGACAGCCTTAATGGCTACTTCTTATGAAACACATTAATTAATTTCGTGCTAGCGTTCTGTTTATACTTATTTTTGGAGCACAACATGTTCTATGTTTATAACAAAAATATTGTTATCAATTTGCGATATTTATTTTCTTTAGTCTAGCGACTTTGAGTAACCACAGTTAAAATGCTAATATCAACTGAGTACTGAAATAAGGTTAGTTTGGAAATACGTACCGCTTTTGAACTTGCATTAGTTCTACTAAATTAAAAAAAATAAAAAGATTCTTCTGCATTTGGGTGAAGGTCCTTTAAATCTGAAGTAATAAAAGAAGAAGCTTGCATTAATAATTTTACAATACTTAACGTTAACAAGTAACAACTTAGCGATCTAGTTGATGATATTGCTATAGTTTTATACGGGAGGTTAGTTTAGGAGGTTAAATATTCTAATAAAAGTTCTTAGTTATCAGAAAGTGGTTACTGTTTCTACCTCACCCAATGGTTGAGAAATTGGAGAATGCTACATATCATTAATTCCGCGATTTGTACTTCTATTTGGAATTTTAATTGAAAGGATTTTCACTTTGTTGGATTTGTTTTGGCCCCAAATAGAATTGGAACCATAAAATGGGGCCGGGGGTAAAACGAAGTTTGCGGGCACCTCAAGTAAATTCATTATTATGACACATTCCGCTATGATTTTAAAAGTTAATTGGTTAAAATTCATGTCAGAAGACAAAAATCATAATTTCAGGACTGGCACTTCCTTATAGTACAAAAAAGTGGTGATACTCAGCAGTCCTGGATATACTATATTGTTTGCGGAAGCTTTTTTCGGTCAAAACACACAAAAACGCTGCGTGATGGATGCCCCGTCCGTACACAAACAATGTACACATTCTGTGATGCACATGTAGAGGGATCATTATTGGTTCAGGAGCTCCAATTTTAAGATTGAAGCGAGGTGTCGATCATAAAAGTGGGGCGCAAATATTGCACCGTAAGAAGTGCACTTTAAAATATTAGACGTCGTTTTCGTCTATGTGCAAAACACTTTACTCCAAAGCATGGATACCTACAAAAAATCAATTAGGTATGATCAAGTCGAAGACGATGATGAAGTCTTAAAGTAGTTCTGTAAAAAGATAAGTACTATAATTAGCACATCATTATCAATATCACCATTAGAAGTGACAACGCCCACATCAGACCGTAAGTAGGACCTCCATTTAGTTTAAAGAGACGGCGTGCATGCTTCGTTACTTCTATGCAACCCTGTGAGCTTAACAGTTTTTGGCTAATTTCATTACAATACTTCGCCTGGACTTATATTTCGACTCTGACATATCTTGATATGTTTCCCAACCACCCGTCCGGGTAGCTATGATATTCTGCAAGATTATCAATATTCCCCTACACCGTCCGCACACTCATTCATCCATAATCGACACACTCCGATAAATCTAGCAAGGAACAACGTTTTCCGTCTGATAGTAATTTATATTTATTTGCGTCCGCCTGTCGCACTATCAATCAGAGGCCGGCAATGGCTTCCTCCAGCTAACGACCCCCCTCCCCCCTTTAGTAATGACCAGGGTAATTGCAAATCAAGACCGATGTTGACTGATACGTGGCAGCTTTATTAAGTGACAGTTGTTTTTAAAGCCCCACGGATCGATAGGATGCCGGCGGTCGTCAACATAACGAATGACAAACGAATGTTAAAAAACACAGACGTGTTTATAAATGTGATAAAGTCACCCATAAAGAGACTTCCAAAAGCAAGGGCATTGACGAGCATTTATGTGGTATGTACCTATTTAGGAATTTGCCTGGCTAGCGAAAGACGTGAGGTTCGATTCTCCGCTTTATATAATTTGATTTTTCAAGAGATTTCTAAACTCCATGACCTTCAAGGTAGGATCGGTGCTTAGAGTAATCGTTCTATGTGTAAATTGATGAGGGTGTACGATATTGTGCCTTCAATCCTCTTTTACCTTAACAGTTTCATAAATCTTGACTTTATCTTTCATTTGATAGAGTCAGATACTCTTTCGTTTTCAAAGTAAAATATTTTCATTTAGATAAATACGACAAAACAAAATAAAATGATGGAACAAGTCTGGTTTACAAAACACAATTAGTTAATTGCTTAAGCCTGGTCTGAATTCTTGATAATTCCAAATATTTAGTCACTAGGCGTGGTTATGTCCCAGTGAAGATGAAAGCCGGTAGGGTTCTTTTTAAATAAAAAAAATAAATTGTTTATTAAAATCAGTTGTACAGATATTAATAAACAATAAAATTGTTTGCATCGATACTGAATATAGTTGATATTTTTCTCAATTATTATGTACATCTTCTATAAGAAAATGACAGACTAGATAGATCCTACAAATATTTTAAACGCGAAAGTTTATGGGGATGTATGGTTGCTACTTGTTCACGCTAAAACAACTCAATGGATTTTATTGTTACAATAATATAGCTTATACATTAGATTAGCACATAGGCTATAATTTACAATGTGATTGCTTCACACACAATACAAGGGTTCCCGCTGAAAATCAGTATCGCGGCACGCTTGTCATCTGTTGCCGCTACTTTACTGCGTGGTGACCTTGTTGACATATAACGGTAATGGATGCCTAATTTAAGTTTTATTTTTTATTTTATTTTTATTTTTTGTAAAATTTGCTTGATTTTAATGTATTATTATTATTATTTACTTGTGTCTATGTATTTTTTTTATTTTTTGTGTTGTCAAATAAATAATTATTTTATTCTATTCTATAATGATTTACGCGGATGAAGATGCGGAAAACTGCTAGTAACTGATAAAGTTGTGGGTTGTGTAACTCGACTTCTGGGTTACTCTAGTAAAGTATATTTACGTTGTAAATAGGAGAACGGAAATCAATTTTGTTTAAAACGATGATTGTAATCTGTATAACATTTTTTATTTAATATAATAAGCACACACACAGAGCACAAATTATTTACAAAACTTACTGTTTAGCCTTTTTATACATGATCGTAGCAGCTCGGTAGCTAAAACGTTGTTGTCAAGAGATTTGTACGTGGATTATTCGAACGTTTGTTTTATTTTGGCGAAATAAATGTTGCCTAATCAACCTTTGTTTATAGAGTCTTAATGATGTAAGGGCTCAGTGGACAGATGAAAAAAACTCTTGAATTTATAGCTGAAAAAAACTCATGCGCAACACAGATTTAACATTTAACTCAAGGTTTAAAAACCAACTCGCCTATGTCATTGAAACAATAATATCTGATCGGTTTATACCCTGTGTAATATATCATAATTTTAAAGTGTTTTAGTAAGGGACATAATTTGATTGAGAACTTAAGAGCCATATGACAGTTTGGAGATTCTCAGATTTTACCGAATTTATCAATGTGTGTGTGCGATTTTATATGTCCGGGACACAAAAAAATGTTAACTGTAATTAAACAATTTTGATACTTTATCTCTAGGTAGTAGGCTATGCGTATGATGAACACAGAAAATGATGGTCTTATAAAAGTCGATGTATTAAATTAATGTTATACCAGTTTTTTTTGTATTTAAAATACCTATTACGAATACAGTGAATACAGTTCGGAATCAGGGCTCGCGTCAATTCCGTTCGCGAACATTTTCCTTTTGATAATTATATAACTAAATTCACAGATTTAAACACAAACGTCAGTTATAATAACGTAAAAAACTTACAGCATAGAAAAAAACGAAATGCATCCAAAGGGTGAAGACATATAGAGGCGGGTAACACGCACTGACCTGCAACGACTAACCAGTGTTGTGCCGTGTTGGCTATTTCATGGAATTGAAATGCTTTATAGAGACTTTTCCGACTCTAGTCTTGATTTGAATCTTGTTTTAAAACAATTTTCTAGTGTCAGTCGGTCCTTATTTGGATTGTTGTAACGAATTTCTTAAATATTTCGAGATTAAAAATAGATGACTTGGCACATCACTAGTCAGTCGGTACAGGTTGGTACCGGTTGACTGCCTCTTTATGTTTTCACCCAAATCGTGACTTCTCAGAGTAGGTATTTTTTTACGAATGTAAACTCCACGAGAAACGGGGACTAAGGGTTATTGGTGGATGATGCCATTGGTTCTGCGCTTGATCTACCACGTGTCATACCAGCTGGATGCTATGAGGATTTATTTACACATAAATGCTTTTTAGTGTAACGCTGTTCTTTGATATGATTTGTATTTTGATATACCTATGAAATATGTCACAAGTTATTATAGCTGTCATTCAGAAAATATAGTTAAGAAGGTTTCGATCAAGATTTCAAGGATTTAATGTAATAACAGATGATAAATAACATCATTTTTATTTAATTATTTGGTTTACACCGGTATCATATCATTTTATCCATAGAAATTTTTCAATAATGAAATATTATATGAATGTGGACTTGAATAGAATCATAGAACTTCATGGCATTTGCGTACAATTTGATTACAGGTTCATATTTTAACTACATACACATCCCATGAAACGCATCTACTAAAACAAGCGTATAACTATACAAGTTTATAGTTAGGTGATGAGTGTGAAAGCCACTGGTGCAATCTGTACCCAGAAAGAAAAGTCATGTTAACTAAGCAAAATATTGCCCTATTTATTTAGGTTTAAACCATTGAAATACTGTTACTAGCGTATGGAATTAATGCCATGAACAAGTCCCACACAGTATGGAATTGACGCCAATGGCCAATGGTACGTACGTACAAGTACGTATCAAAGATTGTAGAACTAAATAACGCCTCTATACGGTCCATATAAAGAAAGACTGTCCTTTTACTTTTTGGCGTCCGATTATTCTTATTCAACAAAACCGTCTTCAAAAACAAAAGACACCAAAAATTATAATAATAATCTCTTGAAAGGACTCCATTTTAGGCAAATCTTGTCCTTGGAATGGAGTCCTTTCAAGAGTTTATTAAGGACTTTTTAGTGTATTTTGTTTTTGAAGTCGGTTTTTACTTTATTATAAAAGTTATTTTATTTGCAAATTGTTAGTGATTAAAATCAAGGGGAGGGGGTTTCACCTTTTGACTCTGCTCTTTAATAAGCTACAAAGTACCTTACATAAGTTCCGGCGTCATAATCACTGAACTCCTAACCATTAAGGAGTTCCACTATCAGCTCAGTTCTACAAAATAGTGACTATCAGACGTAAAGACACGTCAACATTGAAATACTAGTACAAAAACACTATACGCGCCTTTTAGATTTAAGAGTTTCCCTCGATTACACCAAGACCCCATCATCAGTTCCGGATTTGGCTACAATCGGACCAATTAAAAGTTAAACTCTATAAGAAAATGAAAAAAAAATCTAATCTGTCAACAAATGACTGAGATATGAGGATGATATACATACAAAAAAAACATACAATCTAATTGATAACTTCCTCCTTTTGAAATCGGTTAAAAAATAACTGTTCGCCAGCATACACACAATATCATAAAATGTACATTCATTATTACTCAGTTATCCCGTACGGAACGTGAGTCCGTTTTACCCGTTGCCAGTTTTTATGGATGTAAGTACTAGTGGCCCCAGTAAACTTTGTTTCGTATCCAGCCTCAGCGCGCCCCAGCTCCGTTTCATAATAACTTAAGGGGTAAGAGGTAAATACCAATTCAACAAAGTAAATATCATAAAAATCGGTCTACCGTTGTTGAACTATAAAGTAGTGTTACTGATACTACTTTATTTTATATAAATAAGGTTATTATTTGCAACTCCATACATAATATGCAATAGAATTGGTACTATTGCTTATTCTTGGCCTAATTAATTTAGTATTTGTCTAAAATTGTCATTTAACTGTTTGGTGATAGAAACAGTTTGCTCATCATGTACCACAATTTTATTTTATGGACAATTTATTATTATAATTATATTTGTCGATAATTTTGGTCCTAGTATCTGCACATTTTGTTTGATCAAGTTTCGAAAATACACATTGTATATGGTAAAAGATCTTCGTTATAACTCATAAACCTCTTGAAATAGTCGCCATACATACAAATCTTTCTTGTTTATAGTATTAATAAGGATTACTTTATATGCAAGTTTACATAATATTTATTAATCATTTAAATACAACTACAAATTTTTATAAAAGAACGAATACTTTTTGTTATAATTAGAGACCATCGACGATCCAAATGCACTATGTGGCTTTATGCCTGTTGCATAAAGCCTCTAAGCGAATTGGTCGCCGTATAAAATTTGTGCAAAGCGTGATATTTTCAAATTTGGAATGAGTATCATACACGAAATAAAAGACTAGCAGCGAAGACAACGAGCGACACACCCTTCCCCTCCGAGCGCTCGGCGCTGTCTGTCAAATTTCGATCGAAGATGAACGTCCGTGACAGCTCCAAATCTCAAATTTATAGGTTACTTTAGTAGGATATTTTGAATATATTGTACACGATAAAATCAAGAATTTAGATGCTAAGACAAAGATAGGAACCTCTATAACATTGTTTTATCAAATAACACAGAATAAGTGCAATATATCTCAGAGATAATCGCCTGTCTTTAGGTGCGTATTTTATGCCAAAACATGGTTTCAATTTTGTCTTCATTTGGAATAACCAGAGCAATAAATAAAAAAAACAGAGTCAACACCTTGTAGACGAACGTAATTCCCTTCAAGTTGATGTTATTTCGATAGCTGATGTCAACAACTGATCTAGAAAAGTTCACCAGAAAAACCGTCAATTTGGCTTCTATGATTGCAAATTACAGGCATTTTAAAGATTGAATCAAAAATTCAGAGCTTACATCTTACGTAGATAGCTTATTTCTACACAAATCAGTCAAAAAAAGTTGTCAGTTAAGTCATTTTTGGGAAGAAAACTGCACTTGAACTTTGTTAGAAGGTAGGTGACAGCAGCCATAACTTAACCGTAGTTTGTGAGTGGTACAAGTACAAAGTAAACTTAACAATTTACAATAGGACAATAACATTGCGAAAACAGTAATTGTTTTGCCCAATGGAAATATTTCTTCGCTTTTCGCGCTAGCAACTCACCAATAAGCGCTATTATTAATAAATAAATAAATATGCGCCAGACACAACACCAATTGTCTGGTTTTGTGGTAAGGAATTATCTTCCCTGTGTTACGAAGTACCAGACAACGATTATGACGGTGGCGTCTCCCATAAATACTTAAATACATATAACATCCATGACTTAGGTACAAATGTTCCTCATCACACAAACATTTTCTCTTGCGGGGTACGTACCTGCCGTGGCAGGCGTAATAGTCAGGAGCGCTAACCGATACACCAAACGTGTCGACGAATAAGCATCACAGTTATTGCGTTAAACGTTAACAATACCGTTTACAAGTGGAAAGTTACCGGGAAATGGGGGAAACGATCAGCGATCAATTTAATAGCAATAAGTCGGCGGCTGCTGACGCTGCGTTTTCACACTTTCAGAGCTTGAGACGTTTACAGTCTACGATTACGATCACATTTCAAAAGGTCCTACAAACATAATTTATACTTCAAGGCACTTTTGTAAGCACCGCGATTACGCTTAAGATTATCGTCTCAATTTATCGAACAAGCTGGTAGAAGTAAAACCACGGATTAAAAGTAACTTCCCTTTGCCTATTGATAGGTTAGGTTAGTTTGAGTCTATTGCCAGCAGGCAGTTGCTAATCTAAATTGAGTCAAGAAATCAGGATGCAGTAGTGAACTGTAAGAAAATCCAATCATACCATGTTGTGTCATGTCATCACACCAAAACATTCTAAATCTTTAACCAACTTTATTAGTTACATTTGCAGGCTTGTCATTTCAGGAGGCAATATTTAAACCCCTAGGTTGAGTCTTGTCGAGATAAGGGAAAACTCTACTTTATGTAATCTTGTCTCGATGCAGGAGACATCATATTCTCCCTTTATACAAGCGCAGAGAGATAGCAGATTTGTCCTACATTCACAAGATTGCTAGCGGTATGATAGACTGTCCTGAGCTGTTAAGCAAGCTGTGTATTTGCACGCCAAGGAAACCTTTAAGGAGTCCCAACCTTTTGCACGTTCCAATAGTTAACACTAATTACCGGCGGAACTCATATTTACTTAGAGCAGCTAATTTATTTAACGAATGTCAATACAATTACGACTTCGATTTGTTCTGTACTAGTGTAAGTCAGGTTAAGAAACGCATGTATAACGAATTTTTCGATTAGTGTAAGCAATATTTTATAATTTTAATTTGTTTATGTAAGATCATTTTACTGTCATACTTTAAATCTATTAGTGGAGACATGTAAATGGCCTTCGTTTTAATTATGCTTTAATTCAATCTATTTCTAGCTGTAAGTCTTCCGAAAAATGTAAAATAAATAAATAAAATAAAATTTTTGGCACTCGATTTTTCGCATTCATTCATTCGATTCATTGCTCAATCGTACACTATAAAGGTGCCCGGTCAGTCGCACGGCGAGTCAGCATTTCTTTTAACAAGAGCCTGTTTATTTTAGCGGCGCCCTCCTTCGCTCGGGTGTTTCGAGCTAAGGTATTTGACGGTTCGAGCATAAGTTTCGCCTACGGCTCTACAGGCCACTGATTGATAGAGTTAGCAGTAATTGACGCGAAAATCTAGCAGGCATTTAAGACGATTTTAGAAAAACTAACATTTATTTTAGTCAACCGCAGTTTTAAGTTCATTGCTGAACCTACGCATCTCCAATTGATTTCTAAAGTGACAGATTGACAGTGAGATGTAAGAGACCCTAATTAAGCCCGATCCTGCAACATGTATAAAATATGGTCAGTCCATCTTGTGGTTAGACCTTGCACTTCTACTTAAAATACAATAGACGCAGTGACTTGTTAATACAACGTACAGATAAGCTATGCCGAGAAAAAATGTGTCGCAAAAGACGACAATATCGGATCGTATGCCTTGAAATTTGACTTTCGAATATGAATCCGATTGTATGCGTTGATGACAAGTGGCGTCAATTCATGTGGTACGAGATTTGTTCGTGGATTTAAACGGTTTAGTATTCGAAATTAAAACTTAAAGGGATGCGTCACACACAATCTCGTCGTAAATTGAAAAAGTTCAAAGTCAGTTGCTGAAACAACTTCAAGTTCTATTTTTTTAGGTACTTATAAATAATTTATGAATGAATGAATGATTATTTATTTGCATAAAACATGGTAAGTACATATATCAGGTCTTATCATTAGTAAAAGTGATTAGTATAAATAATTTACTTTGATTAAACTTCAAATATGTACGCTACAATAATAGTAACATAAAACTAAAACCAATAAATAAGCTTTAAAAGTTTGTGGACAGTTTTGTGACCACAAGTATCGTAATTAGTTTTTTTATAAACTCGAAATAACTTTATATTGAACGTAAACACAAATCAGAAAGCACGTAACGAAAATATTTATTTTTGAGCAAGCATTTATCGAAGTTACCGTTAACAATACACAATAAACGTTGTTATTGAGTTAACAGCTACCTACAGACCGTTATCAGGCAGTCGGCAAGTTGATTCCAACTCCACCAAATGTTCAATCGCGATCGTACTTTCGGGAAATTGATAAAGTTTCAACCCAAGGAATTATATCAACTTTCGCGAGCACAACAAAATTCAATAAGTGACTGTCACTGATTGCGTCGGGGTGGGGTTTTCACTCGGTTTTTGCATCGTGAGCGGCCCGCGATTTTATTTGTATAAATATGTTATAATTAAGTTGCACGTATACTATAAAAGGCTTTTCGAGCAAGCTCGCTTGCATTTACCATACATCGACCATTTTTAAGCTCATCTGGATCAGACAGTGGTGTAAAGCAAGGTCACCTTAAATAAAAGAAAGCTGGTTAGTTGCAAACAATTACAAATAATAAGGCACAGTTGCTTGGTAGACAACTCAACTAATGGTTGATGTCATTACACACACAGCTGGTGTGTGTGTGTGTGTGTATTAAAAAAATATACCAGAACCAAATGTCTGAATGGCTATTTTAATGACCGTTGGTTAAGGTATGTTTACTTCAAAACGCGCACAATCGTAAATATCCGATCGCTGGTAACGACGTTTAACAATAGTTGAGATAACTTTCTATCACGTAACCGGGCCTTAGTGTCCTAATAGTCAACAATACCTGTGTTATAGTCGCTGAGAGACTAAGTGTTCTTTTAATACAATAGGTTGTGTTTTGCTTAACATAGGCTTCCTATACGGATTTTTGAAATATCGCAAGTCTACAGCCTGATTTTGATACATTTGCATTACTCGTATTTAAATTCAAAATTCAAATTTATTTATTAGCATTACATGTGTGTGGATGTTGATACAGATGGTAATAAGGGATAAAGTACTACACATGCACCCTGCAAGGGTATAGCTACAACATTACTTAGACATTATGTATTTAGGGCTTAAGTTAATATATTTTTTTAAGACAATTTAATATATCTATATTTCCAGTTATTGCACAATCTTATAGTACTCATTTACGTTGTAATAACATTTATTGCATAAATATTTGCTTAAGGATGTCACAAAATTTTTGTAGTTGTCTTGTTCTCGTATAGACTTGGGAAGAGCGTTATAAATTCTTACTGCCATTGAGTACGGCCCTGAGGCGTGCAACACTAATCTGCTCATTGGCAATACGAATTTATTTCTTTCTCTCAATACCATTGATGTTGTGCAATTTTTATTAGCATCCACAAACATTCCCATATTTTGCCTGACTAGTTTGCAAATTTCAAGTATATATAAAGACGGGACTGTTAGTATTTGGTATTTTTTAAAGTAAGGTTTGCAGCTTTCCATAGGGTCTATATTAGCGAGTGAGATGATTTAGCATTCTTTTTAGACGTGTCACTGCGTTTTTGATTAAAGGGTCTCCAATCTAAAACTTTATATAGGTAAACCGCTTCATTGAAACTTCGCCTGCGGGGTACAGGTGCTCGGGAGGAGGCGATAGCTGGTCGCGCAAGAGGTGCGGGCGGGGCGGAAACACCCGCCCGCGCCGCTTACTAGCCGCGCTCTCGTCTCCCCCCGCACTCCTTTGTCCCGCAGGCGAGGTCTCAATTTCGTGGTCCACCTATAGATTGTTATCAGATAGATGCTCTAAAACCGCCTCCGCTCATACCACGGACCGTACTACTTGACTTGTTAGCGTTTACGACTATTCCTTTCAACTAGAACAACTGTTTGCGCGTGTTGCGAGCGAATTTTTTGCTTTATTACCCGGTTTACTGCCCAAGATAAACGGTTAATGTCTGCCCTTTGTTTCTGAGACGTCGTAAACATATTGGGGCGTGCTGACAGGGAAGAACAAGTAGAAACAGCCTTGCATAAGATGTGTTGGCTATGTAATCCTCGTCAAGCTGAAAAAAAATAGAAAACGACACGAAAAACAATAAAAACTAAAAAAAATAGCGATGGTTAGTCACATCATAAGCCTATGGACTTTTTGTAAAACACATTGTTTACATTCAGCATGATTATTTTATTTTATTACAGCAAAATTTGTTGATAAAAAAATTATAATGACTAACGTAGATCGTTGTTCGTCATCATAGCTTATCATGTGTTTTGGTAGTGCATAGGTAATATATTAATATTAATTCAAAATATTTAAGATTATTGGTATCATTTCTTCTTCGCAAAATATAAAATTGTCTTACCGCTATTCTACCTTATCATTGATTAAAACACAATTTACGATATTTTTCGCGGAGATTTCGTTTTTATCAATGAGTAGTACTCGCATACACTTCAGAAACAAGTAGTTTATCTTTGTTTCAATGATCTCGCAATTTAAAATGTAAAAAAGGCGGCCTAAAGCTTTTTAGAGAAAGCAATAAGCTCCATTGAATTGGACAAGAGGCCTCCTGTAAGTAGCCCTCGGGGCAGCAACGTGATAATTCAGGGGAATACAGGGTGGCGAATATACGGGGCGGTTCAATTAGGGTGCCATTTATGCGACTGCACGGCTCGGCCCTTGTGAGCCGGAGATACGAGTATGCTTCGTACATATCTTTTTGTTAAAGGTTTATTATGGATGTTTTGCATCGCCCGCATTCTGTTGCTATGTTTGATTAAAACAAAATGCTGCTTTATTCTGCTGATTAAGTTCAAATTAATTCACTCTGGTGTGTCACTAGACAGTTGATGCGATTTGAACATTATAGGAACCCTCAAAAACTTAAAACTTATGTCTATAAATAACGCTTACTTAGACACGATAGTAATATTTATTAAATGTCACGGTGACGCACAGAAATTACCTTATTTTTTTTTTAAAACAAGACATCTTGGCGATCGTAAGGGATACATTTTTTTTTTCGAACATATTGAACCCATGAACAAATTAAAATTTGTAATGACTGTTTATTTGTCTAATGAAAATATTTTTCTTAAATGAATTTAATGTCTTATTTGCTACTGTTTACGCATGATTTTAGTATTCAAATGCAGCCACATTTGTCTCAGTAATAATCACAAAGTTACTCAATATACAACAACTACAATGTTTACATCTCAAGTGCTTAATAATTAAAAAGCTCGTACCTGTTTCAAATGTAAATTCTAACAGAAAATTAGCGGAATGAGTCCTGAGTGGTTTTAACTTAGTGCACTAAATCAGCATACGGGTAGGTACGTCTCATATCAAAAGCAGCAAGTTAAAACTAGACGAACACACTTAAGTGAGTTCTCAAGAAACTGGTGGTGCAGGTGACAGGTAAGAGCGGGTATTCATTTTGCACGTACAAACTGCAAAATAAACTAAACTCTCACCTTATGTTGTTGTAAAGGTGCTACCTTGTGTCAATAAATACCAGAATCGATCTAGGCATAACGTTTTGCATTGTTTACAAAGTAAGTGGATAGGTAAAATCGCGTGAAAAAAACACCTAAATGTAAAGTTTAAAATAGAATATTTTGACTATCTCGATGTGTCGGTAAACAAACTATGGAATTTGGTTTTAGTGTGTGAAAATGGCAAAGGTGTTATAAGCCTTCTGAACCCAAATCTATACTAACATTCTAAAGCTGAAAAGTTTGTATGTTTTTTCGTTCAAACGCGCTAATATTTTTGTGTTGGTTAGCTTATTGGGGAAGGCTTTAGACTAAACATCACAATGCGACAAGAAGGGAAGGAGCATAGAGGGGACCTTGGAAAACCAAATAATAATGTATTTCAATAGGGTATTGACTATAGGCTTTTAAACTTTCGCGTTGCATTGCAATAACATTAGACATGACGGGTCTAAACGTGAATAAAAACTTATGAGTTGCTATTACTCACTACACTGCTCGACGTTTCGGCTGTATTGCAAGTGCCGTGGTCACGCGTCAACTTGAACTGAGTTGTTGTGTTTGTTGTATAAAGTTTTAATAAATTAATATTTATACTATAGCAAACCGCTACAACCTAAAGTCTAGACCACGGTGTTTAAGTGCTATACTTAACAATGTTTGGATTGACGGCGTAACGACATAAATGCTAGCAAAACATGGCACCCTTTGAAATATCTTGGGAACGTAGAACACTATTAAAAGGAAAAGACTGCTTATTTTATAAGACAGTTTATTATGAAGTTAAGGCAGTTAACTAGGATCCGGGAGTTTGTAGCTTGCCTTGATTGAAATGGCGAGGGAAGTTAAACACCGCTAAGTTTCGGTTGGTTGACCTAAAGTTGTTTTGTGAGCTATAATGAATCGATGGAGATTGATAACAGCAAAGAAATTGATCAATCAATCAGTAAGCATTTATTTTTGCTTTTAATTTTATTAATGCCTACTTACCTTAACTTAATCTTATGAATTCATGAAGCAACTGTCAGCTGTGAGTTTTTAGGTATATTGGTCGACAACCATGTTTGATGATATAGAAAAAAGAAAGCCATAATTATTATCGTATTTTACGTACTTTACAGCCTTGTGAATTTTTTCGACAGAACTTGCTCGGTAAATCGCAAACGTCCTATAACGGTTTTTATGTAGCGATAAGACCGCCTAAATTGTACATTTCCTTTAAACAAATTTGTAAATTCACTAATTTTGTGTGCAATAAAGAGTTATCTATCTATCTATCTATGTACTTATTACTACAAAAGCAATAAGAATTGCCTTGCTAATTCAAAAAATATGGGAAACCCTGTGGTATAGGAAGTTAGATAATCTTATCCACGCGATTAACGATATAGAGGCGTTCATGTTAAACCTACAGAAAATTAAAAATAGACACTCGCATATACCTTGGCATGAGCTAACTTAAGATGATCAAATGCTATAAAATACCCTCTAGTTCTGTTAAGGTGCTGCAAGTCCGAACCCTGGATAGTTGCCAGCCGCCCCGGCCCGTTCGGTTAAACAATTTGTTTGCAACAAGCCCATTAATGCAGCTATTTGTTACTGCTGTTGGTGCGAAACGATTGGACTTTGAACTGAACAAGAATGCTGATGGAATAATGGTTTTGGTGAACGCTGTCGCCCCTGGTTATGGATATGGATTGAGATTTCAGTGATAATGTATTTTCTTCTTTTCATTGCGACACTAGGTCGATTCCTTTATTTTTTGTTTTAATAGTATAGAAATTCATGACGATGATGATGATGACTTTTAATTATTTATAATAATATTCATATGTTGTTAGTGGATAATCTGGAGTAGAAAAAGTGTTATAAGTCTTATAAGATATTAGTTTATTGACATTTGCATGTTATATGGAACTAGTGGTTTCTGGTGGCTTCGTGTCCGCGCAAATATTGGACTACCCGTACAAACTTTTTATCCTCTTTTCACCACCAGAACTTAAAATGATGTCCATCTTATTATTATATACCTTTAGCATTACAACTTAGGTTTATAACTGCGCATAATACATTAGCTATGACGTTAAAAAACGCTGTAACCAATCTCGCCTTTCTCTGCAACCTATCTGTTATTTTGGCGAGTCTTCTATGCAAGCGTTCAAAGGCACACACACCTCAACTCATACAAACCACACGTCGCCCCTAAATCATTTCCACTATCCGTTAATCCTCGAGCTCCATACAAATCCAGTTGCAATAATAAGAGATGTTCAATACCAAAGGCCTTTCAGTCCTTCGTTACTCAAAGGCATCCCCAGGGCACCGGGTTCGATTCCGGCAACTTTGAGACCACCTGCCATCTAATTTGGAACGTAATCCTCATACATATAAATTCGTGTTGGTTTTTTTAGGTTATGTATCTGCCGTCGAGATGAAAAGGCGCGAAAGTTTTGCGAGGGAGATTGGGCACTTTTTTATGCCCGTGTGTATTTGTTGCTAGGTGTTTTAGGCTCATTTGCGCGATCGATATAGATAGCCATCCACGAAGGCGCGCGCCACCTTTCGTTCTAATCGTTTTAAGTACGTGTGTGGAAGTTTTTGCCAATATTTGATGATGCTATAATGAACATAATTATTACATGTTTATTATATGATATAAAAAATATTTGCCACACACCCCGCACCCCGCGCTTTTCTTAATCAAAAATGAACGTCGCGCGCCTTCGTGGATGGCACTATCTATAGTTAACTTAACTATAATAAGAACATATCCGTGGTTCGTGTCACAGTAACGAAAAAAATAATATTCAAGATCACTTTTTTTGCTCGCCATTTACTGTACTGTTTCTGTTGCTTATTTATGTGTAATAGCGGTCCCAATGAATTTCATTTTACCCTCGGCCCCGTCCCGCCCAGTCCCGTTTTAAGATAAGTACTATTCGGGGCCAAAACAAATCCAAAAAAGTAAAATCACGAAAATCTGTTAACCCGTTCTTGAGTTGTGTAGTAAGTGAATAGTGGTGAAGTAGTACGACTTTCTTTTATGTATATAAGACATTGTGTATGTGTGCATTTGTGATGACGTCCCTCCAAAAATATTTTTTCTTTCTTTCTTTCATATGCACAACCTGGTGATGACATAGTTTTAAATAGAGTTTCTTGAGCAAAGACGCCACAACAAGGGCTGAACAGAAAAATTAGCTGCTTTTGACATTCTATCTTGGATTCGTAGAAAATTCATATGTGACTTGCCTAGAAAACATCTAGGAAATCGCCTTGAGAACACAATATTTTAAAAGTCAATATGTACTGTATCTGCACGGAACAAAAAGATAATTTGCATATTTCTCGCATTAACGTGATAATTTAAGTACTTACATGAAAAATTCGATGGTAATGCAATTGAAGTAGCTGCTCTGACGTTTAAATATTTTTACAAAAAGTATTATTTTCTGTAAATGTTACGTCATATCAAGAGGTCAAGAGAATGGCGGAAAAGAATGGAAAATAACTCTACCGACAAGTGCCTAACTCTTAAATTTGATGATGATGATGGTCAAAATAAATTTAAGAGATTAAGTTTTTATGTTAAAATCTGTTTCGTGATCGTTTTGTACCACACACATTATTATACCAATCCACAACGCATAGGGTTTGAAAATCTAGACCTAGCTATAACTAAGCTTACAGTTTTAGTTAGAACATTAGTTTTATTTATATTAATCATGTAAACTTCTATAGGAATATTAAAAAAGGGGTTAAATAAAAAATAACACAAAACATACTGTACTATCCCAAGCAACGAAAACTTTTACAAAAGTTGTTATTTTCTTAAAACCGGAAATTTAAGAAAAGGGAGCTGAAATAATTCCATCTCTTGAAATAACAAAGCAGACCGCGAAAATTCTAATTCCCCTATATAAACACCTTAATTAGGAAACAACGCTAAAACAATGAAGTATAATAACGAAACTTTAATTAATTCCTGTCGGGATTCGAACTCCGGACGTCGCTCGCGGCGCAGGCGGCCCCTCAAATATCCCTTGTTTTGTGACGACAATTCAAATGTAGGGAAAGTAGTAAAGCCAGCTTATTTGACCTAGCCGACGACACACGACACTTTTTCACCCTTCTGCCTACTGAATATATCCCAATTCCTACTAATAATAGAAATGCTACAGTTTATGAGCATATATGAATATTTGTTGTGTTTTCATGCAAAAAAATATTGAATGGATTTCAATAAAAACTTTCGAATAACTTTACTCCTACTTGGAATTAGAATAGCACATGCTTTGGATAATATTGAAAAGTAAGTATGCTGATATGAATTGAGGTAACTTACGTCTAATTTGGACATAGGTAAGCAATAAATTACTTGCAGTTTTATTTATTTAAACAAATACGTTCATGAAAAAAAAACACTAAAAAAGGACACATAGTGATTAAATTATGCGCGGTTGACTCTTCCGTTATATCGGTACCCAAAATCGCATAGTCTTTGGTTCAGGAACACACATGTGTAGTAGTAAGCCTTGGTAAGCCACAGCTCTTTAAGAGCATTATCTAGATCTTGAACAACACCATCGTATGCCCTCTTTACTACTGGGTTCGAACTCTCCGTAACCTTTGGTCCGATGATAAATTTGGGCTGAGAAATCGTGACATATCCAAATGCCCTTAGATCGTCAAATTTAATGTGGTCACTCCAAGCAATTATCGCTGTGATGACAGCAGGGTACGTGATATTAATATACTCTTCAACGACACAAGGCTCTTTCCCAACCTGTGCAAACTCAAAAATTGCTCGTGGTGTTTCTACATACAGAGCATCGAAATCGAAAGTCATGACCAAATTGCTGGTGTCTTTGTTCAAATAGAAATTCAAAATTTTTGAACCATACATTGTAACGGTTGTGTTTGTCGTAGCTATAGACACATTTTGTGAAGGCACGTACGTGTATATGTCTTCCATGTGCAGCGGTACTCCATCTTCATTACTCGTTTTCTGGCATTGACCAGTGCTTGCCAGGAAATTTCGTATGCAGTCCCAGTCGTCGGTAGAGGCACAGGGGTATTCCAAATTTGGATTTTCTTCATTAGTACACTGGGCATCGATGCCATAACAAATGCTGAACAACAAAATTATCAGTGTTGAACTTCCCATCTTGGGTTCCGGGTATGAATGGTGAAAGAGTTGATAAATGAGTAGCTTTTATATACAATTTTTATTACTAAGAAGCATAATTGTCTACTACGTACGTACTTTATTGGTGCATTTGCATATTTCTCCCATTAGCGTGGTAATTAGTGTCTCAAAAATTTCACAAGTAATGAAATTTAAGTATATGCTCTGACGCACAAATATCCTCGAAACAGCTGTGGGCAACGGTGTCTCAAAGGAACAAAGGATCGAATTGTTGCCATGCCACCGGTGTATAAAGTGTACAGGCGGGAAGAAGTCCTGTTTGTTCAGTATATAAAACGTTAAGATGGAAACTAACTCCCTAGTGGCGTAGATATCCCTTTCCCTAAGATACTAAGTCCCTAGAGCCCTAGCCCAGCCTAACAATAGATACGTAGATATAATAAGGATGTTGTGGTAGGAGAGCTGCTCCCAGGTCGCCCAGGGTAGCAGCGTCAGGACGGTAGGTAGGTGGCGTGGACCCGCTGCCAGTCTGGCAGACTCACCAGACTGATCATAGTGACGGCGAAGGGTGTCTTGGCCGCAGCGGAGGGAAATGAGAACCAACACGGACGGTTGATATCTGATTTATTGGCAATAATGTAACAGTATTTATAATATTTTATGGTATGTTAACATGTAAAAGTATAACGATGTGTGCCGCCGGTGTGAGTGCCGACGGGGCTGGTTTTGGGTCCATCGGTCGGCTGCTTCTATGTAGGTCGCTGACGTCGTGGTTGTAGAATGTACGATGCTAACTCGTACATATTGGCATCCGTAAAAAGACGAAGAAGCAGATACGGCCCCAGTCTCCGAGTGTCCCGTACGCTGTGCAGCTAGCATCATCCGTAGTTGGTCGTGGTTGTGGTGACATCATGAGATCAATGACTTGATGCAGCTGTTCGTTGACTCGATGGGTGGTGGTGTTTTGATAGAGAAATTGGTAAATGGCTCTGCCATCTCGACGACTCTGACCAGTCTGAGTTATGGTATTCTCTCTGGTGGTGTCTACTCAGCGTACGTCTTCGCGTTTTGGTATACGAATGACGTAAGTTGACTATGGTATATAAGCCCCCTGGCTTGCATCGCGATGCTGGTGACCGCTAGTCTCTTGGTTTGCATCGCAGGGCTGGAGCTCACAAGTTTCCTGGTTTGCATGGTTTGGTTCTGCTGGTAACTGCAAGTCTCCTGGTTTGCCCTCCGATGCTGGTGATTGCAAGTCGCCTGATGTGCATGGTCCTGCTGGTGTGGTGACTGCAACCCCCTGGTTTACTGGTAATGACTGCAAGTCCCCTGGTTTGCATCTCGATGCTCATGGTGATTTTGGTTGGTAAGTCGCTCGTATTCTTCTGGTAGCTCATTGGTGGTCTGCTGGTTGGTCAATGGTGATGGTTTTTTCGTTGGTGATGGTGTTACTGAACAGCATGCGCGACTTCTCAGTTACTGGTGAGACCCTCTTCCGGGAGGCCAGTAACCGAACCGCTGCTGTCAGATGTCGATGGTGTGTACTTTCCCTGGCGTGCAGTTGTAGATAGTCTTCAGTTGCTTGGTGATGAATTGGTTGGTTGGTTTGATTCCGCCAGTCGTGAGATACCCGCCGTTGGTCGATTCTCAGGAGTTAGGTAGGTAAAAGTAAGAGGATAGGAATATGTTGTAAATAGTAATAATTGGTAAATTGATTAAATATGGTAAAATAACGGTGGTTGTAAATCACCGCTCTTTATCATAGTAGGTAATAAATAGTAAATAATAAAATTACTTGAATAACTCCTTGGTTGAGTTTCATGAAAATGGTAGTACGATTTGGTAAGTATAATCTATAAAGTTTGGTATAATAATAACTAATGGTAATAATAAGAAATGGTAATGGTGATTGGTTAAGATATATTAATATTTGGTTATTCGGGAAGTGATGGTTGTAAGGCACCACTCCCGATTTCTAGTTAAGTCCCTAACCTACCGTACTTTTATCGTACATTTAAAAAGTATGTCAAACTAAAAATAGATCGTAAAAATGATTAACTTCGATAGCATTAAATGTTACATTTGTATTTGCTGATCTGCATTATGGAAGAAATGTAATGCGAGACTTGGTAACGCCTCATACTTGCGTAATAAATACTGTGTATTGAAAACTGTTTTAATTGAATGTAATATTTAAGCACTGCGCGTTTTATTTTGTGGTATTGAACGGCAGACTTAATTTCTACCAGTCAACTTTTATTGATCATTGGTCTACTTTGGTCCTGGTCAGTCGGTAATGTTGTAAGTCCATGGTAACTGGTGGTCTATCCGGCTCGAAGATGTACAGGCGGGAAGAAGTCCTGTTTGTTCAGTATATAAAACGTTAAGATGGAAACTAACTCCCTAGTGGCGTAGATATCCCTTTCCCTAAGATACTAAGTCCCTAGAGCCCTAGCCCAGCCTAACAATAGATACGTAGATATAATAAGGATGTTGTGGTAGGAGAGCTGCTCCCAGGTCGCCCAGGGTAGCAGCGTCAGGACGGTAGGTAGGTGGCGTGGACCCGCTGCCAGTCTGGCAGACTCACCAGACTGATCATAGTGACGGCGAAGGGTGTCTTGGCCGCAGCGGAGGGAAATGAGAACCAACACGGACGGTTGATATCTGATTTATTGGCAATAATGTAACAGTATTTATAATATTTTATGGTATGTTAACATGTAAAAGTATAACGATGTGTGCCGCCGGTGTGAGTGCCGACGGGGCTGGTTTTGGGTCCATCGGTCGGCTGCTTCTATGTAGGTCGCTGACGTCGTGGTTGTAGAATGTACGATGCTAACTCGTACATAAAGTATTCGCGACATCACGGCACCCCTGCCACAACAATAATAATCCACAACGTTAGGTTTCCAAACCAAATATTTTGGATAGAGATCTGTCTGGATAGGTTCACTACTTTAAACATTATTAATTTATTAGTAGATTGAAATAATGTGGTTTTTTGTGGTTCAGTTAGTTGAGGAAAATACATAGGCTGTATATACAACATAGTTGAGTCCTGAAAAATGTTCTTTCAAAAAATACTGCTGGTGGAGTCAACGTTCATTATTCAGCTCCACTTTGGTGGAGAATTTAAATCGTCAGGTGTAGCACTACTATTTAGCAGCTAGTTGACGTTTGGCATGGTGGAAACAAATCAGGTGGTTGGAGTTACGGGTCAGTAAAAAAAAACCGGCAACGGAAATTTCTTATCCGCGTTTTAAAAATAAAAATGTTTCACGTTACTAATTTGGATATTGATAAGCTTTGAATTAATTGCAGATTCATTTATTCCAACAAAATAAAACACTTACATTATAGCATAGCTGCTACTTGTACACTAACCAAGAATAGTGATACATTATGCACGGTTAATTCTTCCATCATACACATACCCAAAGTCACATAGCCTTTGGTTCAGGAACAAGTATGTATAGTAGTAAGCCTTAGTAAGCCATAGCTCTCGAAGGGCGGTTGGTATGTTTTGGATTACACCATTGTATGCCGCCCGCACTACGGGGTTTGAACTTTCCGTAACCTTCGGTCCAATGATAAATCTAGGCTGAGCATCCTTAACATAGCCTGATGCTCTCAGATTTTCGATTTCAATGTGTTCACTCCAAGCAAGTATCATTGTGATGACAGCGGAATACGTGATATTAACATACTCTTCACGGACAATAAGCTCTTTGCCAACTTGTTCGAATTCAAAACGAGCTTTTGGAGTTTCTAAATACAGAGCGTCGAAGTCAAAAGTCATGACTAGGTTGCTGGTGTCCCTGTTCAAATAGAAGTTCAAAATTTTTGAGCCGAACATAGTGAGGGTCGTATCTCTGGTAGCGATAGATATGTTCTGTGAAGGAATGTAGGTGTATATGTCTTCCATGTGTAGAGGTACTCCGTCTTCATGATTGGTTCTCTGGCATTGACCAGTGTTGGCTAGGAAGTCTCGTATGCAGTCCCAGTCATCGGTGGAGGCACACGGGTATTCAAAATTATCATTTTCTTCATTCGCTTCTTGAGCGAGGACGCCATAGAAGAGACCGAACAGCAAAATCAGCACTATTGGAGTTCCCATCTTAGATTTGTCCGAGGTTTCGAAATGACTGGTGAAGGTGATGGTAATGGAGTGGCTTTTATATGAATTTTGTTACTAGGAAGCAGAATCGAATAGAAAAATATTATCTCCTCACTTTATTTCTAGAACAAAAAGTCAATTTGCACATTTCTTCCATTAACGTGGTAATTGGTGATTCAAATAATCTGAAGTTAATGTCATTAAAATAAATAGTCTGACGCATGAATGCAAGACAGTATCTATGGCTGCGGGGCTTCAACGGCATAAATATTTAGAATCAACATCGTAACGCATAAATCACGCTAACAGAGATTTACAAACCGTCACTAAAAACTTTGCACTGTCAGTGTGTCGACAATACGTCAACGGCAGGACTACTGCAGACTTCGTTAATGTATGGAAATTGATTCATAACTTTTTTTATTTTTAAATTATACTATCTATTTATTTGAAATAAAAATTATAAGTATATACATGCAAAAACTAAGAATAAAAACTAATATTATGAACTTAAAACCTACTATTCATAACTTGATATTAGAATGCCTCATTTATTTTTGTGCGATAGAATTACTAGAAGTAAATACATTATTTTAATTTATCCGTCTTATCTATTTTAGTTTCCTTGCAGACGTTGACATACGAGTACAGTAAATGATAGTTAAGTTAAATGAAAACATCTGTTTTAGAATTTTTGTGTACATAATTATATATATAATTCAATTTCCTGTTTGTTTTCTCCGGGCTGTGGTACAAGGGTTGTTTGTCTTGGCACATTTCATTCGGCAGACAGAAAGTGCATCTGAAAAGTAAAAATAAAGGAAGATGAAATTTCCGAGCGGTCTAACTTCCGCTGTGAGTTCAAGTTCAGTCCTTGTCTAACATTTCTCGCAGAATAAATAACAAGACGGGGACATTTTCTTGTTTCGTCTTACTGAATTATGAAGCGTTCAATTTGAAGAATGGGGTTCATTGTCGGCTATGATTTGCGCTGGTTAAATTGGTTAATATGAAAATTTTGGGTTTTGAAATCGTTGAATATGAAACATTAGGTTTGTTATATACACCAATGGAGTCATATTATAAATTGCAGCTGTGTCAGACAAGAAATCGAACACTGTGTCTTACGTTATCCGGGTGCATGCCTATACCACTCGGCCACCGACATATTTTCAAGCCTGTTGAATTTTGCAAGCGCTTTCTTTTAGCGCGTAGGCTGTGTCACCTCATCATTTTTAGGGTTCCGTAGCCGAATGGCAAAAAACGGAACCCTTATAGTTTCGTCAAGTCTGTCTGTCTGTCTGTCTGTCTGTCTGTCTGTCTGTCTGTCTGTCTGTCTGTCTGTCCGTCCGTATGTCACAGCCACTTTATTCTGAAACTATAAGCATCACATAGCTGAAACTTGGTAGGTAGGTGTATTTTGTTTACCGCTTTCCGATTCAGATACAAAAAGTAAGAAAAAAATAATATTTAAGGGGGGCTCCCATACATGAAACTAAAACCTAAAATTTTTTTTTTACTCAAATCTATGCGTGTGGGGTGTCTATGGATAATGGTCTTTTAAAATGATGTTGAGGTTTTTAAACCATTTTTTCTAAAAGTGTAAGGTTTGAGATATAGACGCTTCCAAAGTGGTAAAATGGGCGTCCCCCCCCATCTAACTTTTGAATTATGAAAGAGAAAATTTTGAAAAAAATATATGATGTAGATCTCAACAAAAACTTGCAACGAAAATTGGTTTGAAGGAGATCGAACCAGTAGTTTTTGAGATATTGCACATTTTTATCAACCGCAAATATAACTTTGTCTTTCATACAAACACTATGAAAAACAAAGTTATTTTTGGTGTCGCAATATATTGTGATGTTTTCGTTAAGTGAAAGTAAGTGGACCCTGAATTTAGTTAAGGGTGGCACGGAACCCTCAGTGCGCGGGTCCGACACGCACTTAACCGGTTTTGTGAGATTTTTCTTAACACCCGAAGGAAATATTTTTACAAATATACAGTCATATGTTTTCAAAAACTAAGATAGTAATAATATTACCCGATTTAAATTAATTTTAAAAACTATACACCTAGGTCATGATGCCAAAAGGTGGGTTTAATTACCTCTGTTCCTTCGACATTAGGCTTGTTTCTTACTTTAGAGGTTTCAAAGTGGGTACATAAGCTTCTTAACCTGTACCAGCAGAACGTCATATTTAAAATTCCCACACGTCTCAGAAAGACTGTCAGATTTGCAATCACAAATATTCTAATGAATAATTAAAAATAATCTCCTTACTCCCACAGTCTGTCTTCTCAGTTGAAACATCACAAATCAGTGTTTACCAAACACTCGGATCTCGCAAACATACGTTTACCCAAATAAAGCTCACCGCACCCCGCGGTACGAACATAATCTACCACACGCAGAATCTCTGCACAATTTATTTTCTCACATGTACAATATTTACGGCGCTGTAATATGCATAACACTGACAGGCTGGGGAAAATCAGACTGCGACGAAAAAAGTATCCCGTAGTCCTGTGTGTCCTTACCTTAAGGGGAAAAGATACCATGATACCTTTCCACCTGCGTGTAAATATAACATTCAACCTGCGATCTTATGGCACCGTTCATAAGGTGGACAAAAAATTTGAGGGTACATGAATAAGTTGGTTGTTATAAATCTAAAATCGCAGTTGAGGAGCGTTCATGTAGAAAGCGCGTAGCCCTAACGACGATAATTTCGAATCAAACCGCTGGAGTGTGGAGATAAATTTCACTGTTCTCTTTGGATTTGGCAAAACAGATTTTAATAGGCCATCTTGGAAATGCGTGAATGGGCACTGTAGATGTTCGTGATAGTCTGTCTCAGGACGCAGACTGATAAATAGGTATTTCTTCGGAGGCATGATTGTCATCTTCTTTGCGTGTCTCTGGTACAAGCGACCACTTATATTTGTTTTAAACTGGTTCTCTGATACCTGCACGCTAAATAATCTCATGTGTTGATACGACAGGCGTCGAAAATTATGAGGCTCCATAAAAAAGTAATGCAAGGTCAGAATTTAGTGATATCTTGTAGTACTGGAAATAATCTATGTTCTAGGTAGTTTGACTATTTGCTGAAGGCACATGAAGTGATTCTATTCATTCTGCATTACCCAGTTGACGGGTAGAGAATATCCTTGGGCATTAAATCCGCCAATGGTACAACTCACGCTGCAATAAAGTTTAAATAAATTAATAAAATAATTCTACCCGTAACGAGTTAAAACAAACTGATCCGAGTTCCAAAAGATAAAATCAAGCAAATCAAATTTATGTTTTGATTGAGGAAAATATGCATTATTCTTTGAAATATGTTAAGTATTCGTATCGTTTTCTCGTATATAACATTTGGATCACATTATAAAGTTGGTATGAAATCCTCAATATTGGCGTATTTTTTGGCAATTTCCTCAATTTTATTGGCAAATCGACATGGCATGCAATATCAGCGCTGATGATGATCAAATGGCGACTCGTGACCTGCTTTACTCCTGTAAGGGTTTGGTAACCAATACCACAATAGATTTAATATCAGTAATTCTATTTATACATGAATTAGTGAGGATTGCTTATATATTATATATATAATCCTAATGTCAGGCTTTATGAGCCGTATGTACTACTCATATGATGCGGTGTAGTAATAACTAAGTACTTAATGCAAAAATTGAAGCAAGTATATTTGTAATCACCTTAAACTAAAAATAACATTTAATGTACTAATACTCACCGTGAACACGACAATAATTGCAGCGGTATTTAATTGTTTGGTGATATGTTAAGTGGAAATTCAAAGAGAAGTAATTTTTAAACGAGGAATAATAAAAATTTAATGTAGGTTTAGCGTGTTTTTTTTAGTTACTTTATTTTAGAACTCCTTAAGTAAAAAAAATAACGGTATGTGTAATCCTACTGGATCTCCCTACATTATGCTAATACTCCTATCGGGACGTGTTGCGCATTCCACGGGATTTGAAGAGGTGGTTATAAATTACTTTTAGTATCGGAAATGTTGTGAAGTTGCGTACGGAATCCGCTATTTCTCAACTTTAGGCTGGGAGGGTGTATATTTTACAAACGGGTAATGGCACTAAAGGTAAAATAATACGCGCATTTAACGTTTTATTTTAAAAACGATAAGAAAGACTATTACGATTTTATTTTCGGATAGAAACAAATTCGTTTCGTTAGCTATGCGGATTTATGTTAAATTTATATGTTCTCTTATCTATCCGAGCTATTTTCGTGCTTCAAAAACCGCGGTTAGCAGTTCAATTTGACAATACCTATCTCTTACATTTTGTCGTATTTAGCCTAGCCTTAGGTCCGAGGGATAACTTTATACTTATCTATCTAACAGTATGGAACTGCTCATTTTCCTCAAATATTATTTCCCCTGGCTTTCGCTTCATGAAAATGTTGTACACACAGATAGCCGTTTGTCGATGGCATATGTAGATATGAAGGCGTCCAATTTTGTTATGGCTGGCTTTTACTTTCAGACGGCTGTCAGCAGAGGCTAACAGTCAACGCAAGTCATCAAGTGTCGCTCGTGTATGAATGCCCTTATAGATACATAGCTTGGGTTTTACATTTACCGATTCAGTCTATTAGAACGTAGCTCATACTCAGATTGGATCATTAAGTTGAAATGATTAGCCAATAGCAGGACGGAGCATGCATTATGCGCTATGTACGAGTTCGAACCCATATCACCTGCCTCCATACAATAAACAGTATACATACTAACATAGTAAAGGCAGTTAAACTGTTTACTAACACTCCATTTGTGCAGTCAGCTTGAGCTCACGCAGCTCACGTGCGTACACGCCGCCGGCGAGTTGTACCCAAATCAAGCGCTGACAGCACACCGCTGATATTTCGCACACGTAGCCGAGCAATCAATGGGGAAGGCTGAGTCGGGTTTGGGTCTTGTGGTACCGTAGAATATAGGAATTAAGGATAGATGATGATAACACCGAGTGCGGGTTGCATTCATGCAGTCTGTGTGTTGTCTTCGTAAATAGACATTAGACTTTAGTCTTGTGACTGCTGCGGAGATCGCAATATGTGTTGCTCCGTGAATAGGTGTTTATTGTTCACATTAGTGAACGGCCACCAGATATGGTGGTAAGCTGCGAATATGTTGAATCAGTTGTCTTCGATCAAACAGCGGCAGGATTACTAGATTGGATGGGCTCCTCTATAAAAAGCTATATACATTAACAGACGATCCTGTGCCATGGCGAGTAAACGCCACCATTAAATAAGCGTTCCCCGGGTGTTAGACAGCAGCAACATTAGATTGGCAGAAGACTGAAGATGTAGTATATCAGAAAAGGCATTTGAATGAGCCGGGCATTAAGAGGCGGGCCCCGCTTCTTAAATTGCGGCGAGGAAAGTACGAGGGAAACCACCACACTATCTTCCCTTATTTAGAGTTTTTATTATAATGTATAAAACACCACAAACAGGGGTAGTGATGCTGTGACTCAGGACGGATCGCATCTGACTAACTTATTGTAAAACCTAGAAGCCTTTGAAGTGGGTAGTAGCTAAAAATATAATTCTATCAAGATGCATTTAAGTCTACAATTCTACATAAACCCTGTACGGAACCCTAAGCAAACCCTTAGCAAAGGTCAGACCCCGATGCGCTGATAAGGCGCATGCATCACGTTTTGTGTCCAAGGGACTGCGAGCCCTCGATAGGGACGACCTGTATATCGTCATTATACTGCCTGAAATCGAATACGTGAGCCAAATGAAGTTAAAGGCTGAGGTTCGAATGATTATTTAAAGTGCCACCAAGTTAACTGAAGAATGGCCAAAAAGGAATACAGAATGATACAAATAATGTTTATCCGTCAATTTTATTTTAAATAGGAAGCTCTCGGGAACCAAATTTAAAAATAAACTACACTCTTGGCTAGTAGAACGCACCTTCTACTCACTGTACTACTGTATTGTAGTAGAACATACTTAGTTAGTTTCACTTGACAAAAATTATTGTTATAATATTTTTTTATGCAGTATTTTAATAAGATGTAAGTAGTATTGTACTATGTGCAATAAAAAATATTATTGCAATAATACGTGTACATAGTTTCTAAAAAAGTTAAACAAAGTAAGTTGAACTTTTAACTTTTAATTTACGCAATGTTTTTTGTACGCTACATCATAGCATATTTTGGAGCACCTTTCTTTACATTTTACATAAAACATTTGATGTACTTTTACCCAAATATTCACAAATAAACGTTTTGAGTTTGAGTTTGAATAAAGCATCAATCGGCTTAACAAATTCACAAAGTTACTTTGAAAGATCGTTGCTGCCATATTACATTGGTACAACAACCTAAGTGTTACCAATCTTTTTAATAATTGTTTGAATAATAAATAACTCGTAGCGCTCGTAGCGAAATTGCTCGTAGCGCAGTGGTGGCAGCGCTTTGGTAGTGATACCGAAATTAAGCAACTTCCGGCGCGGTCGGTGTTTGAATGGGTGACCATTCCGATCATATAAGTGACGTATATCAAGAGCATCTCCGTGCTTCGGAAGGCACGTTAAGCTAGCGTTAAGCGTTTTGGCTAATATCGATTGATATTATGAAAGCACATTTTTATTTTCATTTTCTTTGATTGGTGATGGCGTGCAAAAGGCTTTAGTATAAGAGTGAAATTAAATCTTTCAAATATTTCATAATGTAGTTACGACGGGTTTAATTCCCGTCGGAGTATAAGCTAGAAGTTGTTATTTTTGTAAAAAAAGACAACCCTTTTCGACCATGTCGCCATCCTGACATTGTTCAAATAACTTGGTGGGTCTATACCTAGAGGTTTTTAGGTATCGATTAGCAACAGGAAGTTTTCTTCATGAGCTTAACCGTAGAGTACATGAATAAATATGTATATTTATTCATTTAGAGTCATAGACTACTCGCTGGACTCTATAACATGAAACTTTTATATATTCTTTACATATAATTATTAACGTAAAGTAAATAAAAAATACATGGTTATCATTTTGTTTAGGTAGCCTTGGAGTTTAGTCATGCATTTCTTATTAATTAAACATTACTTATTTTCAGATGTCATGATGCAGTCGGCCTGTCTGCCAGTATCCAACAATGTGAGTTATTTCTTTCAAAGATAAGATAATCAATTATTGTTAGAACTGTATACAATAGTTGTTATAAAATAAAATAATGTTTCAACTACCCATTTGGGGCATATATAACAATAATGAAGATGCAGTCTAAATTGATAGATATATAAATATAATGTAATATAACATGATTTTAGTCAGAAAGAATAATTGTATAATTGTAATTCAGTCCGTAAGGCACTAAATTATACGCCTACATACGTCATTTGAAACAGACTTCGATATCATGTTTCCTGACGGTAAATAAGGAAAACTATCTCTCAAACGGAATGCACCTTTAGAAATATTCTCGACGCGAAGCCATAGAGTTCCCCAATACCGCTCCGGGAATCGAATCCCGCACACAATGCGAAGCGGCAAAACGGCGAGATGGGCTCGTACCGACACAACGACGGCTCAATTTCAGAGATATTTATCTTTTGTACAGGTAAAAACGTTATTTACGCGGGGTTTATAACTTTGCAGGTAAAGTACTGATAGGTATGGTTTGGTAGATGGAATGACTATGAAATAATACAGTCTAATACGTGTTTTAAACATTGTTGAAGTAAATCCATTTGTCATTCAATAGTACAAACGGAAATCCACAACACACTTGAATTGTCAGTGACCAAAAAATTATCAAAGGAAAAAATGCGGACATTGTCACATTAAACTCGTTTTTCCAAAAGAGGGAGAATATTAAAACATTTGAATTGAATCAAATATACTTATTTTTGTAGAAAGCTAAGATACGAATTAAACTTGTGTTTGAAAAAAAATTACAAAATAAGCAATGTCTATATCTAATATTTCATATTACGCGTATACGACAACTCCCATCTTACTTATACCAGAAAATGAGCTCTGATCTGCATTTTCACATTCAACTTAAGAACTCTAAAACGTCCAAAATAAATATAAACCCCAGCATCCACCAAAATATTCCGGAGAGAAATACGGATAGCCGGGCGCTACCAGGAAATGGTAACTTAGGAATTCCGGTTATATGATTTGTGGCCGGTTTTGTCCGTATTTCTGTTGCCAACGGTTAAGCTGTGAGGTTATCTTTTAGAATTTTCACCAAAGCTTGAATATGGGAAGATGAAAAGTGCGCTTCCCGTAACGAAACGTCCGGGGTTTGAGGAAAATATTATTTCGTCCCCTGATGAGATGCAGAGGTGTAATGCGATATGGGTGAGGATGATAAAATAACTGAGGTGAGGCTTAAAGGCACATTCGTCATGTGCACAATTTGTTACATTTTGATGATGAGGATACAGAATTTATGCAGGATTTTGTTTCGTTATACCTACTTTTGCGTTTGTTTCATCGAAAATCTAACGCTAAAGAAACAGTAATGCTTTGGCTAGATTGTAGGCGATTTTTAAACGTCTCAGTTATAAGCACGGATATTTTTTTTAAAAACAATGCATATTAACCGAAATAAAACAATCTTACTCAAGAAAATACAATACAGGAAAATGATGATTCAATTCAATTTAAATATTGTATTTCAGAATTGAATTCCATATAAGTTGTTAGTAATTAGTCTAGGTTAGTGCACATTCTTTCTAAGCCTGAGATACAGGTCAAACCTAGTTCAGGCAAAATAATTACTGTACCTATATTAATTTGTAAGTCCTTTGATTTATTATTGTTCTTTTAAAACTGAATACAAAAAACATATTTAAATTTTCGGAAGGCATAGAAATAAATTGATTTTCATATAACGATAACAATTAACTTCTACTACTAATAATGTTAGTGTATTTTACCTAAAATAGCGTCTAAAACTAATCGCAATTCAACAAGAAAGAAATGTCTAAAATGCTGGCGACCTGTATTTTTTCCTAACATAGGCACCGGTCTTATACAAAGTACATTTTCTTGAACATCACAACCAGATACTTCTGGCTGTGGTACTATTATTTCTTCCGTGTCACAACAACATTTCTATGTACTAGTAAGCCTGTATGTGATGTACTGAGAAATAATGTATGAAATTATTAATTATTATTATTACTCAAAAAGATGTACCGCAGAAGATTTGTGTAATATGATGTTGAATCGTGCACGTTCAACAGTTATTCAATTTACAAAAGCAAGAACTTACTTCGTATTTCCACTTAAATAATATACATTTTCGTCTGCACCTGAAACGTGTCGAAAATAATACCTTTGTGCCTTGTAAAGGGAATTCTCGTAATTCGAATATTAAGTAGCGGCCGTCATTTGCTCCAATTTAATAAAATATAACAGCCGGGAGGTATCGGAACGTAATCAAATTGTGTTCGCGTGGAATGAAACATTGAAGATTTTTCTCAAGTTTGAGAAAACCAGTATAAAAAGGACGTTACTATCAAACAAGAGTTTATAAAAAACGAGAGGTTTTTTTATGGTGATGTAGAGTTAGACGTGGTTCAGCAAGGTAGACAAAAGTATCTGCTTGTTTTTTGACATTATAGGCGTATCAATTTAGGTTATCAATATCAGGTTTATCTTTAGAGTACTTATTTATTAATATATTATTTGGAATTGACTTGAAAATTTTAAACTCAAGTCCAAACAGGTCACATGTGGTTTCATAAAATCTGGATTTCATACTAAGCATTGGTTTCATAAATAAGAAGACAGCATATACTCTATACTCGTTCGTATGAATAAAATTGAAATAAAATAGTTCAGTGACGTTTTTTTTTGGAGAGTGAAGAGCGGCGTAAGATTTTAAGGAAATCCTGCTTGTAATAAAACAATAATCACTGATTCGTTTATACAGAAATAAGATATTACCGAGAAAGTACAATGTTTATTCAAAAGCACAAACGGAAAGTCATCAAACCAGTTATCTCAAATCTTTGTCCCTAACATAAGCAATAAATACAACAATACAATGGGTGGCACATTTACTTACCCCACAAGCGAATCCCACAGTAAACAATAAACGTCGCCACAATAAAACGTAAATGATAATTCGCGAGATGGCGCCGCTGAGCGCTTCCGGGACATGCGTCTCCCATTAGCGCGCGGTGACGTCACAACCAGCTGGATGCGTATTTAGTAAACCCTAAAGCATATCCATAACATAAATGTAGTACTGGCCGCGTTGTAATGATAATTATTCGAAAATGGCATGTTTGAAACCATGCGGTTGTGCAATGATTCGATTTATGACAAAATATTATTAGGGTTCCCTAGCCGAATGGTAAAAAACGGAACCCTTATAGTTTCGTTAATTCTGTCTGTCTGTCCGTCCGTATGTCACAGCCACTTTATTCTATAACCATTAGCATCACACAGCTGAAACTTGGCTCACATACATGAAACTAAAGCCTACTACCTACCTTTACATCGAAAACATCAGAGTAATTCGAAAAATTTGTCCTAAAAAAAAGTAGGTAGGTAAATTATTGTTCACTAAATTCATCGGTCATAAAAACTAACAAAGTTAACTTGCTGAAAAAGCTTATTTATTTCTGCGATGTTAGTAAATACGCGCACGCCCAAATTCGGGCGGGTTGTTTGGTCCAGGGCGCGAACGAACCTGATAAATGCATCAGGTGCATCTGTCGTTCAGATTGTGTTGTGTCTACATCCAAATGGACCCATTAACTGGGACCAGTTCGTCCCAACTCGCCCCACCCGCTTTCGGTTCAGGGATCTTAAATGGGTTCCGAGATACTTCGTATAAGGTTCCGGGCAAGTTTGATAAAATAACTTTATTAAACGAGGGATTTAGTGGTGTATTGTTGTGACGGTTCTGAAATTGAAGTGCGCAAATGTTCCACCAAGTTTATCGAAGAGGCAAACTGCAAATAAAGCTATGTACATTTCGGAATAGATAAATAGATAGATAGATAACTCTTTATTGCACACAACATACATAGGAAATGTACAATTTAGGAATAATGCGAGATCTGACAATACTTGAGACAGATAAAGACCAATAAAGATATTTCATTTCATTTCATTTCATTGATGAGCTGATGAAAACAACTAAAATATGTGTTATTGCAAGTTGGTACAAATTTTTTGACCAACTCTGCCAGCTATGTTATTGTATTTCTTTTTAACCGACTTTAAAAAGACATTGGTCGCCTAAAATGGAGTCCTTTCTTTCAAAGAGTCAAGATTTTGTATGTAACTTTTTGGTGCATTTTATTTTTGAAGTCGTTTTACATGCCGATAAATCTGTTTTTGCGAAATAATAGGTATTTCGCGAAAGCAGATTTATTATGGTACCTACAATTATAGTAGCGTATCCGAACCACACGGAATTAAGATAAAATTATGTTTTTTTCCTGAAACAGTATTCATGATAGTCCTGTATGATGGCGTACAATATCTTTATTAATATTATCTATGTAAACATAATCATAGCCCTTTAATGATTCTTTGACCTCCTATTTTAAATGAGTAGGTACTTACTTGCAAAAATAATTTAAGCTTATTACAGCCGAAATCATGTTACAAGTTCATAAATCATTGATTATTACCGCTGCAGCTTCCAGAGCGCAAATTATAATACGTATAAACTTTTTTTTCTCATAAACAGCATTATCAAGGCAGCCATTACAAGTGCCCTTGCGTTCCACCGTCGTTAGAATTCGCGCAGACATTACACACGGAAGATGCGCACGCTCAAAGTAGCATTGTCTCAAACAAAATGAACAAATAAAAAGATGGCGTGCGTGAGACGTAGAGTCGGTGAGGGTTCTGTATGAGTTTTCCGGTTTTTCCGTAAAAGTGTGCCGTCAATTTGCTTGACTATTCAATAGTCATACTACGAAATAATTATGTGATCGTCTCGTTCTGATATTTTTGGTTCCTTTCAGTAGGTTACTTCAAAAATTGTTGTCAAACTTATGAAATACTAGCGGTTCTAGTAAATTTCGTTTTTCCCATGATCCGTTTTGGTTGGTCATCAAATTCGGAAGAAATTGCCAAAATCGAACAAAGTTAAAATCATGAAATCGGTCCAACAGTTCTCGAGTTATAGGTACTAGTTGTTTAACTAACACAAACTTCTTCAATGCATGCCGAGTAGTTAGAAAGTTCTTGCAGGACGACTCCAAATTCACAGGCTCTACCAAAAGTGTGGTTAGTTCACTTGGCCCGTAAAATACCGAAAGCAAGTTTTCTAACCTGTCTTCGAGATCCGAAAACTGTTAATACATGTAAATAACTTTAGTTCATAAAAAGCGGTACCCTAAAAGCACCTTCCGCCTCGAGAGAACGTGAAACGTATCCTAGCTTTAATATTTGTATGCGAATGTGCCTTTTTAACATAATCCGGGAGCGTACCGCAACCATGTTTATTGTCTAATTTATTTATTCAGTCCTGTACCGGTTTAGGGGATGAACACACCTAGCAACGATTTTGTGTCTTTAAATCCGTTGAAATGTTCATTTTATGATCTAGTAAAAAGATTTTACTCACTCAGAAAAAAGCTTTTCTTGTTCGAGCTAGTTGGTGTCTTAAGTTGTTGCGCGAATCCATGATGACAAATTCGTGATGCATCATCATCATCAGTATCAGCCAAAGGACGTACACTGCAGAATATACATAGGCCTTCTCCATGGTTTTCCACAGTGAAAGCTTGCGAGCGGTCGGCATCTTGCTTTTTAAGATCATGTAATAATATTCGGTCTTGATCCAAGTGTAATTTTATTTTTTTCTATATAGTACTATTATATATTCTGTGATATGGTATAAATAAAGTGATAATGATAGAATTTAACGGTATTACTTGAAAACGCCTTTTTCTATACCTGGCATTTCTGGATATTATTTAATTCGCTTAATATTTAGAGACAAGAAAACATTAACCTATCAGGTCTGATCGTACGAGGTTTTCAACCTACAGTGTGCAAGTTCTTTAAGATGAGTATACAATTTTAGTGGCTACTATACTCTTTACCAACGTCTCCTTTTTATAGCTACCTTTCTGATGTAGATTTGATTATATTCGGGAAGTGATGTGACGCTGTTTTTGTGTACCTTTGAATAAGTTCTAGTTCGGTTTTGTTCGGATGTTTATAGCTTGATAGTTGGAGGCAACTTTTGTCCAGATTTTAGTGGCAGGGTCGGGTCGACTTAACTTTTGAGAGTTACGATTGTTTACTTCCTGATTCATCTATACTATCAAGTTTCTGCTATCAAGTATATACCGTAGTGTACATGTACTTCTGTGTGAATTTCTGTTGATTTTCTATACCTACCTAGTTTCAGTCTATTGAATTGAAGAATTTACTATCGTTAAGTTACCATGTATCGTATTAAAGGACAAATGCTTAAATAAATTAATATAAATATTTAAACTTTATTTCACTGTAAGTTGTTGTACCTCTACATTTCGCGGACCTAATTCTTTGGGGCATTCTCTACCAGTCAACAAAAAATAATGAATTCTCCATTTGGCCCAGTAAATTTCGTAAAAATAAAAAAAACTGCGTGTCGATTTATCTGCCAGCAATCTGAAAATAAGTTTCATTCACATAGTTTCTCGGTAACGAAAATTACTCCCTGTCTGTGCCTCGCGCATATTTAAGCTCACATGTCTAGGCGGTAATGAGCTCGGAGCCTCACGTATAAGCTTCGTTTGCATCCCCAAATTGAGTCGTAACAGCCTTTAATATGGACGCCAGTTTGCCGACCTAAGTAACGGTAGCTGCTGATAAGAGACGTCGGCTCCCATTAATATGCCGTGGATGTGGTGGCTTGTCAATAGTAGATTGTCGATGGCTGCCGTCTACATATTGTCAAGTCGCGCCGTTGGTGTGTTGTCGACGCGTAAAGTACCGTTTAACGTTCGATCTGCATCCGTAAAGATAAATATAATCCAAAATTACAATTTAAAAAAATCACGCGACACGTCATATTTAAAGTCATTTGTTTCTTTGAAATGTTATTTCAATATCATTGGAGTAGTACGGTACCAAATTTTAAATCGATAGGACATATGGAACGTAGTCAAATCTCCTTATCAATTTATTAAAGGGCACTGAATATCGAATCGATGCCACAACTATAAAAATCGAAAAGAGCTGATGATCATTAAACGGCTGATTGAATGTTATTATTATTATTATTTATTTATATTATTCTTTATTGCACAGACAAAAGAAAATACAAATGGCGGACTTAATGCTAAAAGCATTCTCTACCATTCAACCATTGGGTGAGGCAAAAACGATTGAGGCGGCATAAAAGAACACAAAAAAGCAACAAATTAATACTATACTACTAATATACCTACATAAATACTTTCATAAATAAATGTTCACGAAAGATGGCTTAAAACTCAGAAAAAAAAACAACTATGACACAAAAAAGAACTAAACGAAAATCGGTTTATCCGTTTGAGGGCTACGATACCACACACAAATACACAGACAGACACGTTAAACTTATTACACCCCGCTCTTTATTCGTTTGGGGTTAATTAGATTCACCGCAGTCCTAAAACTACACTGTATTTCTATGATAGTTTATGCACTATAGGTAGGTAGACCGCGAAATTGAGACCTCGACTGCGGGGCAAAGGGGTGCGGGGTAACAAAAGAGCGCGGTTAGTGAGCGGTGCGGGCGGGTGTTATCGTGCCGCCCGCACCTCTAGCGCGACCCGCTATTGCCTTCCCCCGCGCCCCTGTGCCCCGCAGGCGAAGTCACAATTAAGCGGCTTACCTATAGGCCCGGCATCCGTCTGCTGGCCGGTTTTTCATATTATACTCGTATATGTACGAACGCCGCAGAGGACCCTGCTTCCTGGAATAGTAACAGGCCATGTAAGTGACAGCTTAAGCCCATAAGTTATGGGACGGTAATAAGATTATGGACTGTTATGGTTTGGTTTGTGTGTAGGGAAGATTTGGGAAAGGTGACGTTTTGAATTTCTGTTAGTTCTAATTTGAATGGCAGTCATTTATTTATTTATTTATACTTTATTGCACAACCAAAAACTGTACAAAAGGTGGACTTAACGCTATATGGCATTCTCTACCAGTCATACCTTTGGGATAAGCAGAAATCATTGTGGGCGGTACGACAAAGAAATGAAATTAATTATTAATAAATAAGTAGGTAGATTGTTAATTTAAAATACATAAACATAAGTCATTAGTGCTTTTCAAATTAGTCTTGTAAAGGCCCATTTAAATCAGACGAGCGAATATATTTTTTTATTTAGGTTTAACTTTATTGCACAAGTAACGGTGTACAAAAGGTGAACTTAATGCTAAAAGCATTCTCTCCCAGTCATACCTTTAGGTCATGCAGAAAGATTGTAAGTGGCGAATGCTCATTCTATCCCCACTTCATTAAATTATTCTACTCAGAGCATTCGTTCGTTGTTCTATTGCGTTCTATAGAATATTCTAAGAACGCTCGCTCGATATTTTGGTGTAAAACGCTGAAATCTCCGAAAAGGCTTTCAAACACGTAAGCAAAACTTCGTTAGTGTATACGCATGTTTGTATATTTGTGTTTTTTTTAATTCAATCAGGTATATTCCAAATCAGAGTACAGTATAATATGTTTCATCAAAATCGGTCCAGTCGTTTTTGAGGTATGGGTAATAACAAACTCTGACTCCGATTCCAAATGAATTAGTTTATCCTAAATAGAAGACGAGTTATTTTAAGCTTTCTTTTGGGTGCAAATATACAATAAATAGCAGTTATATAATACTCATAGATAGTTGAAACATGGGCTATGTTTCAACTATGCCTTCATTTGATTGCTACTTCAGCCAAACATTGGTATGACATGCTAAATGGCGTTAAATTTAGCTATGATACAATATCTATCTTTAACTCGGTAAGCATATCTATAATATCGCTTCCAATACCTGAAGACTGAGCAGTGTCGCGTAACAAAATTACGGGTGTCCTGCCCGGGCATCGAAGCGGGAACCCATGTCAGTGCCGGCTCGGGTTGCAGGCGTAGCCAGACGGCGCGGCGGCGGGGGACCGATGACCTTAGGCCGTGGCACCAGGGTGATGCTAGGCTGATGATAATGACGTCTAGAATAAGAATATTTTATTGAATCAATACAGCCATGCCGCTTTTACCTTTCTTTTAGGCAATAAGACCACCTAAATTGTACAAAATGTGTTGGCCAGATTTATTGTTGTATCATTTTCTGTATGTAAGGTGCGATAAATTATTTTTCATCTCTCCTGTTCGGAAAATATAACTTTCCTATTGTAAATTTAATGTTTTTCCTCACAGTCGAAATGAAAAATAGTATGTTTAACTCGGGTGAAAGCACCATTTCACTCTCGAATTATTGGCGCTCTCACTTCGTTCGAGCGCCAGAAACATCTCGAGTGAAATGGGTCGCTTTCTCCCCTTGTATAACAATCTACTATTTATCTATAAGCTTATATTACTGATATTGGCTAGGTGTAGCATTCTACCAAAAATATCATTTTTTATTAAGGACAACTTTAGGATTAAATTGACAAAGCTTTGTAGAGTGAGCTCGATCTCCGTCACCCTGGTTTAGTCTATCGGAAATCTCAGTCATTTCGCTGTGTTCACAAGTTCCTCAGGAAAAGGTACGGGCTTCAACGCTTTTATTCAGGGAAGATTTAAGTTGTTGATAATAATGTAGTAATCTACTAATATTTATGTCTTCGAGTGTAGCTCCGACCTTAAGATTAAGGTCGAGTGGGTTTGTCTGGCCTTTGAATTATGAAGATTTCAATTTATTCTGTGAAAAGTCTAACGAACTTTGGAATTTGGCATTTCGCACCTAACGTTGGTTTTACAAAAAGAAAATAAGGGGAAAAAAGTTTAACAAGCTTCACTCGTCAGTAGATTTTTGGTCAGATTTATTTGTTTATATCGGACGGGTTGGATAGAAAACGCATTTTTTTTTGTGTAGAATCTTGCACCAAAAAGTTTATTAACTTGTCTATAAAAGTCTGTTTCGTTAACATCTGCAAATAAAAAAGTTCCAGTCTAATCGAAATCAAACTTAACGTTCAGTAAGTACTCAAACCCACGTATTCATAATAACTCAAACGGTCTTTTAAACCTATTTTAGCTATTACACTGTTTTGTCTCATTCTTTTTTGACAATATCGTCATTTGACAGAAAGTGACAAAACAGTGTAACAGCTAAAATAGGTTTCAAAGACCGTTTGAGTTATTATGAATAAGGGGGAAAGCCTTTAATCCCTACACTTGTTAATACGAAACAACTTGCGAAGTGTCTTAAGGGCCAGAACCTTCTTTGTAGGCGATATGGAAATTTGAAGTTAGCTTCGACAGACGCTAAGACCTTGATTGATACAGACAGTACACAGAGTCTCTATGCAATAAAGTTAGTGTCAGCGCAAAATTGATTTCACTGATACGCTTAAACCAGTTGGTAAATTTGATTGATTTGATAACTTCTGGTAGATTCAACGTTAAATTATATGAAAATAACTTTTACCCAGGCTCAGATAATTAGGTACCTATTTAAGTACTTTTATTTACTAGCTATAGTTTAGCCACTTAGAGAGTGCTAATGACGCTTTCGATTTTGACAGAAAACCTCGGAAAAGGTCAAAGTCAATAAGTTTGATATTCTTTTTATACATTTTGTGTCAAATATGTTGAAATAGCATTATCTGAGCGGGTCAATTATAGTGCTCTACGTCTAAAACTGCATAAAAAGAAAGAAAATATAAATATAATCATAATAAGGCTAGCTCGTATACTATTGGGGACACTCTGGTATACTTACCAGGAGCAAGCAAAGTTACTACTCTGCCTGCTTATTTGTGTCCAAACTGCTGATCCGACTGTGATGAAAATAATAAATCATAGTCGGAAAATTATAGAGACTGCCTACTTAAGGACGTAACGTAGGGGTAACGATAATAAAACAGTAAATCAAGGAGAGCCTCATTTGTCATCAGACCCTTCCATATTCGATTCAGTAAAATGTCCTCTCTTCAATACAGATTCGCCTCATTTTAAAATAGTCATCATTTCCAATTTAAATTTTCCACAGAGTCGTTCAATATAATCCCGGAGCTGGAATATTCGCAATAAATATTCTGTGGGTAAATCTGCACCGATTTTTGCCACTGGCTTTATTTACATAAGAAACTAAATTACCTCTATCGTGCCTCTTTGCGAGGGTGAATAGGGTTGAGCATGATTTTGGTTATTGGAAAACTTGTAGTCTTTCTAACTATACTATTATTATAGTATTTTTTTGTTTTTATATTGTTTTGCCACATATACAAATTCAATGATATTTTCACTTGTAAAAAGCAACTGTGACTCTGTGACAGACGAGGTACACTATTTTTTATTTATTCATTTATTTATACTTTATTGCACAACCACAGTTTGTACACAAGGTGGACTTAACGCCAAGGCAGTCATACCTTTGGGCTAAGCAGAAAAAATGGGAGTATTGTGGGTGGTGCGACCTTTGATTAAAGTAAAATAGCGGAAGATAGGTGACGCGCCACTCGAAAGTGGACCGCTAAAATCAGGCCCCCGTCGCCTAATTTCCATTGGATTGCGTGTGCGGGTGACATTTATAAGACGTGTGACGTAAGGAATGTGTAGTGCCATTTTTTAACTGACAATTAGTATGACATGCCGTATCTACCGCTATTTTACTTTAATCAAAGGGTGCGACAAAGAAATGAAAAATAATTATTAATGTAGGTAAATTATATAAATTCAACAATACATAAACAATCACAACAATAATTATATCTACAGTTCTGTTAAAAATGACGACCTTATATCACTTTACAACCAATGTCTAACAATTTGTACCTGTTTCTAATCAGAGATTTTCGGTTTTCTTCCCAAAAATTGCTTTTTAATGTCTTTTATGTTACAATAAAACAACAATTTTACGGATTGATTGATTTATTGTAATGAGTATTCGCGTAAACTTCAGAACCAAATATGTCTTTTATGTTATTTTTACTCATAATGAAAATATGAGTCCCTATAAAAACACAATAGTAAAGCACCTTAAATTATTTAGTTTTTTAGTTTAATCTTATTTTTATGCATACTCTACATACAATTAACAACAAGCAGTATTCCTTTACTAGTAATCTCTGTGATGATATATTTTTTGATAAACTATTATATAGGTAATATAATATCACATGAGTTAGCAACCCTGGCAAGGGGGATGAGGGTATAAATATATGATGGCCACGCAGGTACTGTTGATACATCCGCGTATCGGAGGCTGTTATTAGGCCCCGTGTCGGCAAATAGACCTGCCTTTGAGATTTTGGTGACATTTCCGTAAAATTGCGTGCGGCATCGCGTATGGAATAAGCCTGAATGTGTCGAAATAGAGAGAAAGTGTACGGAGAATGTTGTCACGTATAATTAAGCTCGCTTTCAACGTTGTCTATTCTAGGAATATTCTAGTCACATCACTCCTAGGTTCTAGAAACCCTCTAATTCCGCCTATAGAGGCGGAATTAGAGGTATTTATGATAATATTATGCAGGTAACCTAACCTACACCTATACGTGTACTGTACCTTTTTGCTCTCGTTATATTTTTTTGGTGACGCAAAATATTTTTTTCTATCAATACAATTTTTGTCTTGATTCGGCGATTATTTAGGTCTTTGTATAATATGTTGTACCTCTACAGCTGACAAAAAGATGACCGTAGGAAAACATATTCTGCCATTTTTTTTAAAACAAGAGCGTCTAGTCTAAACAACATAAAACCTTCAAAACCATCTCAATCATCGTCACATCTTCATAAACATTGAAGCAAACAGTATTAGACGTGCCTCAGTGATGCAGGATCGGTGGGAGCTCGTTTAATTACGTCGCATAGAGGTCGCTAGTTATAATATCGGCGGCTTGGCGTTCGTTAGTCCATATTATTGGCGCGTGGCCTGTAATTGGTACAAAATATAACCCCGGTGAAGCGTTTTTACACTCTTCGACTGTAATTTGCTTTAACAAACTCCAGCTAACATTTGAAAATACCATAGTCACAAAATAATTTTCATAACGATATTTTACCACGCACTTAAAAGTTTTTCTAAGAAATAAATCGCTCTCTGATAATAGACCGCTTCGATCTGATTGAATCTGCAACTTTTGTATTTAATTTTCATGCCCTAGGCTCTTACTACCTTTTACAGCTGACGTGCTAATGGTAAAAAATGCCCTGAATCTTATGGCATAAAAACTGCAGACTTCTGCTAGATTTGGTCTATCATTTCGATGGTTATTGCGACTAGTAAACAAACTGATTAGTCAAGACTTCTTGACCTAGCTTGAAATCTAACGGAGACAAGAGTTGGGACCAGCCTTTGTTCACCTCGTTTAGTAGTATTTAACGACAAAACGTTTTAAGTTTCATGAAATCGTGTCGTGATTGTGTCGTAAGCCCTAAAACCTCTCAGAAACCTCCCTTTACAGTTGCTCGTTAAGACACATTCATGTTTGCTTGTGTAACGGATATTTTTGCCGTGTTCGTTTATTGTAATTATCCTGTTTATTTGAACCGATATACGTGGACTGGGTTTCAAAATAAAAATGGCAGCCGTGTGTTATACGCTTTCCTGGTTGTAGAGCAATTGATGCTTTTTTGGTATGAAATACTTTTTGATGGGGGTTGAATTTTACGCAATTGCTTTGATTGTCATGAAAATATTTTAAATAATTATATTTAAGTTGCCGTTTTACGATATTAATTATTATACAAATAACATTTACATGTGTCTTTCAAGTTACTGAACTCAATATAATTAACAAGATCATGATATAATTATCTCTAGGATTTTTTGATGCTCGTAGCAGTGGCGGAATTGCTTTGGTATAGAGGTATAGTGACACCGAAGCAAAGCAACGTATGGCGCGGTCGTGTTTGGATGGGTGACCATTCCGACCACATATAAGTGACGTATACCACGAGCATCTCTGTGCTTCGCAAAGCACGTTAAGCAATTGGTCCCGGCTAATATCGATTGATGTTAGTCGTCAAGGCTTGTCAGAGGCCCTATAGGCGGCTTGATCAAATCTGAGAGCAAGGTTGGTCGCTTGCCTTGCAAACACCCTTCCACCAATCCGCACTGAGCCCGCGTGGTAGAGTATGGCTCATACTACCTCATACTTGAGGTAAGGCCTTTGCCCAGCAGTGGGGTGCTTACAGGCTCATTTATTTGTCTTTTTTTACTTTATTAGAGGAATGTGACTGTCTACCTACAAGATGTTGGTAATAATACCGCTTTATGAAGATTTATTTGGATATCCCACTGTTACATAATCGTTATTGTATCATACATATTATTGTTACACACCCTATATTTCTACACACATTATAAGCACAGCCTTGAAGTAAGTAAGCGAATCGCAAACAAACAAATTCGTTTTACAAGTCGACTATTAGTGGGGGGTGGTGCGATGTATTGTCTCTATAATGTTGTTTGTGATCGTTATTGCCTTTCATCTCACAAACAGTTACGATACATGGAGGCAGTAATTCTGTATTATAAGATGCGTCTGAATATATTTCTTACATGGTACGTCGTTAAACTTATTGGCTGATAACTAATAAATTGTGGAAATTGGGTTGGCGAAATGAAAAGCCTCCGTTCGCAAGGTTATTTAACTTTTACAGAACCGTAATAGATGGAATAAAAGGTAGACGGAGAAGAGGAAGACCAAGAATAAGCTATATGTTTGATGCAAGGTCATTTTACTATATTTGGACACAAAGACATACCAAATACAATAAAATATAGGAGGTTTGAGTCGCTGTATGCATGATATATCTGTATCTGTATGCTGTATATCTGACATGACTTCGAATTTTTAAAAAAATGGGGTCCTTTGCGTCATCTTACCATGATTTTTATAACCAGCAATATTCGTTATAATTTTTTTTAGTTTTACATAGAAGTTAAAGAATTCGTTGCCTGGGACAATGCAGCTTTGGTATCCGAAGCACATAATTTTCTTACCAGACCTTAATCATTTCAACAACTCGACACCAAATTCCACCCTCCTTAACTTGATACGTGTCTAACAATTACCCCGAAAACTTTCCAACAAACACGCCCCACAGATAAAAGTAAAAAGAAGATTTACGCGTTTAAAAAACAATCGTGCCTTTAATTCTTTGGAGTTCGCTAATTTCCGCCCCATTCCGACATTTACCGACACCGTGCCACAGTTTAAAACTTATTCTTTGGGCGGCGACCGGCGTAGGCTGCCCTCGCTAGTTCTAGGTACCGTAGTATGTAATCTCAGAGATTTTGTTAGCGAGACGACGGGTCAGGTTAGAGCGGTTAGCGTTTTAGGTAACCACGTCACGTACCGACGTTCCCCTGATCTCACGTGCTCGCAAAATTGGTGGGAAGTAGGGATGTATAGTTTCATGTAAAGTAGATGTCGATAAAATAATAGATTATACAAGTTTTTAGCGAATATGCAGGGTGTTAAACATATTGTGGACAAATACAAGTGTTTATGCAATATCCTTGTGAAACTGGAGCCCATGTAAAACATTTGAAATTATGTATACGACTAGTATTTCTTTATTCAAAGTAGACATTCCAAAGAATCACCTGGCTCAAAGTTACACATTTGGGGCTATGCATTTCGGATATATATGCGTTGAAATGTGAGTACTAGCCGACACACCAGTGCGCAATCTCTGTCGTTTTCTCACGTCACACCTGTTTTAATATTTGACCTGGGCAAAGGCCTCCCCCAAACTACTCCAGCGTCCCTGTTCATGAATTTTTGTTCTGGATCTGTTTTAAAATTAAATGTATCAACTTGCTTGCTTGCAATCACTTAATTCTATTCAAAAGTTCGTCTTACGCTCTATAACACAAACTATGTTGCAAATAGAACTCAAATTAAAAGTTTTTTTGATTAGCTACTTTAGATAAACGTTACGAGAAACGAAATTACTAGTAACACTGTATTGAAACAGAGCTTAAAGCCAAAAAAGTAGTTATTACGGTTCTTAAAAAAGACGATACCCCTTTTATCGACTCGACAAGTCATACATGCTCATCACTAGTGCAAAGAGCGGAAGTGTACCCGGCGCCGAGGTGCGACGCCGCGAGGAGCAAATTCTAATGTTTCCACTCTTTTGCTCTTATTGGGGAAGTCAAGGGCGCTGCTTACTTACTTTCGGTAATGCAATTGGGAAACGGTATGTCGTTGACACCTGTTACCTTGGTTTCGTACATACATATTAGGTACTTATTATAATTATTAGACAATGGTAACACTATTAGTTTGGCTCAGTCTGGTCCAATAGTCTTCTCACAATGATCGGAGAATGATCGTTTAACCTACACAGACTGACAGACTGATGCCAGACTGATGAAATTTAAACCGTGAAAATTTTCCACCATTCTGGCGTCAGTTATGACTGGTGGACTAGATTGATGCGGGATTGAGCATGTAACGTTTTTCTCAAATGTATTTTTATTAAGCATGCCGTAGTCGGTTCTCAGTTTTTTCAAAATCTGGTTTACATATATACATATAAGCGTTTATACGAAATTAGATGTATTCGAGACTATGCCCAAATACTGACTGCTTAGTGAAGTAGGTAATGTAATTACATAGTTACTGCATAAACTACAAAAGATCCGTCATAACCTTTTCACAATAATCCGATGTGGTTAATAAAGTAATTATTTTATTTGGTTAGCTTCTATCTAAAATCATCTGCCTTTTAAAGATTGACAATTCTTTTGAAAAAGCTTTCAGGTGATAAACTAGGAATCATATGCTTCGCACTTTCCACTATAACCGATCGTAAAAATTCACAACCGTCCCAAACACTGAGGAGCAGAATGAAAAGCACCTACGGCCAACGTACGATTTTTCAGCCTCGGCTTAGTCAGTTTTTGGAACTCAATTTTTGCACACTTTTGTGCTATGAAATGTGGCCTTCCCCGTCCATACACAGTCAATCGAGCGTCGTTAAGCTGAAACTTTCGGCGCGGGGAAATTTGGCGATTTTTCCCTAAAAAATCCCTCTTAAACCAGACAGAGTGGGTTGTTTTATGAAATATCACGGCTGCACCCGCCGATATATTCTGCAGTTGGGAAGCGGGCTTCGGGGGAGGACAGACGAGATGCTTTTTGTTTGTTATCTTATCAGCAACTCAAATACCGATTTGAACTTAATGTACATTATTATGAGTGATTTATATTTGACCACTGATTTTAGTTTTACGGATTAACCAAAGATTTTACCTTAGATGTTACCTTGCAATTTATCTGGTTCATGTCTAGAAGTGACATATTATTTGTTTTATTTAATCAATCTGAAGAAAATGCTAATGTATACCAAGCATCAAGTTTTTATGAATATCACATATTTAGATAATATTTTTTCACACAAGAAAATAAATATGTAGTCTAGATATTCTGGTTGTAGTATATTAGAACTAGACTGTACTGAGTGCCTAGTTCGAGTTTTATCTTCTCACGTTTGATTGCGAGCGCGTTAGAATTTCGAAACATTTTATATGGGAAAGATGAAGTTAAGGTAGATGGCGCTGTAAATTTTCCATACAAAATTCTAACGCGCTCGCAATCAAACGTGAGTGGAAAAACTCAAACTAAGGCCTCTGTCTATTATTTTAGTAGGTACGGACGACAGCACGTCAAGCTAAACACTGCGGTATCTTATGTGTTAGAATGAGTGCTATTTTTTAACAAAAATGTATAGTATGTTGTTATGGCGATTGCATAGGCGGACTGATTTATTTATTTATAGGCCTTATTGCGCAAAATAATGTTCTACAAAGGTATTATTAATGCTAAAAACATTATAGTGTAACCTGCTGTCTATTATAAATCGCTCCATGTAAATTTCGGCTTCTAAAAGTAAAAAAAAGTCGCTCGTATACTCGTGCCCTTATCTAGGATATCGGCAATGGCGATGGATAGGCGTTTTTATGTTCCCTGCTGAGTAACGGCCGGCCTTGGGCGGACTATATCTTGTATCTATCAGATATATTGTAAAAAAAGTTATTTTAATGCTTCTACAGCTAATTTTGATCGTGTATGTAAGGCATAGTTTTGAGATAAGGTTCCAGCTAGGTACGTCACGGTTTTTAATACACTTGCTGATAGTGTTTTATTTTGTTTATTTCAATCTGTGTTTTCGTATATTTGAAAGAATTTCTTAGATATAAAACTATTTTCGATACTTCAAGTTCAACATGATAAAGAAGAACCGTCTGTGACCACGGATGCTGTAAAGCATTCGAAACGTCAGGCATTAAATAAAAATAAACGTTGTCGAAATCAATCCGTGAAAGTGTGTTTTATTGAGTAATGAGTATTCGCGTAAACTTCAGAACCAAATATGATAAAGAAGAAGTTAAAGAATTTTCATATCCACTCTACCTATTTGTTTTTTACATTGAAATTGTTTTGAAATATTTGATCAATCATAAAATTTATTAATCTTAACTTAAACATACCGTGTAACAAATTACTCCAAGATTGCCTCGAAATTATGTAAATTTTCAATAAAGCTAATATTTTTATATTAAAAACTGTTATGAAACATAAGAAACAAAGAACAAATTCAATGCCTGAAATTAATTAACTAACTTAAATACTTCAATAAGAAAGATTCTTAAGTAATAAAAAGACATACATAATACCTGAAATACAAAATGCGACAGTCTTACAAGATCTGAAACCATCTTACTTATCCAATTAATAGTAAAAACGCGAAAGTTTGTGAGAGTGGATATAAGGATACAATGTATGATTTTCATTCCTTCACGCTTAAACTACTCAATGGATTTTGATACAGTTTACAATAATATTTACGTGGGTAAAGTTGCGGGAAGCTGCTAGTTTTAAATATGCCTGGAAAATGTAAATTTATTTACAAAAAATGATATACAAAATGACAAGCATGCTCAGCTCACTGAAAATATAAATAATTATTATTTTTAAGCCCGTTTAATTTTCTGGCGGCTCAGTTCTGAATATAAACATTCTTCAAGATATTTTTCATATGTGCGCATGGGGGTTTTGTTGTTGTTTCCACCAAAGTGCCTAAAATCTTCTAATTCGCGTGTGATCATTTCAAGAGATTTCAAGACGCGGTTGCTAAGGCCGCCATCGGTTGTCCTAGCAACGAAATACGTTGCTAGGTCTCTTTTACTGCAGCACAGCTACAGCGTCCAATTGCAAATCGTTCCTGTGACGCATCTTCGTAACGACGCATGCGTTTTGTTACAATAAAACATCAGTGGTTACCACAACAAGCAGCCTTCATATTTTGACTTTGACTTTCTAATGTTTTCAGTGTATTTTTTTTAGTTAATGTTTGTGTTTTTCAATTTGTTTTAAGTTATTCTTTTTTGTGAACGTATTTATCTGTTGTGAATGCAGTCCGTAACCCAATCTTGTGATGGCACGTCGTCCGCGACCCATACATGTACACAGTGCAACAAATCTTTTAAATCTTTGAAAGGCCTCAACATTCACACTACAAAATTACACAGAAAATGTATTAGCCAAAATTGTTCTCCTTTAGACATCCATCCCATTATACCGAGTGCGCCTACTTATGCAGCCAACGATCCAACAACTCCTTTTCATACATATTTAAGCCATTTGAAAAATAGTACTCCTTTAGTGAAAAGAATCCCCCGAGGAGCTCGAATAACCGTTGCCACACATTTATCACAATTAATCCAAAAATGTTACCTAAGCAATAGTAAACAAGACTGGCAGAACCTTTTTTTATTTTCATACAGCACACTACATATATTAAAAACTGATGAACCGAATTTATCTTTGACTCAAAAGATTAAGAATAACTGTGCTGTAAGCTCCTCGCCTACTCCTGCACCTCTAATCAAACATGATGGCCCTCGTAATCGCAACAAGCTCATCGAGAATAAAATCTGTGACGGAGATCTTAAAGGTGCCGCTCGCCTTTTGTTCTCGAACGACGTGCTATCACCAGATACCCCTGACACCCTTCAGGCCTTACGGACAAAACATCCTCCAGCTCCAGTGAACCCATATTTTCTCGACCCACCAACAGCAGGGCAGGCATGCCTTCAAATTCAAATCAAAGATGTAATGGATGCCATTTTATCTTTTAAACCAGGTTCGGCTGCTGGTTTGGATGGAATCTCACCCCAACATTCGAAAGATTTAACAGCGCATTCTGTGGGTGATGCAGGCGAGAAACTTATAAATTCGATCACAAAATTAATCAACTTTATGTATTCCGGTAATGTTAATCCAGAAATTGTTCCCATTCTTTTCGGCGCGAACCTCATTGCCCTAACCAAAAAGGACGGTGGGGTGAGACCAATTGCTGTTGGTTCAACACTGCGACGTCTGGCATCCAAAATTGCTGTTCGACATATTTTACCAAAATTAAATTCGGAATTTGAACCCGTACAGTTAGGCTTCGGTGTAAAAGGAGGGTGTGAGGCAGCCGTCCATGCCCTACGCTCTTTCTTAACTTATGGACAGCCTGACGTTTTGCTCAAAATTGATGTTAAAAATGCTTTCAATTCGGTAAATAGGGATACCCTGCTGACGGAAATAAAACAACATGTACCAGAAATATACAATTATCTTCTTCTCAGTTATGCTGACCCAACAAAATTATTATATCGTTCTAACGAACTGTCATCGGAAGTAGGTGATCCCCTTGGGCCTGCAATTTTCAGTTTGGCTATAAATCCGATAATTAAAAATTTAAATTCTAAATTCAACGTTTGGTATTTGGACGATGGAACCTTAGGAGGTGATGTAGATACTGTGTTTTCGGATCTTTTTTTAATTAAAAATAAATTTGAAGCCATTGGCTTGGAGCTTAATTTTAGCAAGTGCGAACTTTTCATCAATAACTGCGCCTTAAATTTAAATGCCGTTAAACAAAAATTTTATATTTTAGCTCCAAATATCAAAATAGTTAATAGTAATTCCCTTTACCTTTTAGGTTCTCCAATTTTTTATGAATCTTTTTCTGAATTTATTAACAATTCAATTTCTAAATTTGAAAATGTTGCTGATCGTCTCCTTGCTATTAGTCCACATTATGCACTTTGTATCTTAAAATTCTGTCTTTTCGTCCCAAAATTTACGTATGTGCTCCGTTGCTGCTCCTTTTGGAATCGTCCAGATCTTTTGACACCTGTAGACGACTTAATCAAAAAAAGCTTAGAATCTATTTTGAATATGCAGCTGAACGAACAATCTTGAACTCAAGCATCCCTACCCATCCGTTTTGGTGGTTTAGGGATTCGCAAAATTTCCAGTGTCGCTTTACCAGCCTTTCTATCTTCTGTCCATAGTTCAGCAAATCTCATAAGTAAAATTTTAAGGGCATTCCCTTCAAACTTTGAGATTGCTGGCTTGGATGAAGCTAGAAACGCTTTCCTAATTGCATGCCCAGGTCAAAATTTACCAGTTTCGACAAATTCACAAAGGAGTTGGGACGACATTAGCTGCAAATTCACATTTAATAATCTTTTTAAATTGTAGTATAGGTTCGGCGCGTGCCAGGCTTTTGGCCGTGGGGGCGCATGAGGCCGGCTACTGGCTTCACGCTTACCCTTCGACCAATACTACAACATTTCTTGAGCCCGACACGCTCCGAATCGCAACCTGTCTTCGGCTTGGTGTTCCGGTCTGCGTTCCTCATAAATGTCCCTGTGGCTGTGATGTCGACAAGCTAGGACACCACGGACTGTCATGCCAAAAAAGTGCAGGCCGCTTCTCGAGACACGCCGCACTTAACGATATCATACGCCGGTCTCTTGCCACCGTCAACGTGCCTAGTCTACTTGAGCCGACTGGTGTTGCAAGAGATGATGGCAAGAGACCGGATGGTATGAGTTTGATTCCATGGAAGATGGGTCGGGTGCTGGTATGGGATGCAACCTGTTCAGACACGCTTGCCCCTTCCCATCTACATGGAACCAACAACAGAGCTGGTGCGGCATGTGAAGCGGCTGAAAAAGCTAAGGCTTATAAATACAGAGGTCTTGGCTCCGAATATGATTTTGTCCCATTCGGTGTCGAGACCCTTGGTCCGTGGGGTCCTAGCGCTATTAGGCTGTTTAAAGAAATTGCAAAAAGGTTAGTTGACATCACAGGAGACCGAAGAGCTGGCAGCTACCTCGGACAAAGAATAAGTCTGGCTATTCAAAGGGGAAACGCTGCCAGTATCTTCGGTACTTTACCTATAGGGACTTCTTTTAATAATATATTTTAGTTTTTAGGAAATTTTTTTTTTCTGTCTTAATATGTTGCATGTCATTGTTTTAATTTCAAATTAAATAAATATTCGTTAAATTTACACTGTAGGTAAAAAAAAAATAGAATCAATAATCAAAAGCCATTAATTTTCTTTTTTTGAATGCTGAAAAAATGTTACAGAAAAAGAAACACGAAGCTCACTGGAACGATTTTGATGAAAATGTTATTGTTTCAAAACCTTTTAGGAATACTTATTTCTTTACAATTAGGTACTCCCATAATTAAGATTATTTATAATTCACAAGCATTTCTTTTCCTCTTTTCATATATTCCTACGTTATCAAAGTAAAAAATATGCGAATACGGAATTTAATTCTTTGTATTGTTTTAAACTTTCATGGTCACTAACATTAGAATAGTTAGTGCCGAAATATCGGAAGCTCATAAATAATAAGTGTGTGTGTCTTTTATTTTTATAAGATTCTTAATAGAAACACTCTAGTAAGGTAAAAAGTAAATAATATGGAAGAAATTTTCAATTGTAACTCCGTAGATAACTTTTTCCATCAAATACCTAATAGGGGTCATTTAAATTTTACTTGTATCCATATTAATATAAGATCACTTATCAAAAATTTTCCTAAATTACTACAAACTATTCACAGCAGTACTTTTCCACTAGATATTATTGTTGTTACGGAGGCGGGTATATCGAATACAATTGTTAACTTGTTTCACATCCCGGGTTATAATATGCACTCACAGCTACGAAGTAAGCGAAGGGGCGGTGGCATTATATTGTACATAAAAAATCACTTTAAATTCACTCTTATTGAAAAAAAAAACTAGCACTTTCGAATGTTTAACGGGTACCTTTAAAGCTCTTAACGGCCATGATATAGCTGTGTGTTCCATATACAGACCTCCGTCTACGAATAAGAACCTTTTTATTAAAGAGCTTGGTGACTACATTTCAAAGTTTGATATAAGACAAAACCTAATACTAATAGGTGATATGAATATCGACCTTAAATCCGCAACACCATACCGTGATTCATATTTAGAAACACTCGGCGGGCACGGACTATTGTGTGGAATCACGGATTTTACTCGAATTGAAACTCGAAAGAACATTATTACTAAATCATGTATAGACCACATCTTTGCGCGATTCCCTACACTAGCTCCGTGCGCGGCGGTGCTCGATGTGACACTGGCTGATCACCGTGCTATTATTATTGCATGCGTCGCCGATACAGTGCCCGACCGTATACAGGGTGTCACGAAACACGTTATTAATAACGAGACTCTTAAACAGGGATTGAAAAATATTGATTGGACATCTACTAACAACATGAACACCCCTGACGAAATTTATAGTTTCATGCGTAGATCAATTAATGCCGCAATTAAGTCAGCAAATTCTGAGAATAATGTAGTAAAAATTACACGTAATAAATTTAACCGATGCAAAATGCCATGGATTGATAAAAATGTTACTCGTCTATGTGAAAAACGAGACCAACTGTTTAGATCATGGAAAAAAAGCGCAAACAATCCTGCATTAAGACTTGAGTATAATAAAATTAGAAACAAAGTGCATAAAATTTTAGAAACTAAAAGAAATTCCTACTACATTAATGAAATAAATAGTAACTTTACAAATACTAAAAAAATTACCAATTAGTTAACAGAATGTTAGGACGAATGACGTTATCAATTGATGAAATAATTATGAAGGCGTTTGATGCACAAGGTCTCAATACTAAACATATTGCAGATAACTTTGCATGGGAATTTGATAATGCGGTTAAAAATATTATCCCTAGCTGTGATGTACCATTGGTCAAGCCAAGCGTTGATTCTGAAACACAAATTAATTGTAGCCTTTATTTTCAAAAGGCCATACCTGACAAGGTTACTAAAATTATAAAAAAGTTGAATATTAATAAGGCCCCCGGACTAGATAGTATTAAAGCATCAGATATTAAGGCAGCAGGCCCTGATATATCAATAGCTATTGCCAACCTTATCAACTGTAGTATTGAGACAGGTTTATACCCCGATGAATTAAAAGAAGGTTGTGTCAGACCTATTTATAAAAAAGGAAAACGAGACCTATACTCCAATTACCGGCCAATTACACTGTAGTAGACAGTAGATAAAATAGTAGAAAAATACGTTTGCGAGCAAATTCATACTTTCTACTCGCAGCATAATGTTATCTCACAAAATCAGTATGGATTTCAGGCTGGTAAGGGAACAATAGACCTTTTGGCAAGATTCACGGATGAGGTTAATGAGGAACTGAACAAAAAGCATTTTGTTTTAGCGCTGTTCATCGATTTCTCACGTGCCTTCGATACATTACAACATTCACAAATAGTTAAAAAGTTGAACAAGTGCGGCGTTCGTGGACCATTACTGAAATGGTGTGAAAATTACCTTAAAAATCGGAAGTTTTCTGTTAAAATTGGTAACTCACTAAGCTCATCTATGGATGCCACGGTGGGCACCGCACAGGGCTTTGTGCTAGGGCCTTTACACTTTCTTACATATGTCAATGATATGAATAAATGTCTTAATAACTGTACATGTTATCAATTTGCTGACGATACATGTCTAATTGTAGCCAACAAAGACCCACAAACAGCTTGTGATCTATTGCAGTCTGATTTAAACTCGTTGCTACACTGGTGCCATGATGCTGGCCTAGTATTTAACTGTGAAAAAACAAAACTCATGGTTATTAAATCTCCCTATGTGAGACATGTCCCAGTTAAGCATCTAGTGGCCCATAATCACGATTGCCTGCACACAACTAACACCACGTGTTGCTGCCCACCTATAGAAATAGTTAAACACATTAGATATCTTGGTTTAATTATTGACGATAAATTCAATTGGGGCATTCATATTGAACATGTAGCTAACAAGCTGAGGCAATTCTTAGCATATATTATAATACTTAAAAACCGGCTACCATTTTCTGTAAAATTGATGTTATATAACGCCTTGGCAGAATCCTATATACAATATGGCCTTAGCAGCTATGGTCGAACATATAAAACTTACCTTAATAGTTTATATAACCTGCAACTAAGAATAATTAAAAATATAGTCTCAATCAATATAAAAAATAAATTTATAAATAATGACATTAGCTTATTTAAACACTGTAAAATTTTACCAATTCACGTACAGTTTAAAAACTGTTTCCTTAAGAAATATTACTTTGATGATTCCGTAAGAAATGAACGTGTACGCCCTGTATACACCCGCTCGGTTGCAGCGAACCGGCTCGACACGATCGGCGCGAACAATACCTACGGCGAGCGAACGGCCGCCTATCTCGCTCCTCGACTTATCAACGAGCTCCCAAGTGACCTTCGCAATAGTATCACACCAATGAACATTAAATATAAATTGAAAGCTCATTTTTTACAACTTTTACTTTGAAATTTGAATGTAGTCACCACTCGTCAAGATTGAATCATAGCTGAATTTTTTTTATCTATCTCAACTATTTATAGAAGGTATCGATGTGACTTGCAGCAGCATTATCTCAAACCTCAGTGGTTTATTCGTGCTGTTTTTTATTGTAACCGTTTTTCTTTTTTTTTAAACAGTAATAAATGAAAAAAAATAAAAAATAAATAAGGTACATGGTAGCAATCCCGTATCTAACTATTTTAATTCTTTGTTTCAATCCCTGTTATGTTTTTCTTTTCGTATCTCCCATTTATCATCTTTATCTCGCAAAGCCTATAACAACAGTTTCACTTTAAAATTCACAAGAGGAATTTTTAATTCGGCTTCGTAAAGCCGCGTGCACACTGCCGCGTTCCGTGTAAAGCGTATACACATGGATGTGCTATACGATAAGTCACAGATAAAATGTAACAACCAACTCGTTTAACTTGTGTGTATAAGGTACTAAGCTCTGATTAGATACATTTCTTGAATATACTCTTTGGTTAATATATGCAGCACAAAACAAGACGTTCACGACCAAATGGCTCTTCTTGGCTCTCCTTATTTCTGGTTTTAGATTTGATATCCTAAAATATCAATTAAGTCGAAAATCTCAACACAAAGTAAAAATCGAATTATTTATTATCTAATTATAACATTTCTAAAATTCAGTTATAATTATCTTTTATTGCACAAATTAGTTTATGTCATCAAAGGACGTCCACTGCTGAATATAAACCTCTCTCAAAGTGTTTTACAGCGACCGGTTGCAAGTGTCAATGGGCCAGAGCACAGGGAAGGCAAAGAACTTGTGGCCGTTGGTGCCGGAAAGGTCTGGATTGGAGACCCTTCATCCAAAAGCGCAGCATCCACCGACAAGATGGACAGACGACCTTGTAAAGATCGCAGGATTAAAATCAATTTACATAAAATGTACAATTTAGGCGGTTGTATCGTGTGGTGATTGTTCTTCCTAAACTGTTGTAAAGCGAAGCACACACAGCCGTATCCGTTAGCCGCCGATAGATTAATTGAATTACATCAATGCGCCAGTTAATGCGATTAAAATTTGCAGCGCGCGGGTTGAATTGCGAGCTGCGAGCGGGCAGTGTGCGCTCCGCTTGAGGCACGGCGTAGATTGGTTAAATGGGTTCGTAAGCCTTTACACTAGTTATTTGGGTGTTTTTACCAAATGAAGTTGAAAAATCAGGGTTGATTTACTGATTGATTGGGTCATATCGAGTTTTTAGCTGAAGTTAAAGTTGGTTTGCCTTTTAATACGAGCCAAATTGACTCGACGCTTAACCACACCCTCTTGAGTGCGTCGAGTCAAAAACTTAAAAAATAAAGTTTTGCCAATAAACAAGTCTATTATTTACTACAGGAAAGTCTTTATTAATAACAATTTAAAAAACTAGTTTAAAAGTCAATATTTTTTTAACAATCGGAAGTTTTTCTCAGGTCGTGGCTTAGATACCAGATTATTAAAAGTTAATGTAGGAAAAAAAAACATAAATTGACGTCTTTTTGGGCCTAGCAGTTGTGGTTGTTGTTGTTTTCAATTTTTTTAATACAAATGCTTAGTTTCCTTACATTGGGAACTGAACAATGCAATAACGTTTGAATTTTATCTAACACATTTTTCTTATAAAAATGATTGATACTACTTCAACCAATTTCAAGAGGGATGGATTCTATGTTCATTAACATGTTCTAGTATGTTGCGTACTTAATATCCAACGACTACCTACACACGCAGTATTTAATTAATATTTGAAGGAGAATATTTTTTGCTAATTAAATGATATAACAATCCAAAACATAGTGTTACTCATAATAATTGTTTGGCAAATATGATTAACTCGAGTATTGAGTAGTGAAAAAAAGTTATTGCTAATTTTTGTTTTTTTAATATCTTACCATGTGAGCATAACATACGTAACAACATGACAGTTGCGGCCTATTTCACAATGTTTGAATAAGTCCCTATTACCGTTATCTGTCAACCACTTCATACGAATTGACTTTCCATATTTGGATTATCCGTTAGTTAGTGTTCAGATCGAAAATACAGTCGCTTGATCTCAAGCGTGATAATAATGACCTGAACTTTTTCCGCAACGAAACTTCGGTGTATTTTATCGATGATTTGAACAATATTTTTTAATTATTTTCATCGTTTAATAACCCTTGGTATCTCATCCTTCAAAACACACGGATGTTACCCGATATTCGTATTCAGTACGTTTACTGCTCAGATTTCCACCAACAATTATCCGGCCCGGTCGGACTATGAAATTCAATTTAGTAAGCATTCTCTCTTCATGTACGAGTAATACAATACGGCTGGAAAAGCAGAGGTTTGTGGTTTGGGCGCTAGTTGGTTTACGCTGATACTATATACGTAGTTTGCATATACAACCCAACTGAAATATTCTACTGCTAGGACACTAATTTAAAGTACGAATATAATAAATTGTTTTTTAAGTAAAGCATGTATGTGTTTTCGTTGTTTAACTCGTCAAGTATGTGTAAACGAGACACAATAAAAATTCCATTGTTATGCGACTCTCGGCATTCGTTTGATACCTGACTGATTAAATCTTAAGTTACATGTTTACTGCAGATTTGATTTCTTTCTTGTTGATCAGTGTATATTTTTATATACAGTATTTTATTCCCGGTGTTTTATGTCCTGGGAACTTTGGCGGCAGCTCGAATTATTCGATAGCTATAAAATATTGACAAATAAACCTTACTCAAAAACTAGACAAATGACAACTGATATAGTGTCTACAGATTGACATAATATGTCTGTCAAAATGCCAATAAATCTACAGAAAGACGCGAAGAAAAAATTGTCCGACATTTTCGCCCTATTTGTCAATCACGCAATAATATTTGTCGCCAGTGTACACCACTGCCAACTATTTTTAAAGCGCGCCTGATTGGTTGGTAGTAACGAATTGTCGACGAACTGGGAACTAGTGCGTCCACTGATTTATCGGTTCGTTAAAACTATTTTTAGATGCGCAGACGTCGTTACGCGCTAATTTCGCGCGCTCGCTTAGCTCGGACAGTTATTGGCCTGTAAATTGGTGCTAGTGCTAAGGAATTGTTTTTCTTGCACGGCACTGTATGTAAATGTGTAGATCACTTTATAGTGGAGCCTTTTATGGTGCAATTAGGTGCAGCGATGATGGATAGAGCGTTGAGTGATGTTTTATGGGTGGGTGTAAAAGTTTAATCAGTGGGACAAAGATTACTGGTAATCTTATGTTGTAAAACAGTAAATCAGCAATTAGTGGTAGAACAGGGTGTTCGCAAATTAAAGATAACTTTACCATCTGTGTATCTGTGAGGAAAACATTAAATTAACAAAAGTGGTTGTAGATGTCTTGGTGAGGTATTATGTAGTTCAGCGAGAAAGGAAAACTCAAGTTTTAAACAAAATATGACAGTTGATTTACAGTACTAACAACACCTAACACGATTAGAAAGAATAACGGCACGAATTCATGAAAACAGAGTACAAAAAGCAGAAAATATCAAATAATTAAAATCTTTGTAAAGAATATCGATCGATTTTTTTCCACAGATAATAACAGAAACCAAAAATAATTTCTTTTTTTTTTATAAAAGTTTTAACGGCTTTGGACGAATCCTTCCTGAAGTGACACTGACAATATAAAATAAAAAAAAAGTGTCATCTTGGCAGTATGGCGGGCAGCCGAATATTTTAATTGTTGATTGAATTAAAATTAGAAATTGTATATTTTTTATATCAACGATCATAATACCTGCACAATATGATTTTCAATTTATAGCTAAGCAAAAATGTTTGTTATTTTATTAACATGATGTGACTCAATTAGAAACATCTCGAGTGAAATGGGTCGCTTTCTCCCCTTGTATAACAATCTACTATTAACCAATGGTCATGTAATCAGTCAGGTATAAAACGACTGCCGGGAGTCGCATAATAATGGAATTTCTATTGTGTCTCGTTCACACATACTTGACGAGTTAAATAGTAATTCTGACATTTGGTTAAGACATTTTTTCATTAAAACAAGCACAATCGTAAATATTCAACTGCTGGTAACGACATTTAACCATTAGTTGAGTTAAAAAATCAATAAACAATAAACCAACAGTCACGCAACTGGCTCTTAGGGCCTTACTGTAGGTGTCAGTAAAACATTGCTCTACTACTGTTTTGCCTTTGTTAAAGTAGACTAATGGCACTTTGCTCCATCCGATAATAGTATCTAGAAGATATAAAATGCACATCAACATAATTTTCAACAAAATCCCAGTCAAACCCATCAATATTAGAAAGAAAAATAGTTCGTTATCTCTACCAAAATATGTTTTCAGGTTAAACACGGGCACAGATGAACAAGAGCCATTAATATTGATAAACATAATGCGATCGATTCGGAGCCGCATAGTTCACGAGCGTACTCTATTATTAAACGTCATGAATAAAAATATCGTGTGCCCTCACGCAAAATAACTAACAGTAAGGATGGGGTGTAGGGAAAGATACGCTACGAGGAGCTACAGAAAGGCCTTAAAGTTCCACTGTTGCTGAATTTCTTTTTCACGATTGTATCTTACTAGCTAAGTCATTGATGTTTATATTTATTTAAGTATTTGTGGGAGACGCCACCGTCATTTGGTATTTATTTATTTATTTTGTTCTTTATTGCACAGACAAAAGAAAGTACAAATGGCGGACTTAATGCTAAAAGTATTCTCTACCAGTGAACCATTGGGGTGAGGCAGAAACGATTGAGGCGGCATAAAGTACATAAAAAAGTATTAGCAAAAGCATGGTATTCTTGGCACAAGGAAGAAAATCCCTTAGTTCGAAACCAAGATAAAAGGTGTGTTGTCTCACACACATTTGTTTTTTTTTTTTGGGATTTCTAAAGTGCGGATAAGGCTAACGTTTTGTGGTCATTAGTAAATAAAAAATCGTCTTTTCAGTGTATAATTATTGTTATAATTTTGTTTGCCGCATTATTCTGATCAGAAACATATCTTGAAGCAAGAACCAAGAATTGGAATGATGGAGGCTGTGCTGAACATAGGCCTCCCCGGTTTTCCACAGTGATCACAAGCGGTCTACATCCAGTATGATCCCGCGATCTTACAAGGTCTGTCTGTCCATCTTGATGGTAGAAGCTGCGCGCCTTTGGTCGAAGGGGCTCCATTCTAGAACTTTTCTGCCCCAACGGCCATCAGTGACCCGGAATGCGGACGATATTTTACAGACAAGAGCTTATGGCTTATGGAAATAGCCAACAGACATTTTCATCGTTGTTTGATCGTTCCTCTTCCCCTAGGTTGACAGCTTAAAAATAATTTGAGTTTCTTTCATATCGGTGCGAGCGCGTAATGGTAATTGGTGGGGAGCGGTAGGAAAACACAGCTTACGTACTGACATACTTCGGGGGTGCGGGTCAACGCTCGCCCATCTTCGGAGGGTGGAAAGATATGTGGGGAAATATAGATTTTGAACCTATTTTTTAACTGATTATTTTTTTTACTGATTATTTGGTAGATTTAGCAATATTTTATGTGCCGTTGACACCTTTGTCCAGTTTCAAGGTTCGCCATGTAAATCAAGCGGTAGCCGCTGCGTTTTTAAACGTTTAGTTATTATGGATAGGTATGGTGCACGTGTAACGTATCCCTTATCCCTTATGAATTTTCAGAAGTTTACATTTACGATCAACATAATTGTACAGGCGGGAAGAAGTCCCGTCAGTCTATGTCTAATAAACGGTCAGGATGGAAACTAACTCCCTAGTGGCGTAGATATCCCTTTCCCTAAGATACTAAGTTCCTAGAGCCCTAGCCCCGCCTAACAATAGATACGTAGATATAATAAGAATGTTGTAGTAGGAGAGCTGCTCCCAGGTCGCCCAAGGTAGCAGCGTCAGGACGGTAGGTAGGTGGCGTGGACCCGCTGCCAGTCTGGCAGACTCACCAGACTGATCATAGTGACGGCGAAGGGTGTCTTGGCCGCAGCGCAGGGAAATGAAAACCAACACGGACGGTTGATATCTGATTTATTGGCAATAATGTAACAGTATTTATAATATTTTATGGTATGTTAACATGTAAAAGTATAACGATGTATGCCGCCGGTGTGAGTGCCGACGGGGCTGGTTTTGGGTCCATCGGTCGGCCGCTTCTAAGCAGGTCGCTGACGTCGTGGTTGTAGAATGTACGATTCTAGCTCGTACAATAATGATTACCTAACCCATATCTAACTCAAAATGTAAATTTTCCTTCTATAAATCAAAAGGGCGGAAAATTCTTGGGCTTATTATTCGAGATCCTATGTATGGTTGTATGGTCCGCTGAGTACCGTTGAAATAATAAACATGGTCCCCCTCAGTAATAATAAAATACTTTGATTTAGACAAAATGCGTTTAAAGTACCTGTTACAGTATGCCTTCATATTTTAATACAGTATTCGGGAACCCTTGAGTGGAATGAAACGCAAAGAATATCCGCCTTGAAAATGTATCAAGTGGCTCATACTTGAGTCATTATATTCGCAAACTAGTCGTCAACATAACTACAATGTTTTTAGGGTTCCGTAGCCGAATGGCAAAAAACGGAACCCTTATAGTTTCGTCAAGTCTGTCTGTCTGTCTGTCTGTCTGTCTGTCTGTCTGTCTGTCTGTCTGTCCGTCCGTATGTCACAGCCACTTTATTCTGAAACTATAAGCATCACATAGCTGAAACTTGGTAGGTAGGTGTATTTTGTTCACCGCTTTCCGATTCAGATACAAAAAGTAATAAAAATAATATTTAAGGGGGGGCTCCCATACATGAAACTAAAACCTAAAATTTTTTTTTTACTCAAACCTATGCGTGTGGGGTGTCTTTGGATAGGTCTTTTAAAATGATGTTGAGGTTTCTAAAACCATTTTTTCTAAAAGTGTAAGGTTTGAGATATATATATACGCTTCCAAAGTGGTAAAATGGGCGTCCCCCCCCCTCTAACTTTTGAACTAAGAAAGTGAAAATTTTGAAAAAAATATATGATGTAGATCTCAACAAAAACTTGCAATGAAAATTGGTTTGAAGGAGATCGAACCAGTAGTGTTTGAGATATTGCACATTTTTATCAACCGCAAATATAACTTTGTCTTTCATACAAACACTATGAAAAACAAAGTTATTTTTGCTGTCGCAATATATTGTAATGTTTTCGTTAAGTGAAAGTAAGTGGACCCTGAATTTAGTTAAGGGTGGCACGGAACCCTCAGTGCGCGGGTCCGACACGCACTTAACCGGTTTTTTTTTACGATTTTCCTTAGTTACGATGATGAGGACACAGATTTACGTCCAAAACGAATGAATAAGTATCGTATAAAAAAATATATTAGAGATCAGCAGTGTTTGTAGAAGATATTATTATGCACAGAATGCATGAGGAGGTGAGGATCATGCCATCTAAGACCAACGAGGCTATTAAATTACGGTCATGACGTTACTAACATTACAAAATATTCCCTGATCAGTCAGCCAACTAGTCAGCCAACGGCCAAAGTCAGTCTAAAAGCCTTGATTCAAAATATCAAGGTTTAAACCTTTAACATGCGGGAGGAGACCGCAAGATCCTTTTAAATTTTCACCTGATGTATGCACTGTCACAGAATATATAATAGTACCACTGTATCCATCATAGTGGTTAGTACAGTCAGCAGCGTGTGTCACGGCAGCGTGTCCATGCGCGGAGCCCCGGAGAGCCGTTCCGTTTGCCCCCGCGGTGTGTCAAGTGCCCCCGGGGCACTATGCGAGTGATACATTGACTATCAGATTAATGTGCCCCGCATGATTGGCGTGACCCAAATAACTAGACGTGACAGTTTTCATATTGTTTGTTTACAATCAGCTGCGCAGACCAGAGTGAACATCAAAACCGGGATTATAACGTCAGCGGAACAAAGCTTTAACCCACAGTCAGCAAGCCCCTCTGCGCCAGTACCTACTCGTAGTTAAAGAGGAGTGTTAATTGATAATTAAGTGTGAGTGATTAATAAAACTAGTAACTTAAGGATATCCGATCCACCTAAATGATCAAAAATTATTTTGACGGAAAGATAAATAAAATGCATAACTTCTGTTCGTTATTAAGACTTGTTGATAAAAATTATAAACCTCTTTTATAGCGGGAACCATTCACCTGGACTTCGCGAAAACGCAGCAAATAGTACTCGACTTTACATTGACCATAATAACCCGTTGAACATCATCATGTGATTAGAAATGTTTAAATTGTAATACCTCCACTCTTGATAATTCGAGAGTAAGGCACATCTATTCTATGTCGAGTAAATTACCATTTACACCTACTTAATTTGTAATTGTAATTGCTATACAGTACAGTCAGGATAGAAATAAAATCATTTTTTTGAGCCAACAACTCCACAGGTTTTTCAGTTATAGACAAATGTCATCGGCATAAGCCCACGACATATTGATGGTTAGTTACTGACAGGTTGACAGCAGCCTTCGACAATTCGGTAGCAAGTCGACGGTATGTCAACGGCAGCCGCTATTTCTGTCATCAGTCAACTGTTTTCCCTCCAAATCCAAAAGACTCGTCCTTAGCCTTCCTATGAGTACAATGTACAATTAACCTGGGGCTCTCTACTATGCCTTTTGCAACCGGACTTTTAAAACCAAATTTGGCTTTGCAAGTCACGCTCGCGCCCTTGCAAGAGCCCAGGCTAACACCAGCTAAGGTCATCATCATGATCATCAGCAAACTGTTTTCCCTGTTTAATATCCTTAGTACTTTGACCTATTGAGATACGAAATGACATAGATTTTTAGAGAATATCATAGAAGGAAAAATAGAAGGGAAGAGGGAAAGAAAATGCGGCCTAGGATAAGTTATTTTAACCATGTGAAGGAGAAAATTAATATCATGTCGTATCAGGAAGTCAAAATGAAAGCAGACAGGAGAAAAGAATGGCGATTACTCCAGCGACAAGAGCGCGACTCTTAAATCTTAAATGAAGAAGAAGAGATCACTTAACATATTATCTTAACGTCTTGAGTTCCACACATTTTTGTGACCGAGTGTACAACAGTTCATACGCCCTTTATCGTGTTATTAGACGGTACTAATGCTTTTATAATTGACGGGTGTGATCCCGCGCTAACTGTCTTATGGATTTCTTAATTACAAACCAACGAAATTGTATGTTGTTAGTTTTTTTCTTTCACCGGAAACGCGAGAACAATTTAAGCCGAGGTTTGTTTAAAGTCGTTAATAGAGTTTTTATGAGTGTTCATACACATTAAGTTAGATTCAGTGAATGGATTAATTATTTTTCGCGATGGCTAAACGTGCGAGGCAGATTTAAGCGTGATGATAGGATATTCACCTGTAGGGCGTTTGGGTATGAGGGTTACATCATCATCCGATGTGAGTACTACTGGTACTTACATATGTATACTTCATCATCATCATTATCAGCCAACGGACGTCCACTGCTGAACATAGGCCTTCCCCACAGTTTTCCACATCAACCGATCACAAGCGGTCTGCATCCAGTGTGATCCTGCGATCTTTACAAGGTCACCTGTCCATCTTGTCGGTGGACGTCCTACGCTGCGCCTTTGGTCGAAGGGTCTCCAATCTAGAACTTTTCTGCCCCAACGGCCATCAGTTCTTCGCGCTATGTGCCCTGCCCATTGCCACTTGATGTATACTTACCAGACCTTTATTACTTAGTATGTCAATATCAAGAATGCGTGACAACTTCATTGTTTTAATTTTATCCTCAAGTAACGAGTGATTACTGTTTATAAACTGAGAAAAGCTTGCAGTCACATGTCCAGAATGGCTAAATCGTTGCGGAGGGTCGCAAGCTTTGCGATGAGTCCTGGATCGCGACACATTCTGACAAGAAACAGAGAAAAGATCGAAGCGACGTGACTCTCATCGGTCGTAAACTTGTCTTGTCGAGCTTGTGGCAGACTTTGCCGCTCTCGCATTGGTTTATTTAGCCATGAAAAGAGATGTTCTTCTGATATTGCATCATAAACCGTCTGCAATAGAGAAGACAAATGATGACTTTTTATAATTAAATAATATTGTGAAACAGTCGAAAGCTTCAAATATTCCGCATACCATAAGCCCTAATTGGTATCCCATTACTACAGAATGAGCACATATAAATCAGTCAACTATTGCTAGTTTATGTCAAATCTATAAATCAATCGATTCTCCAATTATTAGGGCGGGCGGCAATGTACCGAAACTTGGAACGTTAATTAGTTTTCACTAATTATTGAGAATATCAGCTCGTGTGTTTAAAACGTCATAAATCAATAGCCAAATGATAACGAAGAATAAAAAAAACATACGTTGAAACTAGCGGTAGTTCTATTAAATACGAATTTTTGCTATTAAAATAATAAGAGGTTAACTAAAACAATCATGACTTTTAATTATTCGTGCTTAGTTGCACTAACCGATGAAGCGGCGCGCTGTATATTCCTGTCTTTCACAGCGTTGCCATGGCAACTGTGTTTGTGCATGTCATTCTAGAACAGAAACTGGTCTAGTTTAATGACGACACTGGATCAGTAAAAATAGGTATAGGTTTTTTTTGGGTCGCTGCAAACGGGTTGTCCGTGTGAATATAAGCATTAAAATGAGTATGCTACTAAACGGCATCCTGCAGGAAACAGTACTTGCAAAATACGGGATGACTCAGTGGGAAACGGTCCGAATTACTAAAATCAAATTGATACCTTATCTGTTTATTTTAAGAAGGTCAAAGATACAACCAAAATACATAACACACACGTCAAGACACGGAAATTGTTATGCTGTCATAAAATAAAGCTGTTATCCTCAAACTTAACAGAACAACATCAAAAGCATGTGTCTCCCTATTCTTAAAAATATGTTCAATTTTTATGAGTGCACAAAGCCATAAAAATCGTGTAGACTCATAAACAAAATGGTCGTAAATATTGTCCATTGACACAAATGTAATTAAGAACTGTATGGCCCCTAATAATAGGTTGGCAACAGCGCTAATTAATAGACACTTGATTGCTATTAAATTCATATTTTATAAGGTCGAATGATGTCAAAACTGTGCGAGTTTTACCGTAGTCTGTGGGCTAATTATCAGTTAATACCTGAGTTCGGGAACTTGTGTTTAGACTTAGAGCAAAGGACCATTCATTTGAAGATATTTATTATAGAGAGAGACAATGAGACATAATGCCCACTATATAACCTATCTACAAACGCACTCATAAATTAACAACAGGCAACACATTATTTTTACTTAGTGGTTCGTGTATATATTTGAAAATTAGTAAAGAATCATCGCTTTTAGGATCAGTTTCGCAATCGATAGTTAACTCAACTAATGGTAAAAAATCGTTACCAGGGGTGGAATTATTACGACAGTGCATGTTTTGGACAACCAATGATTACGACTTTTAACCATTGGTTGAGTCAAATATTCACCACGAAACCAGCCCTTAAAAATAAGTAAGTAGTAGAGTTTTATTTTATGGAAACTTTTATTAAAATCATTTGAAGACAGGTATCTCATCTCCACATCAGATTCCGCACTTAATGTTGGTACTCGGTAATAAATATCTTAATGCATCAAACTTTTAAGCTGACTTAAGGCTTATTCGAACAATATCAACTCCAGTCAATTGTTACCTCTGTACAAGACGGGCCACAGTTAGGGGAGCACAGACAAAATAAATAGAGTTGCAAGAGCTCTCCACCTCAGCCGAAGTTCGACAATGAAGACGCCAACGTCGCCTGCGGACTGAATAGTTGAGGAACTCAATTGCGATCTGCCGCTATACGCTACACTCTCGAGAGGGTACGATGCGGGCTCAAGAAACTGGACACGTTTTGAAATTTAGTACACGCTGTGCAATTGGCACTTGCGATAGTGTTAAATTATCGGAGAAAAAAAGCAGTTACTTATTACAACTTCGTAATACAATTAAAAATAAATCTTAAGTGTCCAATAATCAAGCCGCCCATAGGGCCTCTGACTAGGCTTAACGACTAATATCAACCAATATTAGCCGGGACCAACTGCTTAACGTGCCTTCCGAAGCACGGAGATGCTCGTGATATACGTCACTTTTATGGTCGGTTCGGCAAGGTTCGTCGCTTGCCTTACAAACACCCCTCTGCCAATCCGCACTGAGCCCGCGTGGTGGAGTATGGCTCATACTACCTCACATTTGAGGTAAGGCCTTTGCCCAGCAGTGGGATGCTTACAGGCTAACTTTACTTTTTTTTTACTAAGTGTCCAATAAAAATAATTTAGACTCTATAATACAATAAATCCAGAAGTTGTGTTTCTATTGGAGCAAAAAAAATAAATTCAGGAAATAAAATCTTAGATTTCGCCGGTCCGGTTTGCATGTATCTCAGTGCAGGGCGCTTGACATCATATGGAATGTCAAATACATTAATTCAAGAAGTTGCGTTTAAATTGGAGCAAAAAAATGAAATCCGTAAAAACAAACTGATTTAAACTACTGTATCCTGTCTGTATACCGAATATAAATAAATAAATATATTTCCTTCGGTCCGGTTTTTGTGTCTCTGCTGCAGAACAGCCGCCAGTCAGTCGCGAGCAGTGGCCTTGGCTATCTGCGCATAAGAGGCTGCCGCTTCTCATTTATATCTGTAATCTATCTCATAATGCAGCCTTGAAAAAAAAAACATGATTTTCTCCCGTGTCCGATTTCCGTGTCCCTCAGTATAGAACACCACAACAAGCCGAACGTGTGAGTCGCGAGCAGTGGCCGCCGATTATCTGCTCAGTCTGCTGTCGCTCCTCATCGAGAGCTATTGTGCCGAGGCGAATATCTTGGCAGACATGCTCACTTATGTAGGCACTTTGCAGGTTACTGAAACTGGTGAAGTATTAAACTAAAAATCTAATGCTTTAAGCATTTTGTAAAGTTTATTTTATTTTTATTATTATTACAGGAAAACCAGGGTTTTTTAACAGACAACATGAGATAGTATAGTTAAAAAACTTTTTGCAGGGTAAAGAGCTTCTTACAATCCTCCTCCTTATTCGGGTATAGACCCGTCATGTTTAATAGTTATAGCTCCTTACAATGTCGGTCACAAAAATTGTAACAGCTTTTTATGTTCTAGGAACTACATTACTGAGCGTCATAAATCAAAAATACCTCGGTTTTAACATAAAAACAATTCCAATGTATTGTAATTGTCTGAAATCTTTATCACAAAGCCTTCATTTTTAAAAGTATTTTTGTGTATTTGTTTTTCCAAATCATTTTTAAAAACGTTGTGCTGATACAATGCAATCCCGTGTATTTATTAATGACAATTACCAACGCTCCGGCTCGAAAGTGCAAGCTGCAACTCGCCGCGAGACTCTAACTCGCGTAATAAGCGAAACTGCTATATTGCTACTGCGTTTTGCACTGGCGTTTGAAAACGCGCAGCTTTCGGAAAATATATTCTTCTTCCAAGAAAAAAAGGAATCAGTAATAGAGAAATATTTATTTATTTAAACTTTATTGCACTGTGAATTGTACAATTGACAAATACTTGCCAGTGATATCACTGGACACCACGTAACTGGTAGTATATGTAGGATCTATAGAAATACAAGATAGTTCTATCTGAAAAAGCTATTTTATAAAAGATTTTGGATAACTAAAATACCTACTTCATTTTACACGTAAAACAATAAAAATATGCTTAGAAGCCTAAATAGATCAGCATACTTAAATATTATTCAATTCTAACTGTATCACATACACACAGGTCAAATTTATAACCTCATTTTTTGAAGTCGGTAAAAACAAATTAAATAACACAAGATTTCACATAATACTCACTCTTCAGGGTTGCTTAAATGATTTTTTCCTTATTGAAAATAAATAGCATAGCTGTACGAGTAAACTCGAACATTTTAATAGTATTAATTTTATGTTTACTATGCACTTTTACCAGCTACGCTGTGACCTAATTTGTCGTTCCTATGCATGTAAAAATCAGTGCAATAAAAGCATTCGGCAACAACACACGTCTTTATCATTAAATCCCATCAGCGGTAGATAGGGCGCGGCGCGGTTGTCTGACATATCATTGACATTTTAATATTTGACATTGACAATTAATGGTAACGAAAGTTACATTGGTCCTTCGAGAGTTATGAACTATCGCGCGGGAGAGTTCTAAATTCGGGACCTTTCGGCGGTAGAATACTTCGCTGAACTTTGCGTTTACGAAAGTGACACGTGTACGTGATTTAGTGAAGTATACCAGTGACACGTGCAATACAGTGCATTTGACATTTCTACATAATTCTGTGGGCGATCCAAGTCCATGGGATACACACATCGTGACATTCAGCGGTGGCCTCGCAGGCAGTTGGGAGGCACATCACACATTTGACATCCGAGCGGCAGACCACGTGTTCAGTCGTCAGGCTACACGGCAGAACGAGGCAAACATCATTCCACGGTCGTCATAAACATCGCCAGGTATCAGCAGCCAGCGCAAACAAGTAAGACTGTTCCATATTATTGTCATATCATAACTGGTCATTTGTAGCAATATGGAGGCTCTTATTGTGCAGCAACAGGATCTCATAACATTGATTAAGCAAATTAACACCAATTTCAAAAAAGATCCTAGTGACAGGAAGACTAGTGAGTACATCGCTAAGAGATTAGAGAGGTTAGACGAGCATTGGCAAAAGTTCGAAACTAATCACGAACAATTATTGACATGTCAAGACCAAAATCACGAGTACTTTACATTAAACATGCATGAGCAAGTACGTGAGTATTATCAAGGTACTAGAGATTTAATTGCAAACTACAAACCAAAAGTAGATACACATGACATAAAGGCTTTCACTTCGGAGCATCATGAACCTTTGTTAACGCTGAGGAAACTCATGAGTCAGCAGAGGACAAACTTTAAGGCATTTCTAAGACAAATAAACTATTGCATAATTGACGAATTAGAGGAAAAATGGGAACTGGAAGATGAGCTAAGGAATATTCAGGCGCGCTGGGATGCGATTGACAAACTTCATTGGCAAATCGACAACTTGTTGGAAGAGGCGGATCCTGATTATGATGCAGAATACAACGAAAATGACATAAGGTATAGAACCATCAAAAGGCAATTGAATCAAAAATTGTCATCTACTGCTCATCTCAAGGAGTCCACGCCAAGGATGGAGATACCTACTTTTGTGGGTCATTACACACAGTGGCCGACTTTTTACGATCTTTTCAAAGAGGCCATTCACTTCAACAACTCCATAAGCAAGTCGCAGAAAATGCAGCATTTGAAGAGTAAAGTAAAGGGTGAAGCAGAACGGTTGATTCAGCATCTTCACATCTCGGCTGATAATTATGACACTGCTTGGGACATTCTGTGCCAACGCTATAATAATAAGCAACTGCTTTTTACAAAACAAATTGAAGTGTTCCTGAACCAACCAGTTATCCAAAAGCAAACATCTTACGAAATCAAAAAACTGCATGACACAAGCAAAGAATGCCTACATGCTATAGATAACCTTGGGATTGACACATACACCTGGGGTCCACTTCTTGTACATCTCATATGCAAGAAACTTGACAGTAACACTTACCGAGACTATCATGAATATAGGAAAAAACCGAGAGAGTTGGCAGATTTACATGAACTATTGACTTTTCTTGAAGCAAAATTTACAGCCTTAGAACCAATAACTAAAGTAACCCAAACTAATATGACACAAAAACCTACTATGACTAACAAAAATGAAACTAATAAATCAGATAAATCTTATTCTAATCCTAAAAAACCTACATTTACAAGAGCATATCATACTAATTTTAAAACTGTTAAATGCCCGTTGTGCAATTTAGATCACGCGTTATATCAGTGTCGGAAATTCCAATCCATGACACCGGAGGCCAAGCTTGACACCGTTGCGAAACACAACGTTTGCAACAATTGCTTGCACTTCCACGAATTAGGTATTTGCAAATCCGTAAACCGATGCAAAAATTGTGACGCGGCACATAACACGATGCTACATGATGCAATTTGTAATAAGCCATCTACTTCGACCAATAATAATTTCTCATCATCTCGCTCTTCTGGGAATCAACAAAAGAACGTAAATCACGTTGATTCTGTAGATGAAGAAATGTTATTGACAACAGTTCAGGTAGACGTTAAGGCGGCGGACGGGTCCTATTTGACATTAAACGCTCTGCTTGACCAAGGCTCACAAATCACCTTAGTCACGGAGAATGCAGCGCAACGCTTAGGGCTGCGCCGTCAACATGTCATCGCTACAGTCAGTGGAGTAGGTATTGCAGCAAAAAAAGGGAAAGGCAAAATAACCCTGAATTGTAAATCTATCTATAATAACTATGAGTTCGTCACAGACGCTCTAGTTATGCCCAAAGTCGTAAATAACCTACCTAATATTTCTTTGCCGAATAAGGAATATTCCTACCTACAGGGTATACAGTTAGCCGACCCGAAGTATCACATTTCCAAACCTATTGACATTTTACTCGACGTTAAGGTTTACTCGGAAATAATTATGAGTGGATTATTACGTGGGAAAATAAATGAACCCGTCGCCCAGCAAACCAAGTTAGGTTGGATACTTTCTGGGAACGTGTCTTCTACCTTCAATTGTCATGTAGTCATAAACAACATGGAAGATATGTCCAGATTCTGGGAAATCGAGGAAGTGACAGATAATTTGACAAAATTGACAGACCGAGAACAGTGGTGTGAGGATTTATATGAATCGTCCACCAGGAGACTGCAGGACGGGCGGTACGAGGTCCGTCTACCAATGACAGAAAAATTTGAGGAGCGGCTCGGAGCTTCCAAACCAAAAGCCATTGCCCAATATAGGCACTTGGAAACAAAGCTGTCGAAAAATGAACAGCTCAATGACAGCTATAAAATGTTCATGGAAGATTATCTATCCTTAGGACATATGAAAAAATGCATAACAAAAAAGGAGCCAAGTTGCTTCTTACCTCATCATGACATACATAAAGAAGAGTCCACTACGACCAAGTTACGCGTCGTATTTAACGCTTCGTCTAAAACTCAATCAGGCTACAGCTTGAATGACTTGATGGAGTGTGGACCAAAACTACATAATGACATTCTAGGTCTGTTGATAAGCTGGAGAACATTCAGATATGTTTATTCAGCAGACTGTGAAAAAATGTACCGCATGATACTGGTTCATGAGGACGATCAACATCTTCAAAAGATTGTTTGGAGAGATTGTCCACAGAACCCCATTCAGGAGTATCAGCTGTGTACTTTGACATACGGAACTAAGGCAGCACCGTATCTAGCATTACGAACTATGATACAACTTGCCAAAGATGAGGCTGACAAATACCCATTAGCTGCGCAAGTTCTGTTACATAACGTGTACGTTGATGACCTGCTCGCAGGTCACAACCAACTTGACATTGCAAAACAAACACAACAACAATTAATTGACATGTTGCAAGGAGCTGGAATCAATTTACGCAAGTGGTCCAGCAACACACCTGCACTTTTACAGCATCTTTCTAAAGATCAGCTGAACCCAAGCGTTGTAAATTTCAAACATGCAGAATCAACTAAAACTTTGGGACTTAGATGGGAACCAATCACAGACTCATTTAAATTTCAAAGTAAACTCGATCATGACATTGACATAAACACAGCTAAGTATACAAAACGCATGATGTTATCCGATATCTCCAAGTTATTTGACCCTTTGGGATGGTTGTCGCCGATTACTATCAAGGCCAAATTACTATTTCAAAGAGTCTGGTCAACATCAATGGATTGGGATGACGTCATAGCTGACGACATACAATGCGAATGGGTAAAGCTAAGAGACGATTTGAAAAACATTGACAAGTTTGAAATACCTAGGTGGGTCGGCAACACGGAGAGGCCAATCCAGCTACATGGGTTTTCGGACGCCTCGGAGAAGGGTTTAGCATGTTCAGTTTATGTAAAAACCGTCGATGATAATGGTCAAGTTATCATTCGATTACTTGCGGCAAAAACCAAACTTGCACCTGTTAAAAAACCAATCAGCTTACCACGGCTAGAACTTTGTGCATCCGTATTGTTGACAAAATTAGTAAAGAAAATTCTGACTTCTGTACCTGACAAAATTGACATACAGATATATGGGTACACAGATAGCATGGTGGTGATTGGATGGCTGCAAGGTGACATTTCACGATGGAAGACATTCGTCGCCAATCGTGTGAAAGAAATCACTGACATTATGCCAGCATCCAACTGGAGGCACACAAAATCCGAGGACAATGCAGCGGACTGTGCCACCAGAGGAATGGCTCCTTCCCAACTCATCGGCCACTCGTTGTGGTGGGAAGGGCCTGCATGGCTTAAAGATGACAAATTACCCGATGTGACAACATGTGATCCGCCGAGCACTGAGATGAAAAATAAACAAGCACTTACGGTTCAAGTGGTTTCATCTCCAATCATACTTGACATATTAAATAAACAAAGCTCATTGACACGCGCCGTAAGGATAACATGTTGGGTATCACGTTTCATTCAGCGCACACGACGTAGTGCTGACGTCACAAAGAGCGCGCATCTCACAGCGAACGAAATGCGAGCTGCGCTCCAGCTGATAGTGCGAACAGTGCAAGCTCAGCATTTTGGCGATGACATGGCCCGACTTAAGGCCAAACAAAATCTTAAGCCAAAAAGTTCACTAATGACATTGAATCCGTTTTTAGACGACAATGACATTATGAGGGTTGGGGGTAGGCTACACCAATCAAAATTAAATTATGACGTTAAACATCCCATGCTTATACCTCATGACTCTCACTTGACACAAATTATCATCAACGAAGCACACAAGGCCACGCTGCATGGTGGAGCATCTCTGACATTATCTCATTGCCGTAACTTGTACTGGATCATTGGGGGCGTAAGAGCAGTGAAAAAACAACTAAGACTGTGCATTAAATGTCAACGCTTTGGTGCCCATGGTCAACAACAACAGCTGATGGCCAATCTGCCCGAGTCCCGAGTGACTCCGTCCAAGCCTTTTACCCACACGGGTGTCGATTTCACAGGGTATGTCGACATCAAGGCAAATAAAGGAAGAGGCATAAAAACTCTTAAGGGTTATATCGCCGTCTTCGTCTGCTTCGCCACCAAAGCAGTGCACTTAGAGTTAGTCATGGATCTAAGTGCTACCGCATTTCTTGCAGCTTTTAAGCGTATGTGTGCACGCCGCGGGGTACCTTGTCATATGTACTCAGACAATGGTACAAATTTTGTCGGCTCAGCTAAAATCCTGACAAAAGAGTACAAAGACGCATTAAAGGTCATCAGCACCGAATGCATAAGTGACATACATAACATGGGCGTCACATGGCATTTCAATGCTCCTTCATGGCCCAGTGCAGGCGGCATATGGGAAAGTGCCGTGAAAAGTGTCAAACATCATCTCAAACGGGTAATAGGCGAACAAAAGTTGACGTTTGACGAATTTTACACGCTCTTGACACAGATAGAAGCGTGTCTTAACTCAAGACCATTGTATGCTCTATCTGAAAATGTGGAAGATGACGTCTTGACACCGGGGCACTTCTTGGTCAGTGGACCGCTACTCGCAGCGCCTCTATCTGACCCAGAAGAGCCTATGAGTACACACACTCGCTGGCAGATGATAGAGAAAATGTATAAATCATTTTGGAAGAAGTGGTCAGCGGAGTATCTGCATCATTTACAAAAACGCACCAAGTGGCAACGTGATCAACCTAATTTAAAAATAAATGACATTGTGCTAATCAATGAAGAAAACATGCCGCCATCAAAGTGGGCGTTAGCGAAAATAGTCGATGTCCACCCGGGTAAAGATGGGCATGTGCGTGTCGTGACATTAAAGACAAAAAATGGTATGCTAAAACGCCCAATCGTCAAATTAACACTCCTTCCGGTGCAACATGACAGTGACAGCGAGGATCAGACTTCGACAAACGGTAATGACGACAAACCGGCTTCTCGATGTCAGGTTCGAACTAAGAAAGCCAGCAAAGTCCCTAACTTTTTAGTAGCGACTCTGATGGTTCTCATGACATTCATTGCACCTTCCGTGCAACAAATGAGTAATATTACAACCATAGGTACTAACACGACACTATACTTTGACAAAGTAGCTGACATGAGGATGGTACAGGATCAGTGGAAGTTGGTAGTCTATTATAATATGACAAATTATTGGCAAAGCATGACTGACATTAATAACTACTTAAAACATTTAAAGACTATTTGCGAAAATGATATAACTTATCAACCTATACTAGCACAATTTGACCACGAACTAAACGAAATGACACATTACAATGAACTATTACAGACAAAAATGACAAGTCGAGTAAAAAGAGGGTTAATTAACGCAATTGGAAATATAGCTAACTCGCTATTTGGGGTTCTGGATGACAAGTTTGCAGAAAAGTATGAGAAGGATATAGAGGCAGTAAGGAAAACGGAAAGCCATCTGTTTCAAATGCTGAAGAACCAAACCTCTATATTAGAAGCCGAAAACAATATCTTGAAACGTAATGAAGGTATAATGAATCAGCATTTTACATATATCAACCAAGTGTTGAAGAACTTGACTCGAGAGGTGAATGACGTGAAACTAAATAACGCTAATCACCTACAAATGTTCTACATTATCACTACTGCACTATCAACTGACGTAATAATTACCAATCTTAGGCGGATTCAGGAGACGCTGATTAACACTATCACTAACATTTATCATGGGCAACTTGACACACATCTTATTGCACCAGATCAATTGCAGAATCAGCTTAACCTAGTATCTGGCCAATTAAAGGGAGAATTGGTAATACCTACTGACAACATCAAAGATTTGTATCAACTACTACAAGTCCACGTTAAAATGACAAGGATGTACCTGATAATGGAAATTAAAATACCACTACTAAGTCATGATCAGTTTGAGCTTGAAAAAATAATATCTCTTCCATGGATAAAGTATGACAGAACAGTTTATAATATTCCAGCCACCTCTTACATTGCCGTTAACATGAAGAAAGACATGATTATGCCTTTAAATGACAATGACATGCATTCATGCGTTAAAGTGAAAAACTCTAACTTATTATGCTATGAAACTCATCCTATTTACAATGTACGCTTTGGTCAATCGCTATGTGAAATGCAATTATTTAAAAGCAATAATAAACAAACCTACTGTCGTTCGGAGATAAGACCGTGCTCCGACAAATGGATTAAACTACAATCAAGTGGCGCATGGCTATATTCATGCTGCCAAGAATGCCTAGTACGCATTTTGTGTCCAGCTGGTCTTGAGACTAAGTACTTGCAAGGAAACGGAATCATTGAGATCGGTCAAGGTTGCGTGATAAAAGGCGACCTATTTACTATACATGCACAACATGAATACGCCAATGAGTTATATCTTCAAAATAATATTGACATACCTACTATACGAAAATATACCTCATCTCTTAACGATATGATAAACACCTCCATGAATGACAACATCCTTAGTAATTTGGAGAATCATGATCAGTTATTTGACAAGATAAATCAGAGAATTGAAGTCTTGAAAGCACAAGACCTGCAGCAGCTGCAAGACAGCAGTGTTGTACACTATTCGACTATTTATGCGATACTGGCGATGCTGACAATAGCCGCCGGGATCTACATCGGCTGCAAGCTGAAGGGCAGGTGCGTGTCGGCGCGCTGGCGGACCGGCGCCGCCCAGGCAGAGCGCCCGGTCATACTCGAGTTGGGGCGCAGCAAGTTTGTTAGTGGTAGTGCCAACAGTGTTAGTGCAGTGCGTGACAGTGAAGTGGAATCGACCACAGCAGTGTCGATAGGGCGTGACATGAGCGGATCAGCATTTAGTGTCGATAAGGCAACTTCTCCAACCTTTACAAGGACAATCAAATTTGCGAATTTGCCCGTACCATAAATAATTTGTTACGTTATCGTTATGTAACTATTTACTACTTTAGTTTGCTTTTTTACTACTTTACATTGTTTAATTTTATGCTTATTTTGTTTGTTTTGACATCTCTCTGTAGTTGGCAATATGTACGAGTAAACTCGAACATTTTAATAGTATTAATTTTATGTTTACTATGCACTTTTACCAGCTACGCTGTGACCTAATTTGTCGTTCCTATGCATGTAAAAATCAGTGCAATAAAAGCATTCGGCAACAACACACGTCTTTATCATTAAATCCCATCAGCGGTAGATAGGGCGCGGCGCGGTTGTCTGACATATCATTGACATTTTAATATTTGACATTGACAATTAATGGTAACGAAAGTTACAATAGCGTTTTTTATACGCCAGTGTAAAACGTAAAATTGTGTTTAAGCTTCGAATTTCCCAGAACAGACTACACGTATATGGAAAATTACAACTTCTTTACGTGAGCGCCAATCTGAGTAAGCAGTTCCTCCGTACCTATTGAACACAACAAAAACATAAAACAGCTGAAATACAACAACAACAGAAAAGGAGGGTCAAAAAGAGCTTATGTTAATGAGTAAAGTAATACCACGTTAAATAAAATACGTTCGCAAGTTTGTAGGGAAATGAAAATCGCGTTTGTTAGTGTTTTGCAACGGGTTTTATTTACTTTACTCTGTGCAAATGGTTAGATGAAATACGAGTTTTTAAAATGATATTTACATAACGTATTCATTTTATTTTGTTACATAGGATGCATGTTCAAATAGCATTGAAATGTACGTATCTTCCCTTTAATACGAGTCTTGGATTTACTAATCACGAAACTTCACAATATCACAGGATTTTATGCAGCTTCACTTGTATAAAAAGTAAACCTGTGATATTGTGAAGTTTAGTTTAAAAATGCAACAAAGTTTAAAATCTTATACTAATCGCAGCTCGATGAGTGTGTAAATGAAAAACTTTCTATATTTTACAAACGATCCATTTGATTAAAAGATAGTTGAATAACAAATATCGTATCTAGTGCGAATTTGTCATTATTTTGAGAGTCAGACATTTGACCACAATCTCACCTGATGGCAAGTTATGATGTGGCCTAGGATGGATCTTATCTGACTATTAGCCTATTCACTCTTTTCTTGAATTCGCCCTTTATTGGTAGGTAGTTGATACCTAAGTTAGTTGATACCGCCTCCCAAGTTGCTAAATCCTCATTAAGGACCATTATAATAGTTATTCCGATCAGCTGTTCCTAATAACGTCATGTATATTTATAGCTTATTTATGTCACAGTTAAGTAAGCATTTTCGAGTGGGCTAGGCCGATGATAATGGGCAATTCGGATAATGACCGAGATGCGAACCAGGTGTACACACACTGGTGGGAGTGGATCATGCATTAGAGGTTAATTATTAGCTTTTGATTTTTAAAAGGGTACGAAAATGGAGGTGAATAAAATTAAGGTACCTACCAGTGGTGTGGTTTTAAAAGCCTCATTTATTAATACTTAATGAAACCATACCAGCTAAATTAGTGACGCATATCGCGATAGCACCGAAATATTTTAATTTACATGTCACCTGTAAGTTTAAACTACCAAGTACCTATGTGCTATTAAGCCTGCTCATAGCTATTTCTTCTTAGAAAATATGAATTTTAAAATGTCTTCTGAACATTCCCTTAAAATCTTTAAAATTTTCTTCAACTAATGAAAGTCTTATATGCTTCATATAAAACCTTACCATTTTTCCATGACAAATGCTAATTATTCTGCAAGACTTTGATTAGTTGAAGAAAATTTTAAAGATTCTAAGGGAATATTCAAAAGACAGTTTAAAATGTGTATTCAGCAACACTCAACTCATTTATCTCGAGCACAGTTTCTGTTACATCAATCCGTCTTCGCCTGTGTGCGTACTCGTCATAGTACATCGGCATAGATCAGTATAATATGCCGGGTGACACGATAATCCGCGCTTAATAGAGCGGCGCCGGCATTGATGTATCCATTATTGTGTCCCAGAACTAATTACACACGGGGGAATAACACCCGATTGTACTACAATAAATACTATAGTTTCGTGTGTAAATGTGTAAAGTACAAACAAATACATTGTGAATGATTTGTTTATGAAACTATGAATTTTCCCTATTATAATATTCTTTTACCAATGGAAACTGATAATTATAATGTGTTTGTTGTGGTAAAAATATAACCGATTCTGGGCAAAACATTTGTTTAAAAATTTGTTTAATTATATTAGTCTTATTATATCAGTATCATATAAGAAACTTATTAAAAGCTTGTAATCAAAACTACTCGTAAGAGATCGTCGTTATTGTACTTTTCGTACCGTTACCATGAGTTTACGTCGGTTTTACTCGCTAGCGACAACGTAACTTTTTGTATGGAAAATTTATATACATAGACTTTTTTACGTAGTCGCTAGCGAGTAAAACCGTCGTAAACTCATGGTAACGGTACTGATGTTACATATCAACTTTTTGTTGCGATGAATTTTATTTTCAGAACCCAACAAATGAAATATGACAATACCGCATGACGTGTTTACATTTTCCAGGCTGATATTTTCTCGATAGTCAGTTAAAATATTCGTCAAATAAATTATAATCTGACTGATTTCAAATATAACATTATTATTTTCGCTTATATAGTGTTTTATTATTGAGTCATTTCGTATCCGCCTATTGAAAAATCAGCTCTTACTTGAATAAAATATATCTTTAATTTTCACAAAAACTTTAAAAAATATCAACCATTGCATATACAAGGTCGTTTTTTCAGCGATCCGGTCCGTTGGATATGCGCCGTGGGGCTCAGCGCGGAGCCTTGCGTGAAGTATTGGCGTCTGTCGGAGGCGTCACGAGCTGATTTATAGCTCACTGTACTCTTTCTAGCAGATTTCACAAGTTTTAAAATTTAAGGCTTTGGTATTTTGTGAATAAGCTTCAATTTGCAACCCTCAAAGAAATTAAAAATGTACAAATAACTGAATGAATATGAAAAACATAAACAGAACCTACCCAAAAATGAATAAGCTTGCAGATTGGTTTTATTTACCAAAATTATAATCAGTTTGTTTCATAGTATTCCTCTTATGAAATCGGTTATTAAGTAAACATTTAATTTCAATCAAAGATTTTGTTTAATTTGTAAAATATTTATTGATATTTTGTAAAAAAAGATTTAAAAAAATATGTGATAATAATGACATAAATAACAAAAGATGTGTTAAGTATTTTCAGATATCATTATAAGGTTATCATATTTTAACAGCTTCTTATTTTCTTATTATCCAAGCCCCATTCGGATAAGCCAATAAAACGCGAACACAACAATAACCCTTCACAATAACGCGTACCGTTATTTAACCAATTCAATTGTGATTTCCCCCTAAACTAATTACAATACAGGTGGGCGCCGGCAAAGAGCGTACGCGCAACTTGCCGTCTAACTTGGGAATGCTTCAAGTTTTGATGAGCAGTAAGGGACGGGAGGAAGCGTTTGTCTGATTTTGCCAACTGCCTAGCCTAGAATCACATTGTAACCAATTGAAATAGCATATGGAACTGACACCAAGAACAAAATTCACAACGGTTCCATATTCGAAATTCAAATTTCAAGGAATACGTCATAGGCTTGTCGTCGAATTTGGTACACATTTATTGCCTGGCATAGCTTCTCTATGCGTAGTAATAACAACTTACTATTGTAACCTTGTATCTGCCACTGTTTCAGACTCTCGACTTAGTCTAGGATTAGGATCAAATCCATTGAAAACTAGGAATTATAGTTTATTTTTGTTTTGTCACCATACAAACTTAATAACCTAAATTGCACTTGTAAAAAGCAACTGTGACTCTGTGACAGACGAGGAATTGAACCCCGTGTCTTACGCTATCCGGGCGTATGCCTATACCACTCGGCCACCGTCACATTAACAAGCCTGTTGAATTTTGCAAGTGCTTTTTAACGCGTAGGCTGCGTGACATCTACGGCTACGGCTACGGAAATGGGATGTAAACAGGCTAATACTTGAATTCTTTCATGAATAATTGGTTACATTTTTTATTTATTTATTTATTATTAAACATTGTATAGGTATAATCACTATTTTTTTTATTACATTAAAAATATGCACTCTTTTCAGGTACAAACGAACCGAGTATCGCAGCGAATCTTCGCCATTGGTAAGTGAATTTTGATCCCTTTTGCAATCAAAAAATTTGCAACATCTCTCGCACAACCCCAACACTTGCGCCGACAATAAAGCCAACATATTATTTAAGCTAATAGGAAAATTGTTCAACTAATAACATAGGCGAGGCACGTTCTGCCTCCTCCTGCTCGTAATAGTAATTATAGTAGACAATGACATGCTGGGTGTCGTAGCGACTACTTGCGGGTTGATGCGAATGTCGGGAAGTATACGCATACCTGTGTGTGAGTGTGTGGTGCGATGTGTTTTTGTTTTTCCGACAAATCCCGTGACATGTTTTCTTTTTGACACAATGTGGTGGATAGTTTAACATTGGGAGCTTATTGGGCTTATCCCATTGAGCTTATTCGTAAGTTTAAGACACTGGTTCATTAACGTTGAATGGATTTTAATGTGATCGAGTTTATAGACAACTATAAGAAAGTGAAATAAGTTTTTTTTTTGAGAAAGATTTCTTATTAAAAACATGAATCAAGAAAAGATATAAGCTGCCCCTAATTAAAACCCTTTCACAGGTCACAGTCTTTTCAGATGAACTGAAGTTAATAATTGTTAAAGGTTTTGCAGTATTAAGTACCTATTGATAAACATTAGGTAGTTTTTTTTAAGCAATTCACCAAAGTAAAATTGGGACAGTTTACTATGTAGCCTAAGTTATCGTATTACTACCGGGAAATGGCGTCTGGTACCGATTAGAAATAAGTAATTATAAAACTTGGTCGCGATTCGCATGATTTGCCATCAACTTGTTGTTATTTGACAGTTTAATTTCGTCAGTTTGCAAGGACGAGCCTACTCATAGACTAGTTAGGACTCAGATTCTGCATTATGTATCAGTGTATAAAGTGAATACCTAAATAAGCTGGCCGTTAGAGTAAAAACTAAATAACGCCTTATTAATCAGTCAGGTATCAAACGACTGCCGGGAGTCGCATAATAATGGGATTTCTATTGTGTCTCGTTCACACATACTTGACGAGTTAATACTTGGTGAGAAAAATAACATTTCATTTTAACCATCAATCTTTTTATCAAACCTTAAGATCAATGAAACTTGAAATGTTTTATTTCTCCTCAGATAAATAACTTACTGAAAAAAATGAACAGATTTAATGTATCAACCTCTTGTTCAATAGATTCTGTGCCATGGCAAGTTTACGCCGCCATTAAATAAGCGATCCCCTATTGTTGCGTAGCAGCAACATCAGCAATAACATAGGGCTAGGCTAGGATATATCTAGTTTATTATGAGTAGGAAAGGCTGGGCCTCAAGAGGCGGTAAGCCCCCGGTTCTTAAACTGCGTGTGGAAGGCAGGACAACCACCACTCACAAATTTTGAGTTTATGTTATGGATTTTTTATTAAAAACTAGCTTTTGCCTGCGACTTCGTCCGCGTGAAATAGTGACTTCTTTCTCCCGTTTTTTTACACATTTACCACTATATCTTTGCTCCTATTGGTCGTAGCGTGATGTTATATAGCCTATAGCCTTCCTCGATAACTGGACTATCCAACACAAAAAGAATTATTTAATTCGAACCAGTAGTTTCGGAGATTAGCGCGTTCAAACAAACAAACAAACAAACAAACAAACAAACAAACAAACAAACTCTTTAGCTTTATAATATTAGTCTAGATACTCTTAAAGGAGACATTTTTTTTTGGGCCCAGTAGCAACTTGTAGCGTCTAATAATGACATTGCACCCTAAATTAATAACTTATTTTTTTAGACAATTAGACGAAATATCACGTTTAAATGAAACCGGAATAATAAAATCAAACTAAAAGATGCGTTGTGTTGACTACTTTTTATCACGCCATTCCTCCTTTACAAATACGTGTAAAGGAACGACGCGCTGGTCAATATAAAAACAATATCAAATATTTCAAGTACGTGATTTTGTTTAGATCACGTTTTTTCTACTTTTATTTATTTTAAACAATTGGAATCTCTGAATTAAATATTTTAATTGCTTTTTTACGATTTTTGCATAAAATGATTATCTAGTAAAGCCGTGGAACGGATAGCAACTCTGACATTTATCACTGACATTAACAGGAATGGCTGGAGTGTCATTAGTCACACTTTCCGTTTGACGTTTGGCTTTACGTCACTTTCCGATTGTTTTGGTTTGTTTTGAATTGAGTGTTAGTTTTCTCCGGATTTTTAAAGAAAAACAGAAGCAAAAAGCATCAAGTACGGCCTCCATTCCACTAAACCGTTGTTGTGTAACTGTGCAGTGAGATTTCAACGACTGTGATTTTCAGAAACGACTAAAAATGTGCGTTAACTGGTACGTGTGTGGATTTAAGTTTTGATAAATTGTCAAATATTCCCGTTAGATAACGAAAAACTAATATTGTTTATGTTTTTAAGACATTATAAGGAACAATTTAATATATGTTTCATTGTTAGACGTCACAATTTATGGGTGGGCCCATCCTCCATACAAGAAAAAAATGTCTCCTTTTATCATGATCATATTCAATGAGTAGTTTAATTTACTGTTTTATAAAATACTGAAATAAATACTGACGAAGTCTGTGCCGTTAAGTGGTCTAGTGGCCCAACAAAGTAACAGAATACTCGTGATTAAAGAAAGTCGGCTGATTTCGCCATTCCCAGAAATACGTTTATGTATTTATAAGTCGAAAATATAAGCTTCGTTTAGACAACTTGAAAGCTTATTTGCGGAAATATGAACTGTAATAAAGTGGCTTTATTGAAGTTGAGTAACTAAATAGAAATTTAGATAACAATAGAAAACTTTTATTGCATTTGTAAATTAGTTTAAAAGAAATGTACATTTTAGGCACTGTTATCGCTTTATGCGATCTCTTCCAGACAACTTTTGGTTGACAGTCATAATTATCAAACCCTCAAAATAGCCGAGTTGAAATATTAGAAATTTCTAAATAAAGATCATGGTGACAACCTAATCCAAAATGTAATAGTCTTTGAGCTTTAATGATCTACTAACAATTTATTGAACTGTTTGAAAATAACAAACCGTTCAAAAATCGTAGTACTTATTTATCTTTAAGAAAATACACAACTTACAGCTTTTTTATCAGCAAAGCTTCAAATGCAACACCAATTTCCTTTCACAAAATATCGTATTCAAAGCGACAGAACAGACATTCCTCAAAAGGCCAGCTCCGAAGTTCGGGCGCACACTTTTGAGAAGTTTTAACAAACAATATTTCGCTCGTCACCTTTTGTGGAGTGACGGTAACTTGGCTGCGAGAGAAGTTTTTTGCCTACGAGGGGGTTCTGTTGAATGATTCTTTGACTGCTCGGAGTTTCTGTTGTAATTGTTGTTGCTTACGTGTGTTGTATTGAAATAAAGTTGGGGGGAATTTTGTATTTTATAAAGCAGCGAAAAGGCGTAGAAAGATTAAGAAATATGTATAGCTGACAAAACTTTCGATATTGGTTTTCGTGATAGCCATACTACGGATTTAACACCACAAAACACTTTTCTGGATTTTAACTTATCAACACACGGGATTTAATGCATATTATAGGTATATGCACTTGATCAAAGGTAAACGTACCTAGTATTTTGTCGAGTAAAACTGTAATATTTAAGTGTCCAATGATGATATTAATAAGGGCTATAAGATAATTAGTATTTCCTCACAAGAAGTATCATAACAATATGTGTTCATACTTGTTACTGAAATTTACGCGAATATAACTCAAAAAACACAATTCAGTTTTTTTAATAGGTTTTTTATTAAATTGATTGTAATGTCTTGTAAGAAAAGTACAAATGTTCTTTATTAATGCCATCATCAATCCCAATTTCCACCTATTTTGGTTTCCCAAAAAAACTCCTCCACAATACTGATTTAAGATCAAAATAAATGTAACAAAAGATCTCGTAACTACAGAGCGGAGAGGTAAAGTAGGCCTTATCGAATCCCCCATTCTCGTACACATTTGATTCTTCAAAGGGATGTCAATAAAATTGTCGTTGTTATGTTGGTAATATGTTCCTCTGCTTTCGGGACACAATAACGGTTGATAAGGAAAAATTGCGATTTAATGTTGCCCCAATGTTGTGTCCCTGAGTACATACATCTCTATATACATTTACGTTAAATCGTGGAAAAATACGTAATGACAACGTAACACTTCTGGAAATAAGTTTTTGTTGCTGTTCCATCCTATTATGTTAATCTCTCTAAATAAATAAAAATGTATTATTTTTGAGTATTTTTTGTCTTGTGTAACTTCCTGAAACACCTGGCTAACGCCCTCGCCTTAGATGCGGCAAAAAAAACAGGACAGAAAGACGTCTTCAGGGTACATTAACTAAAAAATAAATATTAATAAATCATTTGTGATGAGTTTTTTGAAATAACAGGGACTCAACTTCTTTCAGGAAGTGTTTCACAAAAATATGAATGAATAATTTTAATTCATTAATGCCTTGATTCACAAAGTCTGAATGAGAATTCCATTAGCGCTATCTATCCACTACTTTATTCTTAATGACGTAGGTACATATTTTTATTTATTATTGTAAGTGTCGAACTTGGAAGATAAAATTAATGGACGAGACTTTTGTAGCGGTTGAGAAACACGCTTATTAATTCAGCTTTTAAAAAAATAACTACTTAAATTATATTTAACTATTATAACTGATTTTTGCAATAAAATTCGGCGTTGCATTCTGTATTATTATTTGAAAGTCACAAACGCAATTTTCGACTGGATTTTATTAAATTAAGTTTGGAACGCTCAAGAGCAGCGACCCCTTGTGAATGGGAAATGTAAAGCTTTTAAAACAAAACGCGTGCTTTTATTTGCATTACACATAACGAGTTCGAGTGGAGGTATAATGGAGGCTCTTTATCATGAGAAGCCTTTAAAGCGAAACAATATGGGAGGCAAGTGTGTGTCTAGAATGGAGATAGGTTCAGTATAAATTGTATTTCTATGAGCTTTGGAGAGTACGGATATTACTTGTAATAGGTTTGCGAGGGTCAGTATGTGAACAGCTTACTAGTGTTCTTTAGAAGGTGTCTTTAGATAGGATATTACTTTATAGTAATTACTAATTGTTATGCTTTTTTAATTTTACTTTTTGTAAGCGGTCAAAATATGTCGTAAATACACAAGAAATAAAAAAAACGATAAAGACGTGCACTTTTCATAAGATAATGCAAAATACGGATAAATGGTAGGTCCTGATGAAACTGAAATTGTCAAATTTTAGTTGATTAAGAATATCAGGGTTGGAGGGCTATATAATAAAAATAAACTAACCAAACGATCACGGTTTTGGTGTTAAAGCGCATAACATTTCGATAATGATCAAACCCGGATACTGCAGATCTGCAAAATCAAAAAGGAAGTAAATAATGTTTCATAAAATATAATCATATCGGCAAACAGCGGGATCGGCTGAGACGTTTTAAGACAATGCTTTGACGATGCGGAGCGATGCGAGCGAATTGCATTTACGAAACGGGAGGATTAAGTAACATGTAAAGTAAATGATCGCCATGTAATAGCAATTCGTGTGACAAATGGCCAGCGTGCACATAGATAGATAGATAACTCGTTTTTGCACACAAAATTAGTGAATTTACAAATTTGTTTAAAGGAAATGTACAATTTAAGCGGTCTTATCGCTATAAGCGATCTCTTCCAGACAACCTTTGGGAAAAGAAATTAAAAGTAAGTTAGTATGACAAACACACCTATCAAACGTATTTGAGATTGCAATAGGATGCGCTATTAGGATAGTACTATAGGTAGTAGCTTTCGCAAATAAGATGGAGGATTCCCACTCAAGCATGGTCATCATCGGGGAAAAGGGTTAGCTCATTTAGGTGGATTTATTTCTATTGTTTCTGTTTTTCCGCCATTTTCTTGACCTCTTGATACGACACGACATTTATCATATTATGATTTATTTGCTGCATATAGCTTATTCCGTTTCCTTCTTCCGTCTTATTTAAAAATGCGTCACGGCGCCATTGACGATAGCAATACGAAAGCGATGAATGATAGTAGGTAATAGTTACTGCAGATTTACATATTGTGCAAATATCAAAGAAGCTGTTTTCTTATTCTCTGTGAGTCATATCTTAGAAATACGTTTTTTATTTAGTAATTTCAACACCTAAGTAAATATGTAAGTTAAAGCGTTTCTATTTACAATTCATTTAAAAATTACCTGACTTTAAAAAGCACGAGAACTACGAGTAGACTTAACTTTCAGTTATATTGAAATAAAATATTATTGACTAATGGAATGTTAGGTTCCTAGTTAATAAGGTAGTTAGTTTTTAGGTAAGTTGAGTTAACTATCCATTACGCAACCGGGCCTAAGAGCAGTAATAACACAAGGCAAATTGCACTAGTTTGAACTGTCAATTGATTCCCTAAACACTACCGCTGAAGACCGATATGTGCAAGCACTTAGAAACAACAAAAATACTCTGGACTGTCAAAATATTAATATCTGAATTGTATAAAGGAAATGTAGGGTGCTACGCAATACATATAAAAATTAAAAGAACACTCACCAGATGCACCTTTGTCTTAGATTTTGGTGTTCTCGTTGCGAAAAAACTATATTTTGCTCTTCTTATTATGTCATGAATTGCTGTGAGTATGAATCGATTGAGAAAAAAGTTGAAGAAGTGTCATCTATGTTGTTTTCTTTTTCAGTGTGCGCGGTACACTATGGGGCCAGTGCGCTCGGTGAGGAGGTTACATACGGGAATATAAATTATACATCCTATACTATAAACGAGAAATTCTTGTACATATAATTATCATCTTACAATATAATTTTAATATTAACGTATATTTCGCGAGTTCGCATGTGTAAATCCCGATAAATCCTATCATTTTTCTTTTTTCAACAAAATACCGAGCAAAGTTCGGTCACCTAGATATTTTTAATATAATATGTAAAACAGTCTTTCCTGTTAAAAATAATCTAAATTTAATTCAGTTTGTACTTTCTAAAAACGAAAACGGCTTTAACTGAGCTTGACATTAAAGGTTTACCAAACCGAATGAGATTCAGAAACCTACAAAATGTTATCCATTTCTAATTATATCACATAAATACAGGTCGAATTGTTTAACCTATTTTTTTCAAGTCGTCCTGAAAACTTACTGTCCAAAACAACAATTGCCACGTAAAAATAAACCGTAACTTAACTTTATCTCCCGCGATACCCGACTTAATAACACTAAGTCAGTTAGCCGCTGCCTTTGAATATTTGGCTTACAACGGCATGTCTTTTATTTTTGCTAGTCGTTCCGGCTACGTACGCTATATTCGTAAACGAGCTTTAACTGCTATATCGAAATCCACATTTGAATGTATGTATAGCCTTAATGGCGTGAGCTTGGATGGTGGTGGCAGACATAAGCAGTAGCGATTTTATTGCTCTATACTTGACAATAAAGGTAAACTGAAAATTGAGCATAATTACCTGGCTAAGGACTTTTTCATACCAGACTTTCTCGCCGCTGCAACTCCTGTGTAGCCAAAACCCACAGCTTGTCGTAATTGTCAGCCTGTTTAAGTGAATCTTCATAGGCCATACAGTGAGTACAAACAGAGTTATTGACACTTTTAATCATGGTCAATGCTTCCCCATGCTTTCATGCTTTCTGAAAGAACGTTGTTAATTTTCCAGGTACATTTTTGGGATTGCAACTTTTCCTTTTCTTTTAGTCATAATTCCAATTAATTTCATCATAACAAACTATTATTTTAAATATTTGTAGAATTCGTTTTTTTTATTGTTTCGTAAGAAATCAGAGCAATAAGGCTATGTTCACTTATGACTTGCACCACAACCAGGGTCCAGCATAAATGGACGGGCGCAGTTTTCACTGAACGTTTGAATGGAAACGACTTTATTCAGATAACTGCCACGATTTTATCTTGGTATATTTCATACACAGATTATATCGCCATTGATGGCGATTGCCTTTTTTCCTACCCAATGTTTTTGTTTGGCTTTAAAGCTTATTCCAGTTCGCTCTTTTTTATTTGAACTGCGTTACGTTTTCAATTCGTAATTATATTTGCCGTAATATTTTCGTTTAACAATAAATGATATGCAATTGTTATTAATTTAAAATTTTGTTGCGTGCTCATTACTTACGTAATTAGAATAAACGAAATAAAATGCATGAATGGAAATTAATTTTCTGAACTAAAATGAGCTTATTAATTTTATTGGAATCAAACGATAGAGCGTCCATATTTTAAAGTTACCATTGAAAACTCGAAGTTAATCAGTCAGGTATCAAACGAATGCCGAGAGTCGCATAACAATGGAATTTTTATTGTGTCTCGTTTACACATACTTGACGAGTTAATATTGTTGCTGAGAATAATATTTTTTTTATAATTAAATTATTTATAATATTTATTTATTTTAACTATGTGTATGTGTGGATGGCTAAATCAAGAACCTTCTGTCAGTTCTAGTCGAATATTGAAAAACGTAATAGCTTTATACCTACTCTAATTGTCTAATTGCTAAATGCATTGAATCACCACTAATAAACCAAGTTATGAATTCTGTGAAATAATAAATTTGTTCGAAGCAAATTGTTTCGTTTCAATCAATTTAAATTAGCATTTCCAGCGACCTCATAATTCCTTTGATGTAAAACATTCGCAATATTGCAATAACCACAAAATATCAGCTAGACTACAAATAAAATGGCTGATTTCACGCTATTAGTAGTCATTATTGGTTGATGTCAGTATGAGCGCCCATTGATGCTGCGATCAGCAAACTGAGAAGAAAAATTGCCATAAGGGTTAGTTTACACTTCTAAAATAGTCTGCCAATTAATGGATATTCGTTTTTACAGGTTTTCCTCACTATATTCGTTCACAGATTTTGGATATGGTCAGCTAGTGTAAAAATAAATAATATTGCAACACTATTGTAACGAAAACTATACTGAACTAGGTGAAGGTACGGATGCGATACATTTTCGAGATGTATGGCCTGTGTTAATTTTGTTAAACAATATTTTGTTTGCAATTGTTTTGCTGATCCAAATATCATCAACCGTGATCTCCGCCTAACTTTATCCAATAGGTCGCCAATATTTTACCGGCTGCTCTCTTTCGAAATGACCACTCAAACGCGCGGGATCCGAACCCGCGACCCGCCCCTAATTAATTTAACGTGAGCATTGACAAACGGACCGACCGAAATAAATCTACTGCAAATATAATTAGAACCGGACCCTTTGGGCAACGAACGTTTTGGAAATGTTTTTGGGAGCTAGGGAGAGGTTGTGCTAAACTAAAGTGTACTTGTATGTTTGTTTACTAGACTTGTGTTTATATAAACCTGTAAAATTGATTTGTGTGTGAAAAGAAATAGTTTCAGCTATATCTGCTGATAAGAATCGTTATAGATATAGGTAATGGATAGCTATCATTAGCAAAAAAGCGCTATTTCCAATTCCAAAAATCATTCGTGAACTGTGGGCCCTCTACAAAAAACGTAATCCGTCAATACAATAATCGTTTTACGGATGCGAATCATTTCGTAGTAAGGATTACCTACTTACTAAAAATGCTTAGGCAAAACAATAATCGCATTGACGGATTTCGTTTTTTTTAGTAGGTCTCCTGAAACGAGACGCTTACAATCGTAAGAATCATAACCTTGGGTACCTTTGGGTATATTTTTATTTAAAACAATCCAAACATTGGTAACACAATTGCATATGCTACAATTAGTAGTGCAACTGCGAGTACCAAACAACTAACACAACCCCCCTGCACTCGACACCCTTCATTGTTTTCTCCCCAGAAAAAAGTCGAGATTTTTTCCCCATTTTAATCTGAAAGCGACAAAAAGTAACACGACGTCCAAGTGGTGTGGCCCATGATCTGTCCCCGCTTCATGAGGCATCATTGTGTGTTCCACTTACAATCACGGTGTAGACACAGATTCAGCGGTTAGTGAAAAACAATTGAAGATTTGAGAAGAGTTTCTTAAGTCACATCGTCTACGATGTGACTTAAGAAACTCTTCTCAACGGCGCTGGCCGGTAGCTAGCTCAAATGTAATTGTTCACAATTACATATTCGGTTTGAGGTGATTGTATTATATTGTAACAATAACAATTAGCCTTAATGACGATGGTAATTATAGTCATCGTGGTTATGAAGGCTGATAATAATTATGTACTATACAATTGCGTTTGCGTTGTGTACAATTTTTAAAATTTTAGGTTAGATTAGACAACTTACCTTGCTGTAGCTGGGCAGATAGATGCTAAGCTGTATTAAAATAGCAACTCAATTCCCTCAGATTTATCAATCAGCCTTTACCTTTTGCTAGGCTTAAAATATTACCATCAAGGAACGACTTAGCGAATAATTTAAGTAACGTCAGACTGTTTATGTATGTTTCTCTCTACTTTTGGTCGCTTGCAGTGAGGCGGCACCCTTATTATCTGTTAGTGGCGTCCACCTTTGTTTTTCGCGAAACTCGGCCGTTGAGTTATTGTCCTCTTGCCAGAGGTGAGGCGCCAAGGGGGAGAGCCGTTCGGTAGTGATGGGGTCTCGGAGGAAAAAAACAAGGTGGGGAAAATTAAAAAGTTATGGCAGTGGGATAAATAGATAAGACTAACGGTCCCAGCGAACTTCGTTTCGCTCCCAGCCCCGTCCCGCCCCGGCCCCGTTTTATGGGAATTTTCTTTGCTATAAACCTCACGGAGCCCGAGACGTTTCCAACGAATGCAAAACCGTGGAAATCGGTTCGTGCGTTCTGGAGTTATAGCGTCAGGAAGGAAAACCCGACTTATTTTTATAGATAAGATATTTTTCTGCTAAAAGTTTGACAATAGCTCCAAAGATTTTGTGAAATCGAAAGTACTGACACCTACTCATATAACAATAAAACGCACGTGCTAGGGCCTGTTTCCGCAGCAGTCCAGTTCTGCAGGATAACTGCCTTACTGGGTCCCGAAGGAAATTCCCATATCAAAGTTTGGTGTTATTCTCTAAGACTACATTTCTGCTGGATCTCTCTCTAACCTCGTGAAACGATACGGATTCAGAAATGCTTGAACTGACACACTAAGCTTTTATACATTTCTGTTTAAACATTTTCATCGTTTATTGATCAATATTTGCCTGGCAGCATTTAAAATGCTATAAGTCTAACTGAACAGTGTTGGTGTCCAATAAAGTTTTATCCCACTATCCTATTAATATTATAAATGCGAAAGTTTGTGAGGATTGATGTATGTTTGTTACTCCGTCACGCAAAAACTACTGAATGGACTTTGATGAAACTTTACAATAATATAGCTTATACATCGCAATTGCACATCCTACTACTATTATAAAGGCGAAAGTTTGTAAGTATGGATGTATGGATGTATGGATGTATGGATGTTTGTTACTCTTTCACGTAAAATCTACTGAATGGATTTGAATGAAACTTTACCACAATATAGCTTATACATCAGAATAACATATAGGCTACAAATTTTGAGGTTTCTAATGTGAGGTCGTAAAAAAACACATTTTTTGCGCTACTAGACGGGACGAACCTGAAGTCCACGCGAACGAAGTCGCGGGCAAAAGCTAGTTTGCTATAATTCATAGCGATATATTTCGAGATCAAACATTTGCGTGTACTAAGCCTAGTAATAAATACTAAATAAATTCCAAACATTATCGACTGTCCCAACCTTACGTAGGAGGCTCGCATCATTTGTCGCGATAGTTGCAGGATATTGATCGTTATGACCGAATTCGGACCGTCAAAGTGCTGTCCATAGTATAATAATACAGAATATGATCTATTGCTTTTGTATTATGCCATATTCTAGCTTTTGCAGAGAAATCTTATTTCCTGGTATTGAATTATTATAGAGTTTTATAATTATGCTGTTGTGTTTGCACCAATAACATTTATACCACGGTCTTTGTTGATCTACTACCTACTTATAATATGCGCTTAATGAGAGAAGATTAATATTGGCGAATATTGCAAGTAGGAAAGTTAGTCTGTTCTTAGTATAGCAGAAACACCTTAAATGTCATCGCTAGCATAGTAGCCTTGTCTCAAAATGCAGTAATTTCATAATAGTTTAGGCTCATTTTTGTTATATGGTAACTTTTGCATGTTATTATTATGAGATTTTAAACTTTCGCGTTGCATTACAATGAGAATTAGACATGCCGGGTCTAAACACGAAATATTAATATGAGTAAATGCTACTCACTGCTCGACGTTTCGGCTGCGTTGCAACAGCCGTGGTCACAAGCCAACACGAACAACAACACAACAACAACAACAACAAGAACAACGAGCCGAAACGTCGAGCAGTGAGTAGCATTTACTCATATTAATATTTCGTGTTTAGACCCGTCATGTCTAATTCTCATTGTTAATATCATATTTGATGCTCATCTAAAACTCTATTACTAACACTTTTGGCGCCTCTATTACGTGACCTAATGGTTTTTCCCTGTATCATCTGAAATATCATATCAATAACCGTTATTGGATCTGGTCGTAAAGAGCTTTCTGTGATAATTTCTTTACAAAGTTTACTAGTTGCTTTGATGGGTTTGACTTAGATTATAACCGGAACAAAAAAATATATCTAATTTTACATGTAATTAGCTAAGCAGAAGTCTGATGTATTTAAAAATCTATGGATAACATAATTCTTAACACAAAGCCGACGTATAAAGTGATGGTTACAGTCAACTCAGCTCATTGCCTTGACTTTATAAATTCTGTTCATAGAAAAATTATAAATACCTTCTTATTTATATTATTAAATAATACCACTTATTACTAAGTACTCGTAGTATCTTCAACCTTGATATTATTTGACCCTTTCAATCTACGTAGCCATTAATTAAATCAAAAAATGATTAATCAACGCTCACAGCAATCTTTTTATACCCCCAATATATCATGCGTATTTCAAAATCAAGTAGCCGAATATTCATTACACCCAATAATTTACAAAGAGCCAATTAAACCAATCGTGGCTATAAAAACGGTGCAACTAAAGACTTGTAATTACGAAACATCCAATCTCTAATGAAAGGGTTTATTATTGTTGCCTATAAATAATTTCCAACTCTAAAATAGACTTTAATTCCCTTAAAATAAGGCTGAGAAAATAAATCGTTGCAAGTGAAATCGTGAGCACGTGTGGTCGGTGTCTTAATCCCAAAATGTTTGCAAGATTCTTTCGCAGCATTCCTCATGCATTTCTTGTTTGAAACGCTTTTGCTTTTCAGTTTTTCATTCAGATTAGTCAATGTATTCGGTGTGCTGGAGGAGAATAGTGTAAGATTGAGAAAAGGTCTAATTACTAAGCCAGATGGCAACCAATCGGGCGCCGATACGCCACCGAAACCGAATTGTGCAACTATGAGTTTAAACTGTATAGAGATGTTAAAACTGCTGCATTTGCATTTTGCCATAGTTAGCATTCGTACCTAGGTACTTTACTTATAAATAACAATATTCGCTTGTATTGAAAATTAGTACCAACTTTAACAAGGACGTAAGTAAGATTCTATAGTTGATTTCTGTTTTATAGTGTTTTGTCACTATACAAACTTAATAATATAAATTCTGTTAATTCTATTTTAGTAAGATTCTTATCAGATATTGGAAAATTTTCGGAATGTCAAAAGGAACAAAAATTAGCGACTTCAAAAGTTCAGTTGAGCTGTCTTAAATTTTCATAAAAACGATCATCAGAACCTGTTCGGAATGATTTATTTTGTATGATTGTATATGCACTCAAACTAATCACAGTAAGACGTGGTTTGACGATAAGCTCATAAAGTTAGGAAACTTTTTTTTCTCATTAATAATGTACCTCAAACTTTTAAGGATCTCGAAATTTATTTTCATTTTCATGAATTGAAACAGTGTTCATAACTGAAAATACGATGTATAATCGCCTCGCCTATCAAATATATCGACTTTAATTCATTGTTGCCAATTAACTTGATGAAAAATGAAAAGGTGCTGAAGGAACCGAAAATCGGATATTAAAATAGTGCGATTTTTATTTCTTATCGAAATCACAGCGCCTAGCCCATACCCCTCTAAACCTAGCTTAATGCGTGACACTTAACACTAATCTAACTAAAACATTAACTGGCGCTCCATCAATCATTTTAACTAATAGAGTCTCGGACCAAAGGTTAGCGGTAACCATTCGTTAGGCTAACGATCATCTCCGATTTGTGACGTTTAACTAGTTATTAAGGTGTGCTCTTTTTTGTTTTGTAATTGTGATAGTTAGAAAATAGAGGCTGAGAAATCTTATCTTGCTTGAAAGACATTTGCACGTTTGTAAACATTTTATTAAGTTCTCATAGCTTAGACTGGATAAAAAATATAATATACGATTTATCTACTCATTTTCGTTTTCAGTGTGACTCAGGGCATAGAAAAATATTAAACTACTCGAGTACTAACTCAAAAGTCCTCAATATTTTGTAAATACTTAGGTACTTGGTTAATTTTTAATAACTTCCTGTTGCTACACTTGAAATGATTGACAAGACTATCGAAGATAATGTTAGTCACCGAGTAATATATTCTATCAACAAAAAAAAGTATATGTTTTATTTTAATATCGATGTCACAATTATAACACTCTATTGCTATTAATTTACCATTAACTGTTTCTCATCAGGCTCTTGTTTGTGGAGTTATTTTTTTTTTCCGCAATTTTCTTGACCTCCTGATACGACCCGACATTTAACATTTTATTGATTTTGACTTTGCGGATCGATTTCACGAACATTTTCCTAGTTTTACACACCGGTTGTGAGCGGTCTGCATCCAGCGATCCTGCGATCTTTACAAGGTCGTCTGTCAATCTTGTCGGTGGACGTCCTACGCTGCGCTATTGGTCAAAGGGTCTCCATCCAATCTAGAACTTTTCTGCCCCAATCGGCCATCAGTTCCACGCGCTATGTACCCTGGTACTTTTCCTACTACTTACAAAAAGTTACACGTGCCACACTCAGTCATAAGTTATCACTTTTATTTTCTACGGTGACTAACGTAATAGTTTGTTAGTACGTAAATATCGTGCAATGAAATTGTAGCCGTGACTCACTCGCCAGGAATCAGGTCAACAAGTAAGTATGTCTTTGTGTGAAGAGTTATGTTGTGACTCATCTCGATACGGCCTATTTTGTAAAGGTATTTTTATTAAGGTGGACTCTACTGACAGTGTACATAAGTTTTGAGTCTTAAATATGAAAGCTTACCTATACATATTATCCCTAGATCTATCAACGACTTTATTCCGAATCGTTGGTTACGGTTATCATTATTTTAAACAAAATACTTTAATTCGCGACAAAGCCATGTAAGTTTAATTTTATTATTGCAATTTTATTTTACTGCCGCTATTTGCTTTAGCTAATTTTTTGAAAAAAATCAAGTTAAGATTTGTTGAAAATTTTATAAAAAAAACTATCGTTTATTAATAATAGTATTTTTTATCAAAAAACAAATGCACCTTACTGTAAAAATACACTAAATAGCCCGTTGTCACCACTGCTGTCCGTTTTATCTTAACATCATTTGTATTTCAGAACAAAGACACGATTAAAAGGGGCCCGTTACCTCACTAATGTCCAATTATAAGAAAACTCGAAACACATCATTATGTCATTCTGCACTATTAATTTATGGTGACTTTAAACCCATACATACTTGTCCAGAGTCGAGCTGCTACTTTGTCACACCGATTTATCAAAATCTCACATCAAAACTAATTATACATATACGAAATTCAACTCTATTTTCATTGAGATAAAGTTACATAAGACGCATTAAAACTAGTGTAAGTCACACCAAATGTTCCTCCCCAATATTATTTTGATCAAAAATCAACTGAATGTGGGCTTTATCATACTGAAAATAGAGAAGAAAGTTTCAAATGGATAAGACAGTCCAAATGTTTGACTTCAGATAGGAATTAGAAGCATTGTGATGTAACTTATTGTTTCAAGACACGCTCTCTTAAAATTGACTAAAATTAGTCTAAACTCGTCATTTATCAGGAATTTGTAAGACACACGGTGAGATCATAAGTTGTTACAGTTCTGATTTTAGGTAAATATTTCTTCTGGATCGTTAAATTTTCAAATGGAGTTATTATTTTCAATAAATTGCCTGGTATAAAAATATGAAAGATGTTATGTAATGATACCATAGAGCTGACTAAAACCACTGTACCTACATTGGTTGCAATATATTTTCGTCTATCTCTTTCGATAGCAATAGGTCTGTCTTTTTGAACTCGGAATTCGATGAAATCGGTTTAGGGCTATCCTCGGATGCCTTATTTGTTAGTAAATACCTACTATTTTCAACTTTTTACTTCACTACTACTATGGTAAACCAGATTTTCAATATTGTTTGAGATTTGTGTGCTGTGGTTGCTCCGTTGTTAATGATTTTCATAATGGCAACACAAGATCTAACTTGAGCTATGCAGATGATGATATTTATGCCGTTGTTTGTGATGTCGTTCAAAAGATATTTTTATTTATTACCTAACTAGCGACTCCCCGCGGCTTCACCCGCGTGATAATTTTATATCATTAAAAATTATTATAAATTTTAGCCTATGTGTTAATATTACAGTGTAAATATTATTTTAATAAAGTTTCATCAAAATTCATTTAGTAGTTTTAGCGTGAAGAAGTAACAAACAAAGGTACATCTATGCTCACAAATTTTCGCCTATATGATATAATATTCGTCACAAAATAAAATGCGATATGTTAACCCATCTGCAACCATGTCGCCGGTGTCGCACGAAACAAGCTCCCAAATTAGTAGTCACCAACAATTAACGCGCAAATTAGTAGGCCTGTTTTTGAGTCGCTGTACTTGGCAGGTGATTATCTTGGGGCTGTGCGTCTTGGTGTATGTCATAGATTATACGATGCAGAAGATAGATTTTGGAGTCAACATATCTGTTTTACGGTTAGTAGATTTGTTGATTACTTGATGACATACTTAAATTGTTTACAAGAGATTGTATTAGACTTAAATACTTAATTGGTTTTTTTTATCGATATGTGTAGTACCAAAAGAAATGTTGATGAAAAATGAAATGATTTGCTAAGGATTGGGAGTCGTTGGCCATGCATAGAGATAGGTGGAAGAGCTTGGGGGAGACCTTTGTCCAGCAGTGGGATGATTTAGGTTAAAAAAAAAATGTGTAGTACGGACAACAGCACGTCAAGGTAAACACTGCGGCATCTTATGCAGTTGTAATAAGGGCCAGTTTGCAACAAAAATGGGTAACCTGATGTGCTGGCGACTGTACAAATATGATTAAGTTTAAAAGAATCGATATTATTGAATCTGAATCCAGAAAAAAAATATAGCTACGGCCGAAACATAAATTGAGTAAAACGAACCTCCTTCAAAAACATGAGTTCCATCAAACACAAATGAAATCTCTTTCCACTAAAAATAATGCTGAATGCCTTATAAAAGATTAGAAACTCCTGAAAGTCCTTGTTATCCTACATAACGTTCATACATAATCTAAAGTCCTGGCTATCCCCGTTCATCTCCCATAATCTTTGCCCAAAACAGAGGTGACGTCATAAATGAGTGACGTCACGTGCAAATGGACCCAGGACGCTCAATTATACTTTGACTACATGCGCTTTCAGAGCGGTGTAATCGGTTAATCGTGTTCCCTTTAATTGCAGGGTTGAGGCCGCAAGGGGTTAAATATTTTCGGCTAGAGTAACTCTGTGAGGTTTGGTATCAAAAGGTTAAAGGAAATAAGAGGTTTTGTAATTAGTTCTTGAGGTTATTGCACAAAGTTGATTTCCTTAGCTTGAAATTACTCAAAAGCTTAATCCTCAGGTTTAATTGACCTGTATTTACTAATATTGAGATATACGTATTTTGGCCTTGATAACTCAATGCGTACATTTCATCTAAACGAATTTGTAATTAACCTATGTGATGTGCAATAAAGAGTTGTCTATCTATCTACGTTCCTAAAAAATTTTACGAGTTCTGTATTATCGTCTAAAACCCAAGAGTTATGTAAAAGTTACCATTACATTCAAAGCTTAACTCAAATAGATAACATCTGCACATAAGACAAGAAATAAAATAATAGACAACATAAGTAGACCTGTAACAGTCTGTAAAACAAGACACCAACTTGGACGGCTTCAAACAATAGAGAACCACTCTAACTTTTGTACAATGTTCGTTAAAAATTGCTCACTTATTTCTTCTCTGTAGCTCTGCCGGCGCTCTTGTGTCTTCAGGCCAAAACGAGAGTCCCTATTCTGTAACAAAAGGCCCTTATTTTCAACAGTAGTTGTCTCTATCACACAAAACATGATGGCAGTATGAGTGAGAGCGTTAGCTAGCGTCGATTAAGGGACGTCAACTAAAAAGAGTACGCGGTAGGAAAAAACTGAAACAGTGCGTCTGTTTTTTGCAGTCATTCTTGAAGTTTAGCTGTCTCTTTCTCTTGATTGTGATAGAAAAGAGACGGGCTGTAAAAATCTGGAAGACGTTAGTTTTTTGGTGTCTACATTAATGAGGAAAACCTTAGATAATGTTGTTGGTATTTAGATAAAAACAACACCAACAAGTTGGACTGATGCACTTGTAAAGATCGCAGGATCACACTGGATGCAGACCGCTAGCATCTGGTCGCTGTGAAAATCTATGGGGAAGGCCTTAGGAAATATAGGTAACATACAATGAGCTGTTATTACTACGTAAGTAAGTATAGAGAAGCCAAACAAAAAATATGTTGCAAATACGATGACAGGATTATGATGTATTCCTTGAAATGTGAATTTCGATTATAAAACCATTTGTTTGAGTTGATGACAATTGGCGTCAATTCATGGCGCACGATTTTTGTTCGTGGTGTCAGTTCCATACGCTAGTAATAGTATTTCAATGGTAACATGCGACTATTTGTTTCATGTTATTTATATATTGTTTTAAATGTCATAAATAATAAGGTACATGGTAGCAATCCCGTATCGAACTATTCATGTTATTTGTTATTCATGTAGTAACAAAACGTACATGCTACTGGATACATGGTACAATACATGATATTGATATTCAAAGGGCGTGTTGTAGCCTAAAAGCCTACGAAACATAATACTTGTTTACTCCTAAATGTTACCTTGAATTATTACTAAATTCGTGTTCAACATCGAGGTAGGTTCTCTAATAAGATACTGGTAATCGGACTTATCTAACAAGACTTTACCAACATGTTACATTTAGCAACAACATTATTATTTGATTAAAAATTACTGTCTAAAAGTTAAAACTTGTTTACCTACCGACATATACTTGCTTTTGATAATCTGGCCACCAAGGCACCATGCTCAGGAAGGACATCACATGCATATTCTGAATCTTGAACTATTTATATTTCTGAATTTTTGACTGCATCTTTGGAGTACCTAGCGGTTAGTTTGCTGGTGGTGCCGCAAAAAATATTGTAGTCCGCAACATGCAATGGCTACTGGAAAGTGTACTTTGGTCCTTCACACCACAGATGCGGTAGATTGACATGTGATTAATACATATTCCATTTATCCAATCGTCAACACGTAATAACATTGAAATCTACATATTGTACTATAAAATTGAGGATTTTAATTACCTAGGTACGCCACAAGTTTTTTAACACGTTCCGGGACAGTGAACGCCTACAGGCGTGAAAACAATAAAACATCTATTGAGTATGGAATAGTGTCCCGGAACCTGTTGAGGGCCTAAAAAATATTATGACGTTTTCAATCTTTCTTGACTCCGTAGTTTAAGAAGTTGGTATTGATGGCCATATAAGCATCTGTTGTAACAAAAAAAGTGCTGTTTAACAAAATGTTGATGTTACAAAAAGATGTACACTGCTCATTCAAGTAAAATTTATGGTTGCTCTTCGGGCTAAAAGACGTCTAGTACGAAAGCTATTTAATAAAACTCTAATATATTATTCTACAACTACAAACCAGGCGTTCCCCTCATCTCTAAACAAACAAAACGAGATTGTCTCATGTAACTTAATAATACACAAGCGCATTCATAATGATCACGGCTCTGTGAAGACGGAAATACACATTTAAATAACAAACTCGGTGGGAGACAATGCACAAAAATTCATTTTATTTTCAAAATGCACTCGTATACGTGTAAAGACGTTTGCAGTGCAAAATAAAACTGAGACAGCTTGCTAGACAGAGGCCACTCACAAAAATTGTTCACTCATACAATCTAAGTACCTACCTGTCTTTTGCGATCAGGGGACGAAAGATTCGCGTGTGTGGAATACATTTATTGCTACAGTTTCAGGAGTGAAAACATGGAGTGTGAGTGAGCGAACATTCACACTGCTTTTTTTGTAATTGTTTTTATGCCTTCACTTTGTCATTCATTGATCATAATAAAGGTAAATTAAATTATTTCAAACCTTGTATTTTTAATTCACAGCTAAGCCGATATTTTACCTCGATCGCACCCGGTGATCAGGTGTAGATGAGGTCTACGACGGTGCATATCTGCTTAGTAGCAGCCTGTTCACTCTTGCCTTAAAGAGACTTAGGTCATATTCCTCAGGAAAACTTCAGTGGGCAACGAGTTCAATTCCCTAGCTGCACCGCATTAAAAAAGTGTCAGCAAAGCGCTTTGTGGGAGCAGGAAGAATTTACAAACATTAAGATTTTTTAGGGGAAACTTTTTATTATATTTTTTTAATATACTTAAAGTTTATTCAGAGTCCAGAGATGTACACGTACCACTTACAGTGATCGCACTGAGCACTATGTGTCTTGGGCTGCTGTATGCCGCCGCAGGGCGCGGGCTAACGATGTCACCTCTTGCGCGCTCGAACCACTATGCAGGTTAAATGCTTATAAACGAGTACAAAACCGGTTAAGTGCGTGTCGGACCCGCGCACTGAGGGTTCCGTGCCACCCTTAACTGAATTCAGGGTCTACTTACTTTCACTTAACGAAAACATCACAATATATTGCGACAGCAAAAATAACTTTGTTTTTCATAGTGTTTGTATGAAAGACAAAGTTATATTTGCGGTTGATAAAAATGTGCAATATCTCAAAAACTACTGGTTCAATCTCCTTCAAACCAATTTTCGTTGCAAGTTTTAGTTGAGATCTACATCATATATTTTTTTCAAAATTTTTACTTTCCTAGTTCAAAAGTTAGAGGGGGGGGACGCCTATTTAACCACTTTGGAAGCGTCTATATCTCAAACCTTACACTTTTAGAAAAAATGGTTTTAGAAACCTCAACATCATTTTGAAAGACCTATCCATAGACACCCCACACGCATAGGTTTGAGTAAAAAAAAAATTTTAAGTTTTAGTTTCATGTATGGGAGCCCCCCCTTAAATATTATTTTTTCTTACTTTTTGTATCTGAATCGGAAAGCGGTGAACAAAATACATCTACCTACCAAGTTTCAGCTATGTGATGCTTATAGTTTCAGAATAAAGTGGCTGTGACATACGGACGGACAGACAGACAGACAGACAGACAGACAGACTTGACGAAACTATAAGGGTTCCGTTTTTTGCCATTCGGCTACGGAACCCTAAAAATGGATCATTATTTAATGTAGGTATTTAAGGTTTCTTTTGTGGTATGATTTTGTAACTTATAAGTTCCAACAGCTTCAGCAAAAGAGTCGAACAAAGTGTCCGGACTAGTTTGGAAAGGACTGCAACCATTCAGGTTGCCTTAAAATTAGAGTTAAAAAGATTTCTCCTGGGTGTGGTTTGAAGTCTGAAGTGCTTAGAAAACTCATAATGAACTACTTAGCTACTCATTCTCATACTATTTGATATGTTTATTCACATATTTTGGACAGCACATTTTTTCAACATTCTTCTTAGTCGGGCACTCTTGACAGAGTGGTCGTGGCTGTAGATGAACAGGATTGCGGCTCGCCGTCACACACCGCTCACTTTCAGGGCTGCAGCACGTCTGGCGATGTTTCTCCATCTCTGCCGGTTTTCTGCATTGCGAGCACATTGTATCAACTGTTTCAACATTATTTGTGCATTTTTAAATAAATTAATAAATATTGCAACTATAGAACAGCCAGAATGTGTCTAAAATATAATTTGTAAAGACGCATAATAAGCATCAAAATATTAAACTACATGCATTCAGTACATATAAGTTCCTATTATCTATTGACGAGCAAGCACAATAATCTTCAGAAACGCGTTATTTAATTATACAGATCAAAAGGAATAATAGATAACTCCCTCCGCTATTTGAAGGGACAACCGTGACGAACATTGGGGACGATTGTGTCAAGGGCGATTCGAAATACTTGAACTAATTGGAGATGGTTCCATATAAACGTGTATAAGCTATGCGGTTTATTATTGAGGTTTATATGAACAAAAGATAACACATACTTACTGCTTTTTTGTGGGCCATGATTCAGTAACTAATACTAAGTAAATAAGCATTATAAAAGTACCTTATTGCACAACCGCCAAATACGTATACGTAGTACACTTTGACTCTCTGTACGCATATAGGATAAGTATTTACTCCTAAAGGAATATTTTTATTTTCACTGTTTTTTGTTTTCTCTTAAGGTAATTAAAACCAAAACTAATTGCAATCTAAACTAGGTGACATTCTATGTCATTCATGTTTCTTAACTGTGTGTATTATTTTTATCTTTAAGCAAGCTGTGTTTATCTGTAAATCTATAGAACAATTTTACATGTATTTCAAAAAATATTTTAATTTAAGAACGCATTATTGTATCTGTAGTTGATAGACCTGATAAAAAAATAAAAAAAATACGTATTACCTTGTGCTAACCAGAATTGAAATCATCCAACTTAGTTTTCATTGTACTTGAATTTACCTGAACTTGACAGTTGACATTTAAATAATGATCAAATTATCATGAAAATTGTGGTTAGGATGTGATCGGTCGGACATGATATAAGTATACTCATACTTACTATTTATCATAAGGTAAAGAGACCCTTCGACCAAAGGCGCAGCGTAGGACGTCCGCCGACAAGATGGACAGACGACCTTGTGAAGATCGCAGGATCGCACTGGATGCAGACCGCTCACAACCGGTCGTTGTGGAAAGCCATGGGGGAGGCCTATGTTCAGCAGTGGACGTCCTTCGGCTGATAATGATGATGATGAAAGAGACCTCGTATGCTTACTGCCCCCTATACAGGGTGACTATGAAAACATTGGCAATGTTTCAAACTTTATAAAGAACCTACTCATGATTCTTCCACATATTAAAATAAAAATCAATTTATTTGATCAAACCGAGAAAAATCATAAAGTTTCACTCAGATTTCCGGGATCCGTTTAGGCGGAGTAATTATTTTGATACTTTAATATTATTTGTCAATTTTAGAAAATCTTAAACTAATTTATTTATTAGTTTAATTTGAAGCAATAATAAATCCTAAAGTGTTTAATATATTTTTTCTCGGTTTCATCAATTTATATAACAATTGATTTTCATTTTAATATGTGGAAGGGACTATGAATTTTATTTATTGTTATTTCCCAAATGATTAAATACATTGTGCCTAAATTGTACATTTCCTTTAAAACAATTTGTAATTAACCTATTTGATGTGCAATAAAGAGTTATCTTATCTTATCTTATTAAAAATCTAAACAAACCTATAACCATACACATCACATAGACTTACTATTAGACATGACGTCTAATAGTAATTGCAATGCAACGCGAAAGTTTAAAAACCTACATTACATAGACGTCTTTCAAAGCAACAACAAAGAGTATCACAGCTACCCTAGCGTTAGCAGACGTTCAATGAAGTTTGAGAGCCGTGAATAATGGCTCGGACAGACCACGCGTCACTGGGCCCGAAGAGCGGACAGCTAGGAGGGGCTACTATGGATATCATCGTATTTCGGACTAGGCGATCTCTATACATACCGGCGCAAATTCGTTAGCAATACTTTAATATTATTGTGGATATAGGTACTTATTAGTGCAGTGGGGGAAGAAGGCGGTTGGTGTCACAATAAAAGATGAAATGTTGGAGAAAGAATCTGTACATGTTTATTTGTCTTCCTAAAAGCCCCCATGGGCCCAAAATAGGACAAGATAATAATGACGTTATAGGTAGTAGGAAAAGTCTTCAGTCAATCGCAAAATGGACCATTTAAACACGCATTTATGTGCGCACAATACGCCAGGGTACTTTTTCTTTCTTTCTTCAAATGGTAGCTTGAACTAACCGGAGGGTGACTAGGCGGGTCAGAGGACAAGACTAACCAGCGAATTAACGTTATCCTACTTTTCTTAAATCTGATATCAGGTGCAAACCCATGACAATTACCTAAGTATAGGAGTATCGCTCACACTGCACTGCCTGCATGCATGAGTAAAGGAGACGGTTATATAAGAAAATGTAGATATTCTATATAAGAGTAGGACAGAACACGCACCACTTGGCTGGAAGAGCGGACAGCTCAGTTCGGGAGGTTGTTTACACAGTGTTTTGATAAACAGTCTGGGAGTAGAAGCGTCTAAAATATAATGCTATGCCCTGATGAGCTGAGGAAATTTTATTTTACGGGCTTGGATATTCACGTTAGTAACTAGGTATTGTGTCGCATTCATTTAAAAAAATGTGACGCCCTAATGAAAATTCCCCCCCTAAACTAAATTAAATAATCATCATTTATTGAATTTGAAATGTAACGTCTTCTTTACTAAAATAACAAATAGTTATTTACATTATGTGTACCAAGATAAATCGTCTATGTATCAGTAAATAATGATATTTAGGCAAATGAACAATGCCACTTGTTAAAATTTAATTGTACCGTATCTGCTTTTAACAAAAAAAAAGTACTACTAAAGCTAACATTTTAATCTAGTACTAAATCTACAGAACAAAGGTTTTGAATTTCATTTTGTTGAGTCGGTTTTTTTAAACAGGATTGGCGCAAATTAGACATTTTATTACTTTCTTACATTTTAAGATAACAAATAAATAACTGTAAAACAAAACATTTGTTTCAAAATACAAAAACTAGCTGATTCAAGTCATTAACAACATCGTGTTAGAGTTGTTGTTGTCTTCTTATCTTTTCAAATCGTTTGTGTTTTTTGAAGTCTTAACAATATATAGGACAATAAAATCTTTCGAGCAACATCTGGGTTCGAAAGTAAATAAATGTTCCATTCGTATTAACGCTGTCTCGTCAAGCATAATATTTCCATTAATTGTTATCGTGGTCTTTTCTGGTGGTTAGGACCTGTGACTACAATAATTTAAGGTATAAGTACATCGCATACTTTAAATAAGAAGAAGTAAGCTATATGAAAAACTATCACAAATGTCTACCGTTCAAATAGCAGCGTTGAGATCCAGAGTCCGAAGCGGAGCAGGAGTTTCCCTCGTTGCATTATCATGGATGTTGTCATGGCAACCGGCGCTTTCTCTGGTGTTGATACCATCTCCTTTGTTTTTTCTCGACTTCGTCTTCATCCAAGCACTTTGAGTTTTCCTACGCACTTTAGAATTATTCTTCGTTGGTGGATTCTTATGCTTCATGCCTGCTCGTTTTAGGGCATCCCTGACTGTTTGCATGGAACAGTCGAATTCCTTTGCGAACCTTCTAGTCGGAGTGAACGGTTCATTTTCATACGTCTTCACCATCTTCTCCAAACGGTCTTTGGTTATGATCCGACGTAGGACCTGGCGTGGCTGCGTTTTTACGTGACCTTCGCTTTCGTAACGTTGGATCCATTTCCTCACGGTGTTTCTCTGTAATAAAATATAAGAAAAACAGATAAGATTATCATATGGCACTAATTCGCGACTGCGTCTGCGCGTTTTGCGATAACTTCGTTCCTGTGCGTCGTAGTCGTAGCGTGATGATTTTTATATTACTCATCGGTAATAATAACCTAAATAATAGCCTAATATTAATGTAGTTTTCTCAATTTAAGACTTTTTTGCAAATTCTGTGCAAATTTTATACATAAAAAAAACACAGTTCGAATCTTTGTCGAAGAAAAAAATTGTTTCGATTTCTCAAGGTCACGATTTCTATGCATTTTATTTTTATCCATGAGGCAGTTTTTTTTAAGTGTCGATATATAGACTATGTATTTATAGACTTTTTCGGTAAAACGGTTTCACTAGTTATAGAATTATCACACGAAAAAAGTTCGATTGGCGCGAGAATCGAGGATCAAAACTAAATATCTAATTTACATACCGACATTTTAAGCTCCTCAGCTATTTCACTTATGTTGAGTCCTTCTTCCCTTAGATGAATGATGCGACTCCTTTCGAATTCGTTAAGGTTACGACGAGAACGCATTATTCACACTTCGACACAACTTTTAGCAATGATATTTCTAATGCAACTAAAGGTCCGCAGATGTTAGTAAGTTTAAAGACAATAAACTTGACCCGAACTCAGAAACCATCCATCACAATAGCTAGAAAGAATTGCAGGCGGGGCTTTGGTCAAAACAATAAGCCTGACCTGTATTTGAAGTTGCATCTTTAAATAATTTGTAGACAAAGGAGGCCGGCTAAAGCTCACATCGTGCAAGTATTTTGAAACTTGTAGATAATAAACACATTACTTTTTTTATATAAATTAACTGAAGAAATAATGTATATTATTTAATTATATATAATAATAATACGTGAACATTAAGCCCTAACAAACTAAAATAAAACCATGCGCTTTGATATAGTTTAATACTATCTGCATTTCACAGATGGCGCTACAAGTATCAAGCGCGCAACAATGATCGTACTTTTAGATCAGTGTAAGTTATAAAAATATTGAATGATTTCCGATTTTAGTGGAAGAATAAAATAATAATAATAAAAAGGTGTGTATTTAACATTTAAAACTAGATTTCATCGATTTATGTCATTGTTTACATCGATAGTTCACAAACGTTGGTATAGATGGCCTTAGCAGTATGATTTCATGCTTTGCCATAAATCTTATAATATTTTTGTTCTCTACTACTAGTAGATGGTAGCACTATGTCAAGTAAGATTTTTTTATAATACACCTACTCATTCAAGTGACAAGGGAGTCCAAGAGAAAGTTAAACTGTCTTGGACCCGGCAATGAAACCTATCAGATAGAATAAAGGAGTATAAAAAGATTATAATTTGGAGTCAGTTTCTATAGCAACTAAAAAAGGTGCAATCGAGAATTCAAATCTGAGCACACGGTTTTTCCAATTTCCCACATTTAGTCATTGTTACTCGACACCAACAAAAGGTCACCAAAAGTTCCATTTAAATGCCCGAAATAATCGCGTCAACAAAATGCAGACGCAAACAGAATGCCCCTCAATTATAAGGGAGAGTGGGCGATTGTGTAAAATCAAAGAATTAATATCGTCGGAGGAACAGAATCGGAAGGAATAAAAAGACCCGGGAAGCCTACTCGACTGGAGTGGCAATCCAGCTAAAATAATTTCCGAAAGAATATTGGGTTGTGGGCCACGGAAACGGAGACATAAAATATTTTAAACTTTGTTGCATTTTTAATCTAAACTTAATATTAAATTACACAAAGGCATAATATTTGTTTTTCTCATGTAATATCTGCTTTTTGATAATTTACTTCTTGACTTATGCACAATCTAAGTTCTGTCTCTATGAATGAATTGGAATAAAAATAAACCTTTTTTAGCGGCTTGATTAAATTGAACAATTAAAACTATGCTGGAGTATTCGTTTTTGGCGTGTCACATTCATATGAGCACATGACGTTTCCCAGTAATGATTATTATTATGATTATTTTCAATAAGTGCAAAGTATTTTTGACTATTGTACATACCTACTTCTAATTTTAATTAATAGATCTACACTGAGTGGCAGCCAGCTTGCCTTGTAGTAATAGTGTATTAAGTTTTACAACTCTTTATTAATAACAAACAAGAAAAAATTAAAACTAAGACATGCAACATAAAAAAATAAGACTACCCTATTCAAAAACGAAACCATTTCCTTGTGGCAAGGAGGCTATAATGCTGGCTGCGTTGCCGCGTTGGATAGCTATGCTAATCCTTTGAGCTAGGAACCAGCCAGCTTTACTATCGGCCGTAACAGAATTTAGTTTTGGCGAAAAATGTAATGTAAAAAATAATAATAATGTTAAATGTAATGTATGTATTAAGTTGTTTTGAAATTATTTATTGAAAGATTAATCGCTCATTTTGTGACCAAGCCTCTAAGATAAGGAATCTGCAATGATTAAAAATTTGCTAAAGAAAATTCACAGCTTACAAGAAGGTATTACCGATTTGCACATTTTAACTTCAATTTCAATAGACTAGTTGCCACTATCAATCATTGGCGTACTTTTTTATAACTGTCAAAACACTACGCTTCCATAGATTTGATATTGCAATTTTAAACTTAGACGTCATAGCTTTCGTTGTTCAACTGAGGCACTCTTTCCCGTTTACAGAGCTATGAAAAATTAGAGTAGGTAGTGGAAATGGAAAATTTAAAAATATATTGTGCAAATTATTAAATATAAATTAATGATCAGTGAAAAGTGGGCCTAAAATATAGCAATTCCTTAAAATATAGGGGTCGTAGAATTATTGGTGATTGCAGGAACCCAACTCCTCAAATTCAAAGTACCTCAGCACGCGTCGGTAAAATATTACACTAATAATTATTTTAGCATCTGCTGTCACTGTTAATGCATATTCATTCTTATCCATTATCCTTTTCTATATTTTACGGCAGTTACCAAAACTTATACAAAACCACACACGCGTACGCTTTCATTCAACCATCAAAATTACAATTAAACTTCTCAATGATCAGGATCACCTTGATAAACACCCTTCTGTATTCGTGCCATAATTCAAAAACACATTTTCGACTAGTACCGATAATATCGACACCATTGATAAAACGCCAAAATCAGCTGGCTAACCAGATGTGAACTAACCGTTATGACTGTCAAAAGAGTACTAACCAATTTGGATCCTTATAGCTATGCCCATAAATTACACTGTTCAAGTGTTTTTGGGCACGAGTGTACACTTCTTCACGGATAAAGTCTCCATTCATGAATAATATTTTGGGTTCCATTAATGATTTGGTGGATTGATAAATTAAGTAGTGGTTTTGGAGTAACAAGATTCTAAATCTATTTTATCAACGAATATTTATTTCCAGTTAGGGATTTATATCTAGGCTCAGAATAAATCGTGACCTTGTAAATTATAGTTGGAGCTATAGCAAACTAAAATATATTTTTTTTATAACACAGAGAGACTACAATTTTTTATTGTACAAAGTAATAAAAAACTAAATTTTTTATTCCTAAATAGACAAACAGGCTGGCTTGGCTTGGCTACAGTGCCAATTTTGTTTTCAAGTTATTACGATAACTATAACGGCTTTTATACCTAGGCTGAAAAACGCTCACACTTGACTGGTTTGTAAATTTTTGAATCAAATACAAAAATCCGTCAGCTGATAAACTAGTTTTGCAACATTTGTGAAAACTTTCCTATCGTGGACGGTCAATACGTAAAAGGGAGACAGGGCTAAATTGGCACTGTCATGAATATTGTGCGTGCTTACAAAGTTGAAGGAGGATATAAACTTAACACGTTCCGGGACACTATTCCACACACAATAGATTTTTTATTTTTTTACGCCTGTAGACGTAAACTGTCCCGGAACGTGTTAATACACATACTCGATGTAACTTGTTAATTAATACATTACATAAAGTACTTTAATAACACGAGAAATTAATATTATTCCTAAAATAATAAACTTAGTTAATAGGTAGGTTAGGTACATGTCCGCATGTACATAAAAATATATATTGCATATTTATTACATCCACAATAAAAAACGATGCTACAGATAAAATTAAAATTTACAATTGATACCACCATTGATACTACGTCTTCAATATTTCAGTATATTCTTATGGGACTAATTTTTTTATTGAGATTACTTATTTACCTTCTAATTCTTATTTATTCTAGTTAAGAATTAGAGCTATGTATGTAATTGAAGTCCAAAAATATTGGTTTGTAATGTTTTTTTAACACTCACAGTGTCATATTTGTATTCTTAAAAGATGAAACAAGAAACCAAAAATTCCGCACGTGCGGGACTCGAACCAGCATCTTTCTGGCTTACCGGGCCAACTGCTCTTCTAATTGAGCTACCGTGCTGTCGATCCAACTGCGCGAAATTCTTGGTTTCTTATGGATACGTCATTGCGTGACGTTAGCGCCTTCTACCCATCTGTTTATGTACCAGCGGGCCAAGTAGTTATTCTTTACAGAATAAATTCAACTTAGAAGTGATAACGCTTCGCTATAATGTGACTTACGGCAAATCCTCTATGCCCGCCACAAACCTTATTCAACTTCCAAGTATCTAACCATCTTAGACTCTAAGCACTCATCCTAAGAACATCCCAAAGATCGGGTTAGAATGTTTTTTAAACACTCACAGTGTCATATTTTGTATTCTTAAAGATGAAATAAGAAGCCCGACCGCGCGAAATTCTTGGTCTTTTAGTATACGTCATTGCGTGACGTCGGTCGGACCGACAGCACGGTAGCTCAATTGGAAGAGCAGTTGGCCCGGTAAGCCAGAAAGATGCTGGTTCGAATCCCGCCCGTGCGCAATTTTTGGATTCTTATTTCATCTTTAAGAATCCCAAAGATCCCCGTTTCACTCGTGCGCGCACGCACTTGTCGCCAGCTGGGACAGGTGCTCGTATCAGCTGTTCGTCTGCCTCTTTCGCCCAACAGTGGACGTACTTTCTAGTAGGTGTTTACGAAAAAAATGCAAGGATAACACTTTCCGCCTAATAGGAGGCTTTGGTAACTGGCTAGTATTGTAGTTTATTAAACTACATCTACACTTCTACACTATCTACACTAATATTATAAAGAGGAAAACTTTGTTTGTTTGTTTGTTTGTTTGTTTGTTTGTTTGTTTGTTTGATTGTTTGTTTGTTTGTTTGTAATGAATAGGCTCTTAAACTACTGGACCGATTTTGAAAATTCTTTCACCATTCGAAAGCTACATTATCCACGAGTAATATAGGATATATTTTATTTTGAAAAAAAAATAGGGTTCCGTAAGATATTAGGGTTTTTCGGACACAAGGTGTAAAAAATCAACCAAAACAGTTACTTATTTTGCGTACCCTGCCTGCCTAAACTATTAAAGATAGAACCATAAAATGTTCTAAGTAATTGTAGATCTTATAAATATCTACAAAAAAGTCCGCGACATACTATACCTATCTATGTCGGGTGAGGCACAAGAACCATTTTTTTTATTGAAAAATCTTGATTATTTTTTGGACTACATTTAAACGCGTTTATTTTACTCATGCTATTAATCCTTATCAAAATTAATTATTTCATCACTAAGTACAGTTAATGTTAATAATATTTGGTCTTTAAATGATTAAAATTGGACGTTTGGTTCTGAAGTTATAGCGATATTAAATTGGACGTTTGGTTCTGAAGTTATAGCGAAATTAAAATACATATTACGATTTCTGCTGCACGGCCGGCCCGTTGCGAAGTAGGCTTTACCAAGGCCCGGTGAGCGTGTGGGAGGGGGAGTTTAGATCTATGACCGCGCGGCGCGATTTTCAGTAAAAATTTCTTTCGCACTCACGATTAACAAATCCCTGGGCCAAACATTCAAATTAGTAGGAATTTATTTACGAAAAGAATGTTTTACGCATGGGGTCGGGGCTCCCGAGCATCAGTATATTTTGTTACCAGAAAATAATGTAACGTCAAATGTTGTGTATAGAGAAGCTCTACAATAATAGCTTAAGTTTTCTATCCTAAAACAACGGGTTGCACTCCGAGGCTTAACAACTAACACCCACAGAAAGAAAATCTGTTCAGCCTGCGGATAGTGACTGCTTCGTCGAAGTTTGTGTCGGTGTCTGTGAATTGACATGGGAATCATTTTTTTGCTGACCGTGTCTTTCCTGGGTAGGCTTTTTGCAGCGGTAACCGACATCCACGCGGGCGGAGCCGCGGGCGACCGCTAGTGAAATAATAATTTTGATATGTCTGAATTTTTTAACACGTATCCTAGTCGGTAAACATAGGGCGGACGCGGACCTGTTAATTTGTTGTTATCATAAGTGCAATAAAAGCATTTATTAAGCAATAAACTATTTTAATTTTAAAAGCAAACACAGACGCTTAGCTGCACATACTTCGATTTGCAAATACAAATATCCTATGTTTGCAAACAAATTAAAATTCTCGTAAAATGGAAGAATAAATATTGCCTTTCAATCTTTCCGTAATTTGCCGACTAATTTATGCTTAGAGCTAAGTGTATATGTAACCCTGTAAATGTCGGATGGGGTCGTATAGACCAACGTAAAACGATTTCAAATTATTTTTTCACCCGACAACAGATAATATAATACTGACCCGAATAATAAAGTCAGCAAAGTTAATTTAAAAAAAGTAAGTTAAAAAAAGTTTTTTTAGATACCTGGACAGAATAAATAACCAATGAATATTCATGTTTCAATGAATGTTTCTCATTTCTGGCTAATACACATTTTGCGATGAGTTTAACCATTACGCCTGAAAATAACATTAGGAATATTTTTAATTCATGACGCCTATCGCATACAATTTAGATAAAAAAGAGCTCTGCTGGGCGTATTTGTCCCTTCTATGACGCATTTTTACTTAAAAGTAATTCCAGGGTTAACTTGGGTTATTCTAACTGCATTGTAAAGTATCAGCTTATGTTAATTTTCTTTGCTCTTATATTGGCCGTCAATAGGCAGATGGCGCTTTTCTTTGACATAATAAGGAATTCAAATCGCATAAAAAATGCGGTGCGTGTTAAGTTTATTGTATGCGGGTTCCGCCATTTTTATTGCGAATAATTTAATGACCATTAAAATTGCTAAGTGGATGTAAAATATATTTTACTTGACAAATTCTTTTGGCGGAGACAAGGCCTTAAAGGTCTATAAAATGTGTGATATTTTTATTGTAATGTCCGTTGTTAGAATCGAATGAATAATACTTTTCAATGTGTTGGTATGTAAAGCAATGATACATTGTTTTCCCATTTAATTCGAAACATCTGCCAATAAAGGCAATTGGTCAAACAATTTAAACATTGTGTTATTGGTTCTCTGGTCTTCTCTTGTTTTAGTGTAGGTGATCGTCATTTTTTTGTCCTGTTTCCTTAAATTTTTACTCATTTCTAATGCTCATTCAACTCGAATAAAACTGTATCGTAGAATATACGTTTGACAATAAAGTACAATGAAATCATTTCTCATCAAAGTTGACAAACGTGAGTGAAAACGGTCAATTTTATTTGAGAAAAAATTATAGAAATAGAGTCGAGTATCTAAATGGCATAATATCTTTATCTGCAACTAGCTTTTGCCGGCGACTTCGTCCGCGTGGAATAGTGACTTCTTTTTCCCGTTTTTTACACATTTACCACTATATCTTTGCTTCTATTGGTCGTAGCGTGATGTTATATAGCCTATAGCCTTCCTCGATAACTGGACTATCCAACACAAAAAGAATTATTCAATTCGAACCAGTAGTTTCGGAGATTAGCGCGTTCAAACAAACAAACAAACAAACAAACTCTTTAGCTTTATAATATTAGTATAGATTAGTATATTAGTATAGATGATTTAAAGCTGAACCCTAAAAGATAACTCGGTTAGTGTAATCTAAACACTAGCTATCTATTACGGATGAGTTTAGCATCTGCTAGTCCCGGGTTCTATTCCCCGGCGGCAAATTACAAGCATAAAACTGACACATGCAAGAACATCTGCTGTTACTAAAGTTTTTTCATACTTTCTAAGTACTCCCAATGAAATAGTGATGCATAAAAGTGCAATATATATTTTTATGTTTTACATAAAAGTTTTATTACAGTCATAATCACGTACGTTCTCGTTATCTGCGTTATAAGTTAGTTTGTATTACGACTCGTAATTATGGCGGTCACTTGAAAGGAAATGTTAGAAAAACATAGTTTTAAAGTATTCATTTTATTATGATTGTTCTTTTTATCTTGGCGAAGTGATGCTAACACGAGTTATTATTAGTCATAAATTAAGTATAGTTTCAGAAACAGGGATAAAAATACTAGTAATAATAAAACTCAACATGTACAGTAAACGTAATAAGTAAGTAGTGCTAGATGGATATTCGATTATAGCATTACTGGTAGACAGCACTAGTACCTACAGCAAAACATGTTTTTTTTTGTTGGAGTTTTCGTTACACGATTTTTAAGGGGTAATTTTATAAAAGTATCGTTTTACTGAATCATAATTAGCAAGCTTATTCCATCAATCATGCAATATGAGTATGAAAATTAATGCGTAAAGCATTTCAGCTTTAATCAGATAAGATCTAAGCAGATATACGAGTAATCATAACTGTTTTATTTCTCACAACATGATATCCTAAACAAATGTGTTACTAATTTCCCGTTTTTATTTGCGTCACCAGCAGACATACATGTCTGAAACAGGCGCTGTTGTTGTTTTTTTTTATAGACACTGAGTTTTTTAATTTGTAGTCGGTTTTGTACGCCATATTTGTATGTTATAATAAAATTGTATTTCATCTTTTAAAAATTGGAGAAAAAAATACTACTACTAGGTAAAAAAATATTTGCAAAAATTTACATGTGTGTTACTAATAATGTAAAATATAGCTATATTTCGTAGTAACACACATATATATATATGAAAACCTTAAACATGAATATTTTTTTTAAAATACGTATATTCTTAGACCCAATTATTTTAAATATTAAATAATGTAAATCGTGAGCAACGTAATAGATATTAGGTTTAGGGTTAGGATGCTTTTAGCATTAAGTCCACCTTTTGTACACTGTTACTTGTGCAATAAAGTTCTTAAATAATAAAAAATTAAAATAGGTAACTTAAGGTTTTCATGGTATTCAGTTATATACCAGTGTCATAGAATTGGACCCTTTTAAGAGTTCCGTACCCAAAGGGTAGAAACAGGACCTTTACTAAGACTTCGCTGTCCGTTCGTCTGTACGTCTGTCTGTCCATCCATCCGTCCATCCGTTTGTCCGTCACTAGGCTGTATCTCAAGAGCTATGATAGCTAGATAGATAAAAATTTCATTTTTTTATGCCGCTGTAACATCAAAAACTAGAAACAAAATAAAATAAATATTTAAGGGGGGCTCCAAAAATGAAATTATTTGCCCCTATTTTGCTCGATATCAATAATGGCATCAAGTAGGTACTGGTAATTGGCAAGGAACCCTTCGTGTGCGAGTCCGACTTGCAATTGACTGGTTTCTCAGTGATCTATCTAACCATTAGCAGTGGTACATCAAAAATAGTGCTTTTTCTATCAACTTCAAACTTTTTCTCTATACATAGCTGCCTACTTCCAAGTCTAATAATAATATGGAAACATCTCCTGCTGAAACATTTCGAGCAAAATTCCACACAGTTAAGTTGCAATTACTTTCATGCTTTCGTCCTTGAGTCGTACTTACAATTTCGACTAGGGATGCCGATTGATAGACCAATATCGATAGTCAATAAGGACTTATTAAGGTAAGTGATGTTTTCACTCTCTATCAATTGATACCCCATAACTTTTTTTGTAAAAGAGATAGCAACATACAATATTTAGTGCTTCATAATTTCGCGAAGCTCAATACCGAGCGGGATAGCGGCGGATTGTGGACGCCCTATCTATACCCCATCTAGGGGTTACAGGACCTTAAGTCAAGTAAATTATCATTATTATAATATTATTAAGAGCCTGTGATGTCCCACTGCAGGGCAAAAGCCTCCCGACGCTCTCTTCAGTCTCCACGATTATGGTCATTTATGTCTTGTCGAATACGTCTTACTCGTCACACCATCTCGTCTTTTGAGTTTAACACGAGGATGTTTTTCAATTGGAAGGGTTATTCAAAGTGAGTCATAACTTTGCAATATTCAGTTTATATTTTGTTTCCGTGGACAGTTATATTCTTGATAAACCTACCTATTGATGCTCAAGAATAAAATATCAATTTATTTTTGTATTTTAAGAATAAGGGTTTTAGTACTCTCAACATGGACTGTTTAGAGACAATATTATAGGCTGGACAATATCTTTTTCAGCACGTAACTAGATATAACACAGTACTTTATCTAAGTACTTTATGTAAGTGCTGATAAAAGAAGGGTTTTCTGTCACTATAACTACACTATTGATATTTACTGTTTAAAATATCGATAGTGTTCGGCAGTGTTCGGTGTTTCGGCAGCACTAATTTCAACGGTATTCTAGGACCATTGGTGCTTTCACCGATAATTACTTTGGCAAAATAACAAGTAATCATGTTACCAAGTTGTGCGGCTGTTGGCAATTGTGACTTCAACGTCGGTTAATTATTAATTTCTAGTTAAAATTCTAGGTTATAAAGTCCTGGGTGTGTTATGTTAAACATAGCAATGAGGGAAAACGGTTGTTCCGAATTTTTGTGTCCGTGCTTTTAACGAATATTTAATTTTATGTAGTTTGATGCTAAATTTATAAATTATACAAGCTATTTACTTATCGTTTGAAAGAGTACACTATACTATACACCTTTGAAAAAAGGCAGCCGTGTTTGGATGGGCGACCATTCCAATCACCACCTGATTTGTAAATTCGGCTTGATAACATCTGACAGCAAGGTCGCTTCCCTTGCAAACGCATCTCTTCCAATCCACACTGAGCCTTGGAGTATGGTTCATGCCATCTCATACTTAAGGTGCCTTTGCCACTTTTTACTTCTTGAGCAAAAGAAAACCATTTATTTATTTATATTATGACAACCAACAAGCCATCTCAATTCTCTGGTCAGTCATTACGCGTAACACCTTGTCGCTGTAATATAAGACGCCTGCACATACTCTGCATTGTGCGGGCGATATTATGATTATCGCGCTTGTTAACCACTTAATATGACTGGACTTTTGTTTTTTTTTTTTTAAATAAGAGAGGCGCACGGAATCGTTGAAGTAAGGAGGAGTTTGTTTTATTCATTTATAAAAATAAAACAAAATTGACATTAACTAATATTAGATCAAATTTTATTAATATAAATACTTTTTTTTAAAAGATGAAATATGAAACCAAAAATTGCGCACGGGCGGGACTCGAACCAGCATCTTTCTGGCTAACCGGGCCAACTGCTCTTGTAATTGAGCTACAGTGCTGTCGGTCTGACCGCGCGAAATTCTTGGTCTCATTGATACGTCATTGCGTGACATTAGCGCCATCTACCCGTCTGTTTATGCAACAGCGGTTTATGTTTTTTTTTATATATATAATAATATAGAGTTGAAATAAAAGCCAAATTGCGTTTCTGTAAAAATTATAGATTTATTTACATTAGTCTTTTAAACAACACAAAATCTCACATAGAATTCTCTCACCAACAAAATCTTACCTGTAAAAATTATAGAAACTACATTTAAAGCCTCTATTTCCAGTTTTCTAACGTATTTCGAAATTAATTATAAAATTTTCACAATAAAACTCTGAAATTATGTGTCTGTCAAAAGTGACGTGTCATCATCTCTGACAGTTACCACCATAGTGGCCAGTTCCATTAGTAAAAAGGTTCATAAAAGAAAAAATAAATGCTAACTCTTGTCAGAAATTTTATTATTTCTTAAATATTTTATTGCAAAAATTAAGTGTATTAATGCTAAAAAATTATCTGCCAGTCAACCCTTTAGCTTATGCACAAATGTTTATATTGTTGAAGTTGAAATTAGTTACAGAGCATGTCACGACACTGATTTATATCAATTGGTGGTTCAAAGACTACCTAGGAAATAGAAGCCAGTCCGTCAAAGTGTCTAACACGTACAGCTCTAGTTCCCCTATTACATTCGGAATTCCTCAAGGTAGTACACTTGGACCTACTCTATTTTTGGCTTACGTTAATGACCTGTGCAAACTGGACACTAACAACGGAACGACACTGGCTTTTGCAGACGACACTGCCCTCATTTACAGTGGTAAGACCTGGAATGAAGTCCAAGAGTATGCCGAGAGAGGCCTGGCTAAGGTTAAAAAGTGGCTCGACGACAACTTGTTGACAATAAATGTGAACAAAACAAAATACATCTGCTTTAGAATTACAAGCGTCACTAAACCGCCGTCAGGCTTCTGTATTAAGGCCCACTCTAACTCTTGTATTGCAGATGACCAGCGTCTTACCTGCATCTGTCCACCAATCTTGGAAACAGAGTCACATAAGTACCTGGGAGTCATAATCGATAAAAACTTAAATTGGCTCCCCCATATCTCCAGTCTGAGCAAACGGATTAGAAAGCTCCTGCCTGTATTCAGAAACCTAAGAGATGCGGCAGACGAGACTCTCCTGAAACAAATTTACCTAGCGCTTTGTCAATCTCTAGTAACATATTGCATTCCTATATGGGGTGGTGCTGCAGCTACACACCTTATGGAGCTAGAGAGAGCACAAAGGGCTATTATTAAAGTCATGCTACATAAACCTAGGCAGTATTCAACTGAGACACTATATAGAGAAACAGGTCTGCTTACGGTAAGGCAGTTGTTTATTTTCAGCTCTATACTCAGACACCATAAAAACATAGACCCGAAACTGATTGATTCCAACAAAAGACGACCCCGCACTCCTGTCCCAATGATGAATACAGCTTTTGCACGTCGACAAATAGTCTTCTCTGGCCCTTTCTTGTACAGACACTTTAACGACCTTTGCCAGATAATTAAAATGAACAGAGGAACACTTAAAACTACTTTAAAATCTCAGTTAAGTGGACTCTCGGATCTGGCTACTGAACTGCTTCTTTCACCACTGCAGTAGAGTTAAAATTCACTTTACACACAAACACACAACACACACATACACACACCCACATTTACACAAACTCACACAAAATCTCTTGCTCTTCAAAACTCAATTAATAGGCACGTATATTTGTAATTCTGTTGACTATGACCATTTAATTAGGGAAGAGATAAGGGGTGGAGGGCTGTCATCCTGAGATACAGGATCCCTCCTAGTTCAGGTGACAGCCAGCCATATTACTACTTTTGTCTGCGCATTACTTTTATTGTCGTATTGTATTCGAAAGCAACCTATACTTGAGAAATTTTAATTGTTAATTTTATTTAATTGGTTGATAACTATTATATTTGTGATTGGGTAATTTTATTTAATATCATGTATTTTTTTAAATCTGTTTAGTAATAAATTATATTTGTTTTTAAGTAATTAAGTAATATTTTTTTATAAATTAATTTTTTTAAGTAATAATTTTTATAAATTAATTTGTCTTTAAGTTTTAATTTCTGTATTGATATGGCGAGGAATAAATGAATATGAATATGAATATGAATATGAATTAGATATGTTAATCTTACAATGTTTTATTTCGTGCTCATCTTAATTTTGTAAAGAAATCAGCAAAGTGAAATCAGTCATTTGTATAAGAAAAGAAATTAGCTTTTGATCTCATCTAATTCGGTCTAGATACCTAGTGTAATTTGTCTAATTTCGTTGTAGCGTTAAATTTGCTCGTGACTATCCAGCCTTACAATTTTTGTCAACGAAATAAAGCTAACGCACACTGAGTTGGAGCAGAAAAGTTCTAGATTTGATAGGACGTCCACCGATAAGATGGACAGACGACCTTGTGAAGATCGCAGGATCACACTGGATGCAGACCGCTTGCGACCGATAGCTGTGTTGTAGCGAAGACCCAGATTCAACAGTCGATGTGGAAAACTGTGGGGAAGGCCTATGTTTATCAGTGGACGTCCTTTGGCTGATAATAATGAAGATGATGATGATGACACTGAGTGGCAAGCACTTACTTGTATATTTATTAAAAATAAGTACACCATCATTGTTTATAAATTGATACAAATATAGTTAAATGGCACAAAAAATATTTTTAAATACCTAGAAGATATTATTTTAGCAGTTGTGTTAGTAACTTAAATGGTGAATAAAAAAACTAACTAAATAAAACTAAAAAAAAAACGAAAATAAATAAATAAAAAAAACTACCAAAAAAATAAACTAACTAGTAACTTAATAAAAAAATCTTTGAACACCATTTGACGCGGATTTTGTATGGTATGGATTCTTACAATGACTTACTATATGGTTAGAAAACAAATACAATCCACTCTCATAAGAGTAATGTCTTTTCCTCAAACTAGGTGATTCTGTGTAACGTCGCGTCTTAGCGTTTTTTCCGCTCACTACACGTCTTACGTCTCCGTGCTTGACATACTTAATTGGGCCATACTTTTTTGCCATACTGGTTATTATAGTAATTAATGATGATGATTGCGGCGACGCTAAAGGCTACATTTTAGCCCTAAGTTTAGCACTTGTTATGGGACCACATTTTTGTACTTCATTCACCTGGGCAATTGATAAATGTGACATTTTTAGTGTTAACATAACGATTCTTGAGTCTATGTAATGAGAGTTCATGTCAAAAAATAATGATGTATTTATTTTTAGAGACGTCTTTATTTTATGCTTTGACTAGGTCACAAAGAAGATTAGATACTTTTTTGGAAAAAAAATACAGAGTGTGGCCTGTTATAAGAGCAAAAAATTTAATAAATGATTCTACAGAGTATTCGTAGTTACCTTGACCTGGTCATAGTGCTCCAAAATGCATTAACTAAAAGATATAGTAATCCAAAGTTATAATCTCTAGTCAATGTATGTCAAAATCGCTAACTCATTGTAGTAAATGACAATGTCAAGTTCTATGAATGGACTCATTTGTTTGCATTGCTGGTTCGATTTATTTTATTAGGAAATAACAATAAATTTATTTCTCAATAAAAAAATCAACCATATATTATGGATTACTCGTTACTAAAATGTCCTACATTTTAATTTTTTGCTCCTATTACAGGTCTCAACCTGTATAAACTCTTCCAGGGAGAAATAACATTAAATCAAATTCACGCACGACAGTTGAATTGATATAACTGACGCCAAAAAAGAAAATCATGATAGAGTTGAACCTCTATTACAGCAAAGGTCATAAGTTTCGGAGGTCGGTGACCCTGCGCTCGCGCTAGCTCTAACGATGCGTGGCTACATAAACCTTTGATGAAACTAGCAGTGTGCAGTGGCTTGGCTTGTTGCATTCAAATAGATACGTATAATATATTTTTTAAATAAGTATGATACAATGTCGATTGTGAAATATTGGTTTAAAAATCATATTGACTCTTGCACTTTTTGCATTAACTTTTAAAACCAAACTTAGGTATGTTAAAAGTGGTACTTTAAAAACTAATCTCATCACCGCTGATGATGGCCAAAAAAGTTAAAAGTGATAGGTTCCTCAAAAGATTTTCATAGGAAATGTATAATTTTGGTGACTTTACAACTCAATGGCAAAATTGAATTTAGTGACATTTTGGGGCTATACCTAAAATACGTTTTTAGTATATTAATTACATTTAAAACGTTTTCTCTACAAACAAAAGTCAATGGAGCATTTTGCCAAACAGTATTAAATAAACAAACAGTAATGGTGAAATAATTTTATTAGTAAAATAGAGTCCATATAACTGTTGTTCTAGTTTCAACCATAGCACATCATCGTATGATTGGTAATGTTTTTTTTCTGACTAAATGAGATATTTTGTTCGATTGTTTTTATTCAGAACAGTGGAAATGTTTAATTGTCTATGATGCTTGTAAATAGTGTTGTGTCAAGGTGAATAAGTGATGTTCGGTTCATGATTTGTCGATATCAAAAAAACATCAAGGCCTAAAATTAAAAAATACAATTACCTACAAAGTAAGATTACGGTAAATAATCAAGAATTTCATTAAAGCGTACCTTTTTTCATTTCATATTAAATAATTTTGTTCAGATGGATTGGATAAAATGGTTACGCTCTAACTAAATATAATTATTCATATTGAATCGTGGAGCAATGTTATAGAGGTAAGATTTTTGGTAGACACTGTTCTATTATTTAGAACTCAAGCCAAACGGATGATTCGACGACGACAAAGTATATATTTTTAATCTAAGCCGATATTTTTGGCACCTATTACGTTTAAAATAGTGTAAATAGTCTACAGCTACGGTGATACATGTCTGGTTAGTAGTAGTATTTAATCTTTCTTTAAAGAAGCCCAAGTTAAAGTGCATAAGGAAGACATCAACGTCATGCTGATTGCATACCTAACAGTTATAATCACGAAAACACTTTGTGCAGATAAGTGGAACGTAGACAACATTGGGATGATATCGATAAAATATAAACATATTTTATCCACACTCTACATCACTACCTTAAATAGGTACTATTGTATGTTGTTACTATGCGTTACGTTCCGGTGATTCTAGATATTGCCGTTAGTGTTGATTGTTTCTATGCAAAATAATAGAAATTCGGTGGTTTACGCTTGTAACCCGATTTCGTAAAAATGATACAATTTAATTACACGGTGTGATGTGATGCGTTTTTGGTACACACGTGCATTTATTCACTTTTTGATACTTCATTAAAATTCATCCCATGACGTCAGATTTTACGTTGAGCAATCGTAATTTTGTGGTTAAATACTTAACATTTCAATAGGTACATTTGTTGTTGGAACATTTATATTTTTTATTTTTTTTCCTCTTTATTAAGAACAACAAACAATTACATTGTAGGATTAACCTTAAATATTCTAGTTTAAAAATTACTTATAATGTAACCAATGTTTATGGAGAAACATTTATATTTAGTAAGTAGCAGGCTGTAATTAAACAACTAAATTAGGGTCTTTTTAGTTGTTTTTTCAAATTATTCATATTACATGATTCTGTTTGATGAACAGTGTAGTATATTTTACGTCCTTTGATTCCTTGCTTTTTCTATATGTATACTAAGTGTAAGAACATAAGAATTACGTTTTCTAGTACTCAGATCATAGAGATAATTGTTATACACTCAGTATATTATTATACAAACTACTCAGAGCCTTCCCTCACAATATCCATCAAGCGCCACACTTATCACGGAACAAAACAGCACTGTTGCGCCATACAACTCATACAAATCGCGTCCATACATCACACACGTGGCCCAAAGAACCGTATTACTCTTTCAATTTAAATATTCTTTTCATATTAGACACAAGAGATTGATGTGTCACATTAAAATTGAGAGCACGTGGAACTGTAATGATATAAGTCAGAATTAAACAACTTTTGGACTTGTTGTTACTTTGGAAAAACGGCTAAAAAAGTTTAGGTAACACTTTGTGTTAAAGTTTATAATAAATAATACCTACTTAGAGATATCATATTGAGCTAATTAAAAAAAAATCTAAAAACATTGAAAAAAACCGCAAAGAGATTGATGAGCTCTAAAGGTTAATTCAAGTCTCTGTAATGTGACAGTTTTTTTAAATATTTAAGTAAAATGATAAGTCTACGTGTATAATGGCAAACTGAAGATTTGTCTATATTTTATTCAATATGTCATTATGAATCATCTTCAGTTTACTCTTGAAAACTGTAGCACTTATAACGTTATGATTTTAGAGCTTGTATTCGTTTGTTCAACTAACTTTATTTTTTTATGTAATGTCTACGTGCAATTATGAAAACTAATATGAGTCTTATATAGTAATGAAATAGGGTAGTTAGTCAAAGAAAGAGGTGAGGTTTGTATGAAAACAGAGGTGACGAGGTTTAAAAATATTCAAAATGAAAACGTTGAAGTCAATAGCGCATGTCAAGATCTCAGGGGTTACACAAATGGTTTTTCTATTCATATTATTTTTACTTTTGTGTTCGTGGGTTTTCCTTAAAAATAGGTTAATCATATTTCTAACCAAATTTTTTTGTTTAAGGTAAAATGTGGACGTGCTGAAAAAAAGTGAGTATCTCAATTTTATTTATTAATTGTCAGGAAGAGAGTGCTAAATACACGCAGTGTACAAAAACGCTAATCAAATTGACAAATGACTATTTCTGATCCTGTTATTTATAACCAAAATTAAGTAGGAGACTGAATTTCATATAATTTAAGGGCTTATTGAATTATGTTGAACGGGAGACTGGACCGTGATTTTTGTAGTTCGTTGTTAGTTTTTACATAATATGTATATTTGTTTCATTATTAAGTATCTACGACAACCCTAGTTCGTTTGAGGTGTGAGTATACTATTTTTCAACGGCTTGTGCGCTGACGCATCCATGACTAATGCTCGGTTTGGGCAATATAGTGGATTTATGGGTTGCACACTTCTGCTCGAGTGTTGCGTGTTTATTGATACAGATCAAAGATTTTCTGAGATAGATCTTCGTCATCGGCCTCTTTTAAATCAGAATTAGCTCGCCTGTTATATTAGATACAAACGTATAATAACTCTTTATTGCATTTCATATACTTAGAACAATAAAATAATATGTATATACACAAATAATAATAAATAAGTAAAAGAAGGTTGTATACATGTCTCTACTGATACCTAGTCTAAATTAAAATGTTAAGCGCTAGTAAATTATTAGAGTGACAAATGTAAAGCTATTCACAAAAGCATAAAGGCATTATTCAAAAATCTCGTTAGCCTCCTAGCCTCGCTTGCACTAGTGCAAATTAAAGAAAAGCCAGTCAACATTAACATTTATAAAAAAAATATAATACATTTAACAGTCTTATAAAAGGTTGTTCATATAAGTAACACATTTTGTTTTACTAATAAATAATGTATAATTAAGTTCATAATTAAATATTAGCTATGGTCGTAAACACCGGATAGTACTAATAACCACGTTTAATGTTGTAAAACATAAATAGTCACGAATTGATAATTAATACTGAGTATTATTTCTATCAAAGTGATATTAATACTAAATGGCTAACTGGAGATTTTTATTTTACATCTGTTTCTAATACAACTAATGACTGAACAGATGTAATAAATGAACGTTTTAAATAGTTATGTAGTTTGTTATATCTGAAAGAGTGCGAAATGTAGAGTTTGTCTATAGATGTTTATACTCCCTATCTATACTAATATTATAAAGCTGAAGAGTTTGTTTGTTTGTTTGTTTGTTTGTTTGAACGCGCTAATCTCCGAAACTACTGGTTCGAATTGAATAATTCTATTTGTGTTGGATAGTCCACTTATCGAGGAAGGCTATAGGCTATATAACATCACGCTACGACCAATAGGAGCAAAGATATAGTGGTAAATGTGTAAAAATCGGGAGAAAGAAGTCACTATTCCACGCGGACGAAGTCGCGGGCAAAAGCTAGTATTTTATCAAAAGCCGGAATAGAAAGAATAGATAAAGTAGATAAGTACGAGAAATACATTTTTACAATAATTCTGGTGAAGGAGTTAGCGCTTTGACTGCGAAACCGGGAGATCGCGGGTTCGAATCCCGCAAGAGGCAAATATTTGGGTCTAGCATTTCGGTCTTAAATATTCATCATTCATCCCATTCATTAATATATTGTAGTTTTCTAAAAATAATGATTATTTAGATGTGACTTTAACTAATTGACGCAGGCAAACCCATACCCCTTGGTTAGTTTTAACATTGTATAATGCAATAAAGAATAAGTATCAGTATGCAGAAATTGTCAGGGTAATATTACGTAAAGGTGGTAAGACAACGCGTCATAGAAATCCACTTAGCTCGTTTGAAATAACTTTATACGCGCTATAAATTGAATTGATGGTGGGCTGGTTTGAAAGACAACGTTATAAAAGTATGAGTACTGAATGTTTGACGCCAGAGGAGAACCTATTACAATTAAAAAGTACATTGCACACATGACACCCCGTAGGGGCACCGCAAATTAATATTGTTAGGGAAATTATAGAAATTAAAAAAAAACCAAAAAAATATATAATAAAACTTCAAATTAAATAGTTATACAAATTAAATGAACATACTCTTAACGCTTAAATACACAATATAATATGTTATAAATACACTATATAATATGTTATTCACCTAGCATCACTTAACCTTTCAAGTGGTTTGATGAATAATAGCCTCGGGTCTATAAAGCGTCAACATAGAAAAATGGCCGACTACTGTTGAGTGTCGAGGTGCGAAAGCGATGGCGCGCTGACTTTTACCTACTGTCATATTTTCAATGATATCTTCAAATTTAGCCATTGTAACTATAACATGTCTCACATTTTTAGAAACTAGATAAAATATTCTATATGTTTGGTTAAAATAAATGTCAAAAGTATAAACACAGAATAACACAAAACAAATCGCATAAGATTGCACTGATTTTGGGCGAGTCGAAGTTTAAGATAAAAAAAATGAATGAAAATGAGTAAAAACACATGAACCTATATAATTACTACAATAAATAGGTAGGCTACTAACGTTTAAAGTGTAATTCTTCACGATAATGCACCGAAAAACCACTATTTGCACAATTCACTCTGCACCCAACTAGCCCACGAATGTAGTAAGCTAACTTCGTGAAGTACTTTCGAATGTTTTTTCTATGGAAACATGGTCATGTAGCAATAGAATATTGCTAGCCTGTTTCTCCCTGTACAGTTTCCTATACGTTAAAGTGAGAAAGACTCTATTGTTCTTGATTTAAACACGGTTTTATGGCACCACTAACGCGTGCCGCCAGGCGGCAAGTAACGCTTGACGGTCATTTTATTGCTTGCCGCTACGCGGCACACAGCGCTTGACGGTTGTTTCATTACTTGCCGCTAGGCGGCATGCAACACTCGAAAGGTTATGGAAGGGAACTGAGAACTAAGTTTTAGGACTACATGTATTTATCATGAAATTAATAAAAAATATGAATTATATAAAATGAGTACTTAGATAAGTCAAGCTAGATTTATGAAAGTCTGATTGTCATTTCAATTGTATTTTCTCAATCAATGACGAATTCAGAATACAATTTCTTGATTCACAAAATATGATGGAGAATTTAATCTTATTTTATACGCTACCATAAATTAAAGCTATTTTTTTCGATTCTTGAATTACAATGACATTCGACATTTGAATACCATGTTGCACTCACCAATAAAATTCTAACTATACTAGTACATCAATTACCTCAATTTAATTAACAAAACCTATCACGTAATTGTGAAATAGTAGTCCTTTTACCCGACGTCTTTGATTAAAGTAGCGTAGCGGAAGATACGGCATGTCATACTAATTGACAGCTAAAAAATGGCACTATACATTCCTTACGTCACACGTCTTATAAATGTCACCCGCGCACGCAATCCCGATGGCAACTGAAGGCAATTAGGCGACGGGGGCCTGATTTTAGCGGTCCACTTTTGAGTGGCGCGTCACCTATCTTCCGCTATTTTACTTTAATCAAAGCCCGACGTGCTAAATATCGGAGACAGAGTATATTCTGTCAGAGTTGAATAAGAAATAAACAAGCGAGTATCACACAGCATATCGGCTGTCAATAGCTTATTTATTAGAGCTGGCTAGATCTCGAGATAGGACTGCACCTGCTCACTAAGGCTTAGTCTATACTGCTAGGGTAAAATAAAAATAAAAACTAGCACACGAGCTGTATTTGACAACGTCGTGTCGCATAGGTTTTGACAGCTAGCCGCTGATGTGTCTTCTTCTTCTTATTTTTAATGGCTAATCTGTGTTGCCACGTTTGCCAGTGTCGCGTGAGTATAGATTTGTGCACTGTTGTGGGGAATGAGTCAATGTGGTATCTGTGTTGTTACCACCAGTAAATACCAGTAAATCTACAAAAAAAGACAAAGTATATACGACATCACAATGAATATATTTAATAATTAACGGGACACTTTAAACGTATAACATACAGTTTATTTACAGGAAACAGGAATATAGGGAAAGAAGGATTTGATATAAAGATTATGGTGAAATTAGGTGAAATAGACGATTGATAGAAGTTTAAAGTTTAATTTTGTTACGCGAGATACATTTTGAAAGAATTTAAATGAAAGGCGAGTTGACTAGGCTGAGAAGAGATTTAAAGTTGCAGGGGCGGGGAATATAATTAGGTAATAGGTCACACAAAGAAGAACCAACTAAGGGGTAGTTGAAAAATATATGGTCCATGGAGCCTTCGTCCAGGCTACATTCGCACGCTGATATGTCAACGACAGCCGTTGGCAAGTTAACGGCAACCGCCATTATGTTACTTATTAATAATATCACATATTTTATGTTATTTTAAAGAACCCAATTTTTTTTTTTTATAATTTTACAGTTTCTGCAATGCGGGGAAAAGATATTGCATATTAAGTTCTTGTGGTGACAAGAAATGGCAATGGGTTTAGACTTTGTTTATTAGTAAACTAGTAGGTCTCCGCAGCTTTACACGCGTAAATATCTTATACTACAAAATAGTATTGTATATTATAGCCTATATGCAATGTTTCCTGATTTATAAGCTCTATATATAAATATTGTTAAGTTTCATCAGAATCCATTCAGTAGTTAGCGCGAAGTAATAATAATCATAAATCTCCAAAAAGTTTCGGATTTTGTTCGTATAGGATTATAGCTGAGCTGCTGGCACACTAACTAGTACGCATACTGCTCTAGACTAGTGTGCAAACAACTTTATAATACACTAGCTTTTGCCCGCGACTTCGTTCGCGTGGACTTCAGGTTTGTCCCGTCTAGTAGCGCAAAAAATGTGTTTTTTTACGACCTCACATTAGAAACCTCAAAAATTGTAGCCTATATGTTATTCTGATGTATAAGCTATATTGTGGTAAAGTTTCATTCAAATCCATTCAGTAGTTTTTACGTGAAAGAGTAACAAACATCCATACATCCATACATCCATACATCCATACATCCATACTTACAAACTTTCGCCTTTATAATAGTAGTAGGATTTTCGAGACTGAATTTTATCTCTACCTTCAATGTCAATACCTTACGTAGTTGCAATAAGTGTGAATTTTGCTAAGAATTTTGTCAAGAAAGTACATAACTGAACACTAAAATTTTGCCTACAAAATCTTTATTTTAATCAACCTCTATAAAATTCAACATTTTATTTATTGAACTTTCTTTATTTGAGTAAATAAATATTTAATTGACGGATTGTTTTATGTTTATGCCAGATTCCATCGTGTCATAATTTTTCTTTTGGTGATTAAAAACGTCATTGATAGCTGCATACTACAAAACGGTTTTATCAGTAACTTGACGAAATAAATTGATAAAAATACGTTTATAGCTTTATAATTGCCAAAGATGTATAATAGCACATTTTGTTGACAGTAATTAATTAATTATCAAGGAATTCTTTTCTAAATGCTTCAAGAAGTAACGTAGCTATAAAAATGTATGGAGTTCAAGAATTCACACAACTGTCTTATTTAAATACACTCATATTAGATGAGGCATTTGAAAATTTCAAACTACACAGTCACAAGATTAGAATATAAACAAAAGTTTATCATTTTGCCATTTTAATTAGTTTTTTTTTGTCGTTCAGTATATAGTAGGTACTCTTGATTCTGGTAATACATGGTAATTACTTGATCCATACATATTGTGCTATTTTTATTGTCATCGCCATTTTTATTAAACCTGCGGGATATCAAAACTATAGAAAGCTCAGCTAGTCGTTATGGTGTTTGGATGAAAATATCTTCTCCCTAAATATTAAACAAACAGAAGAATTTCTTCTTGACTTTTACTCATTACACGATAGTAAAATGTTGTTCATAGTAATTTAAAGTAAAAGGTTCACTTTCTCAAAGCTACCTCTTATAAAATACTTACTAGCTCCACCGTTTTATACTTTAACACTACACTTACCCCGGCGCACTAATAGAATAGAAACGATGCGATTCTTCTGGCCCTAAAAGCCTTCGATCCATGATGGATGGAGTCATCAGTCTTGCGACCGCGGGAGAAAAGAAAAAATACAGAATTTCACGTTCAAAGTGAATTGTACGTAAATTCGGAGCACCTACCTTAGTTTGACATCGTGTATATCTTCACCTTTGTAATTGTACTGTTAAATGTGAGAATCAGTTGGGTTAATGGATGGATGGAAGAACATAAAATAGGATAGTCTTCAAATGTAACATTTACGCGTTACTAGCAAGAAATAGTACTCATACATATATTTTCACAAAAAGGTAATTAACTGCATTTATTTTTGCATATAGACCCTCTTGGGGCTCTAATAACCGTCCTAAAATAGACTCTACCACAGCTTCAGAACAATTGTGGGCCAGTGCTGAAAAGAATACAGAGTTTAAAGTATTGTAGTTTTAGGTCGTATTTCAGTATAAACCAGCCAGTGTACTACTTTAACGTAGGTACTGAGGAAATTAAATAACTAATAGTTCATTAAAATACTATAAACTTTTACACTGTCTAATATGAAAAGAACAATTATTTAAAACGCTTTGTTGAAAAAAATATTTTATTGAGGAATAACAGTCGTAACATAAACTGTATAAACTTAGATATAAAGTAAAGGTACCTCAGCATGTTGAGCAGATTTTTATCCCTTGAGGTAGTTTTTTATTTTTCTGCACTTTCCACACGAAACTTGGTCAGCCATTCTTCCACGCAGCTAGCGGATTTATAGCCCCATCTGTCATCTTCACTATAAGAATAAAATAGGGTAAATCACCCGGTTACTGGTCGCCATAGCTGCAGGCGCGGCATAGGCCGTCAGCGGATATTGCCGGCAGGGCAATCACTGATTTCCGGTTTTCCGCTACCAATAATTCCGTATTGATTTGTCTGTTTGTGCGATGCGTGCGATTATTAGAGACTAATAATGTTGTTCGAATCAAAGTCATAGTTTATATTTTGGATTTAAATATAATTACTTCATGCAATTTTTTGTATAGTGACAGATTTTGGAATAGTGATTTCGTTACTCGTTCCAAAGATTAATTATTATTTGTTTATCAGTAGCCTGTTTTCCACGCCGCCTATTGTCATCACATGTCATCTTAAATGAACATTAATGTTAGAAAATTACTAAACAGTGAGGCTTTTCCTATTCTTCTAATAAAAATATCATGGTAAAACTTAAAAATAGGACAAAGGAAATAATAACTAGACAAAAAGACAAATTTAAGGCCACATTTTGGAAAAAATATATAATAAATATTTATAGTATAAAACAAACTGTGAACTTTATACGAATTCTTTCTAAAGAACATAAAATATAAGTTCATAAAATATAGAGCTAATTTAAAAGAACATCTTGCAGACATTTTATCTACCGAAGTTCTTTAACAATCATATCTCTGGCTCGATCGGACACTATCAAATGATATAATAAGCCACACATGCCCTATAATAGCTGTAATAAACACTTTTATACAGAATTTAAGTGAGCCTTGTACAGCTTTACTTACTTATGATATGGATGCAAATCTATTCTGTTTGTTAAAATGTATGAACGTGGAATGTTGGTGATGGCGCATTGAAAGTGAACTAGTGATAATAAATCTAAGGCTTTATCACTTTTTTCAAGGGTCTCGGATACAGGTAATTTTCCGAAGGCAGCATGTTACAAATAATATTGGATGTTGTGACAGCAAAGAATTTAAGCTTTATGAAATATGTATAATCTTCTTCTTCTTAGCGTGTCGATGGAAACCCATATGGAAGAATTATAATGGATAAATTACAACGTAGCAGCCCAGCATTCAGCCACTTGTATTGCGGATCAACTGCATTTCATTAAATCCGCTGGCGTGCAGGTGTTGGGGCACGCCGGGCACGATGTTAAGTGTGCCATAGTTTGCACTACACTGCAAACACAGTCCACATCGGAGCTTGCCAAAAATCCTCACCTGGCCATGTTCTCCTTACTTCGGCCAACCTGAGTCCGAAGCCTGTTTAAGGACTTCCAGATCGGCCATGGTAGATCATGTCCAGGAGGGAGATTCTCGGCAAGTGGGACAAAGGGAGTAGGCAGAGAAGCTTTTTCGCGCCAAAGATCACGTCTGGCCTGTTCGGGTTCGGTAGAAAGTAGGGCGGCACACTTAATAAAACTGCGACGACTTTTTAGCCTTTGCGGCACTAAGACGTAGCCGTGCATAGGGTGCCGTGAGTCGCGATCTGCGTTTGCCCTTTCAGTAGAGCTAGCTACAGCCCTGCGGACTTCCGGAGGTGCTATACCAGCTAGTGGATATAGCATTGACACTGGGGTAGGTTTTAGACAACCAGTAATGACCCGGCAGGTGTCATTTAGGGCTACATCCACTTGCTTGGCATGAGCGGAGCGGCTCCAAACAGGGGCAAACTCCAAACAAATATGTATAATGCTTAAAAATTTTTGATGTCATATATAAGGTCAAATCATTTTAAGTGATAATATTTTAACAGTGGCTTTGTATATATCATAGAAACAGGACACTATCATATTTTTTTTGGAAAATCGAGATTTTTATTTTTATTATTTTCTTTAACATAGACAATATCATTTTTTAAAACAGTACCCTGACAACTTAAAAAGTTATCTACGTCATCGACTTCGCTTCTCTAAATTTAATGCCCAAAATTTCCTTTTCTCTAATCTTAGCCTTAATTAATTAAAAATTAAAAACTGAAAAAAAAATATTACCTTAGTCTCCAATTTTCTCAAAAACTAGCGCATAAAAACCCTTAGTATTTTCTACAAAAAATGATTTATTTATTGTGCTGAATCGGCCCTTTAAATATTATCACTTAAAACGAGGTGACCTTATATAGAGATGGACTTATTTTGTAGCACAGCTTTTTTTAGTCATGTCACTTTAAAATTAACGGAGTAATGAATTACACCGGCACAGGAGTCCTTTTTTATTAGGAATACATGTATACGATTATTCAAAGCAAAGATTTGAAACGTTAATATGTTTTCAAACCAGAGTAGTTACTAAGCAAAAACAATGAAAAGTAGGTTTCCGAAGAGTATTTATTGTATGTGTTCAAAAGTTCCACCCAGCACATACTTACACACTGAAGTTTGAAAAATGGTACAAAATTGACCTTAATATAAAATGGGGAATGAAAATGTATAGGCTAGATATCTGTATTAAATTACATGCCTGCGAACAAAGTCATAAATAATACCTTTATTCCTAAATCCGCGATCACACTTCTCCCACAGGTTATATAGGTTTTTCATTAATCCCGTTTGACTTATTGTGTGTTCCTTTAAAATGTTTGGGATCGGCTGTAAGTCATTTTTAATTGCGCGGTATTTTACGGGGACAATACACTTGATGGCAGAATTTGTAGGCTCGAAGACAATGAGGTTGAGGACAATTAGAAGATTTAGATGAGTTCTGGAGGGTGTGGGGCGTTGATGTTTAGAGCTATACGAAAGACAATGTAGTAAATGTAGTAAATAAATATAAATACAAAAGTGCAGAAAAGAGCTCTTCAATGAATATCAGATGCTTATATTCAATAACAATGAATTTTCTGTGAAATGGGTCTATTCAGTTTTTTTATACTAGCTTGTTATTGTTAACCCTCTTAAGCCCATCTGCGTGATCGTCAGTTAACTCAACTAATCGATAACTATCGATCACGGAACTGGGGGCGTATTGCGATCCAACTTAATCCGTTCAATTCCGAGGCAGTTCAATTCCGACTCAGTGTAAACGAATATTATCAAAACAATAATATTGTAATTATACTACAATAGTATAAATATTAATATTTATATTGTTATATTATCAATATAATGCGAATTTATAATAAAAATTGCTAATTTGACAGTAAAGCAGAGCGTTTTCACTGTCAAAACTGCATCGCAAGCGCACCCTGGACCTATATGGTTATTTTATAATCAAAACCTTGTCCTTTTTAAATTTAACTCTTGAAAAATAAATTGTGCTATAGTCAAATTTAAACAATAAACTTTAACAAGTTCTTAATAATTTTTTATCCAAATTACAAAAACTGCACTCTCACAAAAAGCCATACAATCTGTATTATGTATGTATTTGAAGCGAACTGTAAATGTATACTAATCTGGTAACACTAACAAAACGCAAGGGCTTTGACCCGATACATCGTACTGAGGAGTTACAGTCAGAGCACCAGTTATAGTTAGTGGATAGTAATAAAAATAATTAAAATAATTAAAATTACGCATGAGATTAGTGTATGTTAAGCCGGGGTCATTGGCGCTTGGTCATATTGACCCAAGCCGGTTTTGAATGTTCATATTTTTTATTTTCTTACAGTTTGTGTTTCGAGCGTCCGTGTAGATGGAGTAACAACCCCTTTTGCAGCTAAAGCAGCAACTTAAGCGTTGAAAAGCCGGATTAATCGAAAAACGAAATAATAATCTGTTCAAAAAAATAATTCATAACCATTCACTAATATTATGTATCAATTTTATTAAAAACACCCTTTATACCTACATAAAAGTATACATATCACAATAAAATTATTTACTTAATTGTACTTGAAAAAAAAAATTGATGAAAATTGATGAAAATTGGGTCACTTTGACCCGGGATCATCGCCCTTGAAATTATTTTCACGTTCTTGGCGCCGGTTATTATGAAAATAAGGTTTAGTGAGAAAGTTAAGTAAATACTTTTCTAAAAATTCAGTTGCAATACATACACATGTATGCAATGCATACAATATTTTATTAGGTTTTTAATTAAAGTTAACTCAAAAGCCCAAAATAACTATCCATAATAGGTGCTCTCGCTCTACAAAGTGACCCATTTTCATGGTAGCCACATGTCTCCAGTTACGGCGAAGAAAAAGGCGTTCATTGATAAAAAGTCAAGCTATACATTACCAACGTAAGTAGAGCCCTAGCTAAAGAGTTATCTTTAGAACGAAAGCTCAGTTTTTATCGGGTATGTAGAGCTTAACGTGATTCCCACATAAAGTAGCATGTTGTACGTATGTGTTAATTTGCTATTTCGTAAACAACTCTCTAATTTCAGAGGGTGGGAAAAAGTTAATAGTAAACTATCTTTTTGTAGTGTTGTTCTTTGACAATAAATCTTCATAAAAATACCTTTGATGAATGGGAAAAAATGAAAAGATACATTCTGATTAATTACACATAATGACAATCCTTTTTTTAAATGTGTGTTTGTGATAAGTAATTGATTTGCAAAGCTAATGGTCTGATCTGCAGAGAGGGTTTTTGTTTAAGATTAGAGGTATAAGAAAGTGTCGTTGGATGGTCTTCTTCTTCTTCTTCTTTTCGAGTCAATGGCAATTAAACTTTCTGCGCCCAAAAAGTGGCAACATCAATGGTGTCAACATCAGTGGTTTCCATCAATATCGAGGGCTTTTCTAATGTAAAAGCAGACCTCCTTAAAAACCTCTATGATCAAACCAAGTGTCACGTACTATGTGTACAAGAGACACACAGGGACCAAAATAGCCTGCGCCCCGAAATCCTAGGCATGAAACTAATTTCAGTTGGATGGTTATTGTTGGTCTGTAGGTCTGGTCTAAAGTTTTAAAGCTCCTCCTCAATAGAAGGATTATATCTACCTCTTACATAATAATCATCATCAATCAATCAAAATCAAATCAATTCATGTAGTAAATGAAAGATGCTAAAAGCAGGAAACAGAGAATTGTATCAAATTCATGGATTTTAAGTGTACTGAAAATATAATTTCCCCGTTGTACATAATTAGTGATAATATTATTTTCTTTGATCCTGTGTATTCCCCAAAGCCCAAGGGCATTGGGGGCGATTCGCACCGCGAGGTTTTTCAGACCGCGGGCTGAATTACCCAAGTGCTGTCTCAGAATGTGGTTATCCGCACCGCAGTGTTAAATGGATATATTCAAAAGATAGCTTAGATAATTTTCATTGCTTGGTACCACTGGGCGGTGCGAATGACCGTAACCTGAAAGAGCACTTGGGAAATTTGCACCGCGGTCAAAAAACCTTGCGGTGCGGAACGCCCCGATAATCTGACATATTTCGTGACACTTGTAAAAAATACTACTGTAATGTAAATTATCAGAGCGTATGACAAATATGTGTATTTGTAACAAATTTAGGTGGATAGAGGAAAGGTCAACAAGTTACTCTCACAAGACCAAGCGATATCTTAAAGTTAAAATAAATTCTTCTCAAGTCAAGTTTTTTTGTAATAAAAACGATTTTTTTTCAATCGTGACATGTCGAGTTTACTGTCAACCAGAATTACAACTTTGTCTCTTTGGATTATTTCAATGGAAACATATTATATAATGTGTTGAAACGATTACCTAATAACACCACATAAAACTGCTGTGAATCAAACGTATCTTAGATTTTAAATACAAATGTTCTCACACATTTTTTGTTTATTTTAGACCAGTATTCAAAAGAAAATCTACATTTCTATCGCACGCAATGTAGAACTAAATCCACGTAGTTTTTTATGTGTTTTTTAACAATGGACTAAAATCGTAATCTGGCTTTTCGAATGAAGGCTGAACAATTAATATGCTCATTAAAATTATTACGTGTTTTATGCTAATCGTTTTCATGTAATCAAGATCACTTTATTTTAAGATTTATTTGACTTTTGTTATTATGATATTCAGATTTATAAGCCTTATCATGTTGGTAAAACATTTTAGCTGTCCTACCTGATTTATTGTTGGCCAAATTTTCTGAAACGTTAAAATATACTTTACACGATCTGTTGAACACGAAATTCAAATAGAAGTTCTATGAACGCTACTTACGTAAAGGCGATATAATTTATAACTAACTAGCTTTTGCCCGCGACTTCGTCCGCGTGGAATAGTGACTTCTTTCTCCCGTTTTTTACACATTTACTACTATATCTTTGCTCCTATTGGTCGTAGCGTGATGTAATATAGCTTATAGCCTTCCTCGATAACTGGACTATCCAGCACAAAAAGAATTATTCAATTCGAACCAGTAGTTTAAATAATAACTGGATAATAATAACTAGGATTTCGGGGCGCAGGCTATTTTGGTCCCTGTGTGTCTCTTGTACACATAGTACGTGACACTTGGTTTGATCATAGAGGTTTTTAATAGTATCTTTTAATAATAACTTCGTTTATAGGTTGCTCGGATCCCTCTACCTCTATAAGTGATTCTGATTACACTCACACTCGGCCGTTTTCTTAAAAATAACCACCTTAGATTGACGGCTAAGTAATTAATAATTGATATTATTTTAATGAGGACAAAAACGGTAAACATTCATTAAGTTTGACTATGGCGTACAATTTCAAATTTTAGCATGACTTTGTCGTACAATTTCAAATTTTTACACATGACTATGTCGTACAATTTCAAATTTTACGTCATTCAAACTTATTACAGTACTTCTTGGTCCCTTTTAATTTGTAGAAGTTTTTCTTCATAAATAATTAATAAATTACCATTGTCACAAAAGGAGGTCTGGACTAGAAACCCCAAGGCGCCCAGTACAAAAGAAATGTATCTCACTTGTATGGATATTAAAATACCTAAAGTCCGTTTTTCTTCTACAAGTCGAATATTGTAAACAATCTTGACATTTCTTTGTAGCGAAAATATTCCTTTTAAAACAGCCCGAGCGTTATCTCCCGGTTGTATCTGTAAAATATATTCATATTTGTTTTTTTTCTAACAGATCTTATTGTTAAGGTGGAATCGTCATATTAAAAATAATATGACGTCATAAGGATAATTTTATGCCGTAAGGATAATATCATTAATGTTATTAGAATATTTATTAACATACGCCAGGCAGTAGTGTATTCTCGTAGCGTTTTAGGTACACCTACGAAATGTCTGGATTCGAAGTAAGAACTTTGCTCTCTAGAAAAGAAATACATCACCCATATACATAACTTGGGTACAAACAAACGCTCATGCTTATCTCACATCACATCAAATATTTGCGGGATTCGAACCTGTGACTGCAGCTGCGCAGGGCATGTAGCCTGGAGCGCAAACCACTTCACCCAACATCATGGCCTTATTAAAACTAACTAACTACCTGCATCCTACATACAACACAACTACGCAATTTTCTTTGTTAAGGGTGGGTGGCAATATCTTAACGCCGACTGATTGTGATCACCCGGTTGACAATGTTATAGCAGTCAATCAACAGTTCACCACTCACCACGTATGGGTAGCTTTTTATCAGTTAAGTACTATCTATTACATTGCACGCGGTTGTCATGGCGGCCCATGACAATCACGTCCTCACACTGCTCTTCTTAGTATAAAAGCGCGCACTTACACGCCCCAGTCTATGTCCTGTTGCGACGTAATATGAAAGTTCCCAAATAGAACCATACTACCTGATTATGGAGGAAAATCTTAACAAAAACATTTCAGTCTCCAATTTAAAGCTATATATGCTTTTGGTGGTGGTGCTAAAACCAAATTGACATTTCTGCCTTATAAATTGTCTCTTTTCATGAAAATTTTATGTTTTCTCAAGCAATGTATTTTTGACAAAACGATGTAAAACTGTCAATTTCGCATAAGTCAAAGTGGCGTAAAATAAAATAAAACGGCCATAATCAAATTAGGCAAATGATACACTTGCGAAGTAATTTGTCTATGGAATTATTACAATTGACTTTCACTCATTCTCTATAGTTAATCGAAGAAAACCAAAAAATCTGTCCGTTCAGTAATGACAACTGCTAAGCTGGTTAGACACAAAAAAGAGAAAAAATATGACTGATATTAAAATGTGACAGATTGCTAAAAAAAGGCGATGACAGATCCATTTTTCGGCGTACTTTTGAGCTTACGTCAGCCTGATGAAGACCGGAATCCGCTGACAGTTCCTTTTTTATATGCCGAGTCATGTCACGGCATTGGACCAAACGACCATATACACGTAGAAGAAAAAACAATTGTATGAATCGAATTAAATGTTAGATAATTATTTAAAAGGATAAAATATGTTATCTGAATTAATTGAAAGTAAATTAATAATTAGAACAAAAACAATTGAAACGATAAAATCGCTGAGCTATAATAGTGAGCTCAAAAACCGAAACATTACGTAATCTGTAGCGACGTCCAAATAATACTGCCAAACTGTCAACGCCTGTGTCAGACTTGACAGTGACGGAACGTTATGCGAAATGTTTGTTTACTAAACCAAAACCAAAATCAAGATCTATGAAATAGAATCAATTTAATGCTAAGCCAAAACAATTACATGAATTGCAGTGCTGTACCATTGTCATTACGGAATACAGAATGCAATAAAAACAAACGGTTTCTCACAAGAGGTAAGTTAAAATAAAGGTTCAATTTTTACTATGTAACAGTAGGTACGCGAATTGGTTTACATAACATCGAATTTGTAACATTTTCGTCGTCATCACCGCTAGGCATAGGTGCATGAAGCCTTTTGTCGCAAAAGAAACAAAAAATGGAACTACTTTAAGTTTTGCAAATGTTTTCTTGTAATTCTTTCCTAAGTTTCGCTTACAATGTAGAAGCGGGTGGTAGTGCACGCTTATAGTGATGTGTTTGAATATCGATAGTGAACTCTTAGACTAAAATACTTTTTGCTTTGCTATGGACCGGTATATGCAATATAAATTTTGGCAAGGTGAAGCTGTCAGTGTATACTCTTACGTGTAAAGTTTTTATTTTTATTTGAAATAGGTTCGCTCTTGTCTCCAGGCTAGATCAGTGGCATAGACAGAGACGATGACGACGTTTATTTATATTCAAAATTTTGGCAGATCCTTGCCCACAAAATCTTAGATTTTAAACTCTTACTTTACGTAACTTGCATCCAGTCACTCTAAATCAGATCCTAATTTGTACTAGACATAAGTTGTGCACTCGTAAAGAAATGGAAATTTACATACTTATAGTTATCACTTATTTTGAATCATAATTTAATAGAAAGATTTACAGAAATATTATGGATATCTAGTGTACCGTCTTGTGCTCATTTGCGCCATCTCGATTGTTTCTGCCTCACTCAATCGTTGACTAAGTTAATAAAGCTAAGGCGTTACTTCTTTTGGTTGTGCAGTAAAGATAAGTAAATAAATAAATAATAAGTAAATGAGGGCCTGCAAAATTAAGTGCCATAACTTCAAAAGTGCACAAGATATACATTCTGAGTTAATCAAATGACATTATTAATAAATGTATTTAATAATAAAGCTGATCACATGTTTTTCAAAAGTTTTTTATTCCAAATCTTCATCTTCTATGGTTAAAAAAAGTGTGTTACTTAGGTTTTCAGGCCAGTATCGACCTGTGACCTGATACCCGATCGTCAATAGCGAGACATCACTAGCAGCGAGTGCAAGCTCGCGTGTCGCACAATCGTATTTTAGAGCAAAGCTCACAAAAGCTCACTGGGACACCGGGTCAAAATGGGGGACTCGGAATGTGGGTGTGAGAATTTTAATTTAAAATTATTGTTCTACATTACGCTGAGGCTTAGTACGCTCCTGCGAGGTAGCTATCAACACCGTTTTGGCGGTGGAATGAGTTAAGTCCTTCGCGCAAGATGGTCCCATTTTCTTTGATATTATTTTTGAGCTAGGCTCTATGGAGGTACATAACAGTACCGAAAAGAGGAAAATATAACATGAGGAAAATCATTTTGGGTATCTTAAATTTGATGAAATGCTTTTTGCAGAAATTGTAGCACTGTTCCTGAACCAAATGACATTATACAAAAAAAATACTTTATACATATTTTTCTTGATATCTCATCATCATTGGTCTGTAAAAAAAAGGTACAGCTTTATCATAGAAAAACTAAATGTATTATTGAGACCATTTAAAAATTAGCAATGTTATCCGTGGCTCAATATTGGTCACAATCAATCATACTGTTACATTCACTAGTACAAAATACTAATTAGAATACATAAGTTGTTAGTTGAGCAGTTCAGTGAACTATTAAATACTTGCCACTAAGTCCAGACGTCTGCAGAAATACTTCAAAAGCATTATTTTTATACAAAAATATTTCCCCTACAACTTTTTGTTTCATGCAAAAAGTGGCGCGTCACAAGTATTTTCGTAAAACGCTACCTGTATCACGTTTGAAAGAGTGAAACAATAATAATTTTCGGGTAATACCTTTAGACTACGTAATATTTATGGCCAAAATTTAACTTTCAAAGACGATTTTATGAAACTTGATCAAATTCATGAATAAAAATTTGATTTTATTTCATATTGGCGTTATGTCATTCAAATATTTGTATTGAATTATTTATTTCCTGAAAGATGACTACAAACAATTAATAATTTATTAGTAAGCTCCTTGAATCAAGGAGATGAATACTTATTAATTTTTATCAGATGAGATTTTATAAAACTTAATAGCAATATTTCATGAAATCGCCAAAAGACGTCATCCACATAGAAAGAGTAAACAAATTTTAATCAAGATTACAACTTTTATTCCTAATTTAAATTCACACAATGACTGTGCTAGCTTCTGAAGAGATTAGCCAAATGCTATAACCTAGGTGCTAATTAATACAACGCTTTAAAACGTTTTACTAATTACTAGAATGACGCGCGAGACTTATAATTAATGTTCCTATTTAAATTTTGAGAAATAAACTAGCTATTCAAAGGTGATTGCACGATTTGAGACTAGTTTTTATAAGTTTACTAAGAATTCTTCAGACTGTCGAGAGATTATGAAAGTCTGTTTAAATAATTCGTAAGTTTAATTTGGAAGGTTTGATAAAATAATGCGTAATTGGAATTGAAGGTCATTAACAGTTATACGTAAATGAAGGGATGTAGCATAATATACCTAATAGTAAAATACAACTTAGTTTCATGTAATACAGTCATTGTTTTTCATGTTAATTATATACACTAGTTCGTTACCCTTTTATTGGTTAAAGATTTGTCTGATCAAGCAGTTTCAACTAAAGAAACGTATCCAAGCGCATTGTAACAGCCACTGGGCCACGACTGAATGAGAATGATGAATGCGTCGCGTATTAAATTATTATTCCAAATAAACGTACTAATCCTCGAACCGTTCAACCGTTCTAAAACAGTATACCCCAGACCTAGACAGAATATAATGCCACGTATTACTATTCAATGTGTGTCATTGTCATATAAATGTCATTGGTCAAAGCGGCGGCGCGTTTGATGCTGCTTTTAATGTTCGGGACGTGATAGGTGGCGCTGCTGTCGCGTGTGGGGAGATGGGGTGCCAGGTTAAGCTTTTTGGGGAGAAGAATGGGGAAATTGTTTTGGCGAGATATGGTTGTGAATTTGTGAAGTTATTTAAAGTTTGTGTTAGTGTTGGTACCTAATTAGAGACATAATTACTCGTAACGTAATTAGAGATTAAGTTGACTGAGGATAAATTTAAAATGAATTCTTTAATTGAAACCTACCAGCTTTCTCCTCTAGACCTTGCCTGCATAAATCCTCATGGATGTGTTTATCAACATCCAATTATAGTTTGCACATGTAATACAACTCACATGTGTAATTTCGACTCTAAACTCAATTGAAATTCTGTCTGAAAAAAAATGTCCCAGACACCTAGCCATGACTCAGCATATCTTGTCAAAGCCTCGAAACTACTCCCAAGTTAACAATTCGGGCAATACATCACAATCTTTTGAAATTCCTCGATCAATCACCATAAGAACTACCGGTTTTAAGCATGCCCGCTCAATCTTCCGAGCCTATGATATTGAAAGGAGACTGGCAGGTAGGCTATAGTCCGAAGGGAAATCAGTATGGGATGGCCCGGGCATGCGGCGTGGCATTCACATAGGGTCGGAAAGAAAAAAAAAAAGTAGTGCCAAAGATTATGGTTGCAGTGAGGTAATAACGGAGGTATGATTTATGCCTAAATGCCTGGTAGATGCGGATCAGCGTTGTTTTCTGCGTATATACGGTCGTTTCGCTTGGCATACCTGCGTGCTACCATTTCATGTTTCAAAAAATTACTCGTGTACACGTGAGCTTATTTAGGCCTCCTCTTGAGTCAGTGATGGTAATTCAGTATTAACATGTATTCTGATAAGCTTATAAGCACGTTACGAGTATCTATACGCGCCTACAGGGGTTTTTAAAAAAAGGCTTTCCAAGATATGAATGAATATGTATTGAATTGACTGTCATATTATATTGTATTTCACAATGTTGAGTAACCAACAATCTCAGTATGAAGACTCTAGCTTGGGTGAGTTTTCATGAAGTATTATAAATATGGGCTGGAGCGTGAAAAATTATAAAAGCATTAGAGCATTGGTGGAGTTCCGACAGTTTTTTCAACTATTATGTTGCCGTAATGTGGTATGCTGCTTACACCTTTCTAAGTTTATAAATAGGCATTATCACCTCCGCACCATAACATAGCCCTCTGTCTCATAATCTGTGCCGTCAGCGGATACCACAAGCTCGCGTAGTAAGTTTTTGCCGCACGCACACTTCTGCGCGCACGCATCTGTGTGAACGATCAGCTGATCAGTCAGCTGCCCGGAATGTCGTCGTCACGGCCACTGTTTTACATCGACGAATTGGTGATAACACGCTTTTTTAAAGGAAATAGGGGAATGCTGATTTTGTAGGTAAATGAGTGTTTGAGGTGCTTTTGCTTACGCGTAAAGCATTGGATTGAGAAACTGAGACAACTCAGGATAAAGTCTTGGAAACGCTAAAGGAGAGGGATCAAACAAAAAATAATTTTGAGTCAATCACCATCTTCCATCTGAGAAGGCATAGAAGCAGAATACGTTGAGCTTTTTTTAGTAACTCAAACTTTATAAATAGTTAGTTTTAAACCCTACAAGAAACTTCTTGTAGTAGTATTGTTATGAAAAAATAACATAATTCTATACAAGATAAGTACCACACACTTATCTTTTAACGGCTACATAAATTAACTTTAAATATACCTTTAGAGTTTATACTCTCAACGTTTGAGTTATCTAGATTTTGTCGAACTAAATGTTTTTGATTGACATTTCTATTGAGTACGGCTAATGAATGGAGTTCGCTATCAATTATTTAGAGATGAGAACTTGTGCTGTATTATCATTTGCCATTTAAGTCAGGTCGAGGCTGATATTCTGGCAATTTATTAGAAAAGGTGACAATAATAGAAATTATCGCAACTTGTCTGTGACCAATTTACGAAAAGAGTATAGTATTTGATGCAATGGAGCTTCTGGTGTAAATATTAGTAGCTAGCCATAAATAGAGTTATTTAATTTTTGCATGTATGTGAGTATATGTATATGCGAGTATAGGTATAGGGACGGTGTCGGAGCATGCTGTGCGTAGACTGTTGGTGTAAGCTTGACATCATGCACCGACTCCAAATGAATTTGTTTCTCTTAGATAGAAGACGAATGCGTTATTTTAAGCTTTTTAGTCCGTTTTTTGAACATGGTTTTAATTTTTTATTTCAAGGTTTCTAGTTATTAATTACACATATATGTCAAAAATACTTTACCGATTTTAGAAATTAAACTTTACCTTAATTTTAGAATATACCAGATTAGACAAGAAAAATCATCTTGCTATGACTTCTGGTTTTATATAAATCCGTGGATAAACATACATACACTCACGAAATTCTGCACACGTGTTTGGAAGCCTTACATTATATCATCAAAATCATCATACTGAAATAATATCAAATTCCAACAATATCACACACATACATAGGTACGTCATGTCGAATTGATAATTCTTTTTTTTGAAGTCGGTTAAAAGTAACACTTGGATTTGACATCGGCGGAAGGATTGGTTGGTAGGTTTAACCATAGAAAGTAGTATAGTATAGAATGACAAACGCGGATTTTCAGCGTAACCAAAAAGTTACTTTACATGTGTGCGTTCAATAGTGATGTGTATCTTATGGTGGTCCAAGTTTTATCGACGAGGTTACGATAAATCATGTAAATTGAAACAAAAATAATTAAATTAATGCACTTTTAATTACATAATACTTTCTATTTGATAAACAAGACAACCTCATTTTTGTTAAATTACATATTTATTTATTTATGTATGAAGACATTCTAGAAACACTTATACACGTTCCAACATAGACCTTACCACAGCACAGCTTCGGGCCAGTTGTGTGGGCCAGTGCTGAGAAGAAGCTGTGCAAGAATTACGGTTACCTAAAAAAATCAGTCAAAAAATTTATCGATACTGATGACGTCATCATTTAGTCAAGCCCTAGTGTAAAGAAACGGTTTCTTATTTTACTGAAAATACCTGAATTAATCTATTGGAAACTTCGATATATGGCTGCAAATCACAAAGGAAGTCCTAAATTTACTGTACAATTTGGCATCGGAGTCGATTTCACTCACAAATTTTATAAAATTTGGATTTCAATTTTTTATCAATGATTCATATTTACTGGTGGAAAGTATGATTTTCGGGATTGTATCCTCGGCGCACTTCACAGTTGCTGAAAGCACAAGTCATTTCATCTGAAATTGTTATACAAAACTTAAATTATAATTATATCCATTCATAATTTTTCAAAAATTCCAACGACGGAAACTTGACGTATCCACTAAATCCATTATTTCTTAGAAAACGGTCTCGCTGTCATAAGGTCTTTCGCTGTCAAATCCTATAGAATTTCACTAAGTAGCACGCTCTTTTTAAAGCGAAGATTTTTTCTTTCTCTATGGGTTTAACAGTAAATATTAATGTCAAAAGGGTCCTATATTTTTCAGTGGGTTTTAATTAAAATGCATGTGGATTCGACTTTTTTACATGTGTATGGCAATGCAATGGCTCCGTTAACACCTTGCAGTTAGTTTTTAGCCCTGTAGTGTCGTGCATTGAAAACGCATTTTGCACAGCCTATGCTATCCTAGCCAGTATGATAAAAAATAAATGCGTTGACTCCGTCACACATCACTCAGGTCAATTTAAAAATCGAACGCACCTTGCCTCCCGCCGTGGCTTTCGAAAAAGGAACACTTTGACGTCGCAAAAATAAAAGCAGTCTGTCCTATTCGCACTTGAGGGAATGCATACGTGGCAAATGTGGCATCTCACTCTCACCACCCCACATCTCTTGTACTTTTTTTTCGAAACCCGCTCATTACGTTACGAACAGTCAACATCCTACGAATACAGGCTCAAAATAGGGTTGCCATGAAAAATGTAGTACAATTATCTGAGTTGTTCTTAAAAGAGCAAGAAAGATCATAGAAAACAAATTCATATTTGTTTTCTGTCATCAGTGTGAGTGTTAAAACATTCTAAACCTATCTGAGTAGTTCTTAAAAATAATTTCAGCATAGTTGATGTGCCTATGCCTGCTATACACAAGGATATTTACAATTCATTGATATGTTTTTAAATATCCAAATCGCTAAGATCCGTCATGAGATGAGACAGATCTCAGTTAAGGAAATCAAATAATTCTTTATGAAAAGAATACAACAATTTATCGTGTTTGCTCAAAGTAACATTGTAATTAAGCTTACATTGACAGAACAGAACTAGCAGTATGATTATATCCGCCATAATTGTCTGACTCCAATGATGCTCGTAGCAAGAATATAAGAAAACGAAAAGATTTAACGTACATAATAAAGTTACGTCAACATTATCATCGCCTAGAGATAGCTTGTAATAAGTGCATTTCAGATATGCTGTAGTATACGGATTGTTATTTTAATATTTTTTCCACTTAGGATCTGGCATCGAGTCTTTAACGTTGCTCACATACTTAACGCGCCACCCCTAGAGCAGCTTAAGTGTTGTAAACACAACTTTACACGCGCGCATATGTGTGCGTAGTCAGCTGGTAAATCTGTACACGGCGAGCACGTGTTGTGTGTGCGTGTGTTTGTGTGCTTGTGCTCTTGCGGAAGGCGCAAGGTGGTGAAAGGGAATAGAAAGAAAAAGCATTATAAAATAATCCTGGCAGCGACTTATATGTATTTGATACTAGGCACGATGTCCAGAATACATTTTCAGTCACTTTTATAAAACGATAAAAGTATGTATGCACCAGCGCGCAATCGTTATGGCTACGGCAAAAATGCGCTATGAAAGATGCTCCATCTGGTCTGGCCTCAACTTAAAAGCTTACAAAGTTTTGTTCTGAACAGCTTCTCTAATAGGTTAGGTGATCATAATTAACCTTTCTAAGACTTTTCATATGAAATAAAAAGTCTTGAAGACTGCGAATGTTTAGTTATGAAATAAATTATTCAATTAGATCAGAAAATTAGTCTCGTAGTATTAACAGCCCCTTTACAACATTTTTAAAGTATATTCATTAGGTGATGTACTGGGAATAAGGGCTGGAAATTATGAAATAATGATGATTCCTATTAGGTATGGTATGTACAACGACCTCTATGTCACAATAGAGAGGCTGTTCAGAACAAATATTGTAAGCGTCTAAGTTGAACCCAGATGGAGTATCTTTCATAGCGCAGTGTTGCCGTTGTCGCGACGATTGCATGTTTGTGCATACTTTTGTCATTTTAGAGAAGTGACACAAAATGTTTCGTATTCTTCTAGAGTTCCCATTTCCAACAAACTCTTAGGTCTTTCTTAGGTTAGTCTGGTATAGGTACTTCTACGCTTCCTCCATTCACCACACCGCGTTTGTGATGGAATTAGCAATGGTGCTGGAGGTCGGTATGCTATTTTTAAAACTGTACGGATTTGGGTGAAGTCGGTATTCACCCCTTAGCTAGGGAGCTAACATATTTCAGTACCTAATTGGTAATTAGAGAGGGCACCTAAGTTTTTAATTAACTTTGTCATGCTCTTTATAAACTCTGAAGGATAAAGAGTGAAATCTAAATAAATACAATTTCAGTTACGATATGAAGCAAATTGTGTAGTTTGTTTTAACTCGTCAAGTATGTGTAAACGAGACACAATAAAAATTCCATTGTTATGGGTGAATATCCCAAGCGTAGTTTTTTTGCGTCCGGGCTGAGAATCGTCATGTACTAAAAAGATACACTTTTGTAATTTTTTTTCTTGAAAGTAAACTTTTGTATCCATACCAGGCCATAAATATAAATTGTATAAAATATTTCAGTTACTTGAAAAAAATTAAATTACCTCGCAATTCTAAGTTTGGTGGCTTGTCCGCAATCCGTTTTGCTGGATATTTCCCTCAGTCTACAGAAAATTACAGGAAATTTTTCAAATTCATTTATTTTATTTACATTCGGATTAATTTTCCCATCTGCTGTTAGTGATATTTTCATATTTGGTGCGTTACCTAACCCTAGAGCATGACAAGATGGTCTGTCCGCGCGAAATTATCAATTTTGGTGGCATTTATGAAAGAGACGACCTAACCCGCATAAACGAACAAAAAACAAAATTGTTCCCGACTCTCACTCCAGTCAGTCAGTCCAGGGCACTCACGCGCAGTGAAGAAACAGGTACGCTATCTCGTTGCGTTTTTCCGCCAAAAATGAAAGTATTCCATTTTTTTACCTCCGGACAAAAGAACTGCAATTTTGGTGTTCCTATTTAAATTACTTTTTAGTAATTAATTTGTTGTGGCAATGCAGTGTTTTATGAACGCATGGTGTGCTTTTAAAGGGATATGAAGTTAGGTAGAATATCCGAAACAGTTTTTATTTTACGTATTTTTTTATATAAAATTTCAATTTTGGTGGTTTTGGTGGTAATTTGGTACACCAAAATTGCTTAACTAACACCAAAATTAGACGAGATCGAGAAGTTCTCTTGGCAGTTGTACACCTCAGTTGCCAAACCCGTTGATAGCCCTGTCAGACACCCAAGAGCTATCCTAACCCGTCACTACACCAAAGACATCCCAGACATCAGCCTCTACGAGATTAGGATGGCCCTGAAACAGCTTAAAACAACAAGGCACCTGGCAAGGACGGAATCACATCAGAGCTTCTGAAAGCGGGTGGAACACCTTCAGAGACTCTTTAATTCCGTGCTGCTAGAGAGCATGATGCCTGAGGCATGGAACAGGAGTGTGGTGGTGTTGTTCTTCAAACAAGAAGACATAACCTTATTGAAGAACTATAGACCCATCTCACTCCTGATCCATGTCTACAAGCTGTTCTCAAGGGTCATTACGAATCGCCTCGCACGTAGGTTTGATGAATTCCAGCCTCCCGTTCAAGCTAGATTTCGAAAAGGCTACAGTACCATAGACCACATCCATACGCTTAGGTAAATAATACAGAAGTCCGAGGAGTATAATATGTCTCTACGTTTAGCGTTTGTGAACTATGAGAAGGCCTTTGATTCGATCGAAACTTGGGCGGTGCTTCGGTCTCTTCAGCGGTGTCACATAGACTATAGGTTTAAAGAAGTGTTAAAGTGTCTGTATAACAACGCTACCATGTCGGTACGCCTTCAAGCCCCTGGAATAGGAAGGATTCGGCATCAAAGTAAATGGCGAATACATCATACATCTCCGGTTTGTCGATGATATAGTCCGTGTGGCAAAGACGCTGGATGATCTTGACACTATGCTCAAAGATCTTAAACGAGTATCCCAACAAGTGGATCTTAAAATGAACATGGAAAAGACGAAAATTATGTCGAGTTCCCGTGTTGTACCCACTCCGGTATCTGTTGGGAACACAACTCTTGAAGTTGTCGATGCGTACGTCTACCTTGGACAAGTGGTCTAATTACTCGTAGGTAGGTCCAACTTTGAGAAAGAAGTCAATCGACGAATCCAACTCGGCTGGGCAGCGTTCGGGAAACTGCGCAAGAGCGTCTTCTCGTCTCAACTACCTCAGTGTCTGAAGATGAAAGTCTTTAACCAGTGTGTGCTACCTGTGATGACATACGGATCCGAAACGTGATCTCTAACTATGGGCCTCATAAAGAAGCTCAAAATCACACAACGAGCGATGGAGAGGGCTATGCTCGGTGTTTCTCTACGAGATCGAATCAGGAACGAGGAGATACGTAGAAGAACTAAAGTAACGGATATAGCCTACGAATCAGTTAGCTCAAGTAGCAGTGGGTAGGGCACATAGCGCGTAGAACTGATGGCCGATGGGGCAGTAAAGTTATAGATTGGAGACTCTTCGACCAAAAGCGCAGCGTAGGACGACCACCGACAATGGACAGACGACCTTGTAAAGATCGCAGGATCGCACTGGATGCAGACCGTTTACAACCGGTCGCTGTGGAAAGCCGTGTGGAAGGCCTATGTTCAGCAGTGGACGTCCATTGTCTGATATTGATGATGATGATGATTTCTAAAATAACGGCGGTTAATCATGGCGTTTTATTACTAAGCGCGGTTTCTCGCAACTTCATCTGGTGATTGTCTGAGGCACAGAGAGCTTAAACCATTGAACAACTTAGTTAGTTAGTTAGTTTGGCTGGGGTGTTTCCGCACTTAGCCTCACGATTGGGCCATTGTACGTATATCCCTCCTTTTTCATTCTAACCACCCCAGGCTCTCCCAGAAGGCAAGCAAACTGCCTAGATTGCTAAAGACCTCTGGGAATGTTGCCGGGGATTTGAGAAAGTTTGTCCGTTGTTCCATCACACCCATACACTCCATAAGCACATGCTGTGGTGTGTCTTCTGCCCCCATGCAACCTCTGCATAGAGGACTGTCTGTGACACCTATTGTGGATAGTTGTTTGTTTAAGAGACTGTGGCCAGTTATAGTGCCTATGCGCAGTTTGTCTCTTGGCAACCGGATGAGGTTGCGGGCAAGCCTTTTCGAAGCTTCCGGAATTGCGTTCTTTGTTTGCCTGCAACCTTCACCATTTCTCCACTCTGCTTGGTGTGCTGCTTCAGTTTCTGCACGTAGCCAAGTTCTTAATTGGGCCTGCGGTATGGGTAGTAATGGTTTTTCGAGCCATATACTGTTGTCGTCGAGCCCCTCTTGGCTAGTTCGTCAGCAGCGTCGTTGCCTAGTGAGTTACTGTGTTCTTTGATCCATTGCAAGGTTACCTCATTTGTGCTTGCAATGGATTGGAGTGCTTTATGGCACTACCAAATAAGGACAGATTTGATGCTATTGTTTTGTAGAGCCTGGAGCACCGATGCGCTGTCCGAGACGATTTTAATGTGTTGGTCTTTGACGTCTCTGGCTGCAACCGCCTGTGCTGCTCTAGTGATGCCGATACATTCTGCTTGAAAGATTGTATTTAGCTTGTCAAGAGTAGTTGATATATTAATATTTAGGTCATTCGAGAAGACTCCAACTCCTGTACCCTGTGAGGTTTTGGATTATTATCATTGAACAACTATTACTAGCTCAAGGAACTGACACCACGAACAAATATCGTGCCTCATGAATTGACGCCACTGGCCATCAACTTATACAAAAGGTTTCTTATTCGAAATTCAAATTTCAAGGAATTCGTCACAATTTTGTCGTCGTTTGTCATTTTTGCTTGACATAGCTTCTCTATAAGCACTGACTAAAATCTACTAGTGTGTATAAAGCGAGGTTCTCGGTACAGTGGTAGGCACACGGCACCGGTGTCACATCATTCTCCTAAAATCTGTCGAAATGTTGCAAATGATTTTGGTGATTCCTGTGTTTGTTTTGGATGGAAATATTAAAAAATAATCGACAAAATATGACAAATCAGGTAGGTCGATGTGATATCGTGTGTACCACTCACTAAGATACTTATTATTAACATTCAAAACCAAAAACACAGAATGTTGCATTACCGTACCTGATGGATTTCTAATTTTGGTGGCCTGTGACAATTTTGGTGGGTGATCAATTTTGGTGTTTCAAATATTTCAGAAATTATTATTATTATTTGAATTTCACTGACGTTTCATGTAACTGTAGACAACACTCTTGCTTACGATTAAACAAATTTAGCCGAAAAGTTATAAACTAAAATTACCACCAAAATTAGACAAAAATTCATGGTTGTTGAGATTTGCCCTTATGCGACTCTCGGCATTCGTTTGATACCTGACTGATTAATAATAATTTAACAGTGATGTTATCATGATTTTGATACTGGAATACTGTTTATGTTGTATTTCCATAAATTTTATAACAAAATAACAATAATAGAGAAAGCTTTAGATAATATTTTTTTACTGGGTGTAGGGAAAGATAGTAACTTCGATTATTTATTGATTTGATCAATAGGAAGAAGTTCTGGCTGGGTGGTCTATGGACGCTATTGTGACTATATTGAAACAAGTTTAACCACTTCACGCTTTTGGTATGTCATCAATTAAGAACATAAAGCTGTTATTTTCTTGCAAAGAATATAATCAAGTAATTTCATTTTGTATCCACCATATTTCTCAAAAAGTACAAAGTTCGAATGTAATAGATAGATGGCGCTGTAAGAAGAACGCTGTAACAAACTAAAGGAACAAACTTTAAAATTGACAAACAAATTTGTATGCGCCCTGGCTTGCTAAATAAATCAATGTTTCTAAAACGCATATCTCGGAAAAGTGACACATATTAAAGCCAATTAGCTACTTTGTATGTTAACAATCCCAATAAAATACAATTAAAGACAAGGTATTATCCCTAATACTGTCAATACGAGCCTAATTGATTGATATTATGTACACCTTACATACAATGTCTTATCTTCATATTTTATCATGCATTATCGAGTCTACTTTATATTCAAAACACGTCACAGTCTCAGAAAGCTGCTCACCAACCGAGTTCTCTACAAAACTCGTACAGAAACCAGAAGCGGACAAAAAACCGCTTTAACAAGTCGTCCTTGAAGTCATATGGGATGCGCCGGGGCAACCGCCAACAGCTGATGTTACCTGACAGGCGCACACACGCGCCCACCCTCCCACGCACACAGACGAAGCGATGCATACGTGAACGCGGTAGGACGTTGGAGATGGGACGATTTATTACTAGTATTTCTATAGCTAAGCAAGAAAAGTAGATGCGCCGACGCATTTTAAAAAGAATACGCCGTCGCATCTACGTTCCTATAGATTCATTAAAAAGAGAAATATACAGAGACCAATATGTGTTTTTTAAATACCAAAGGTAAGATTACTTGTTTGTGTGAAAAATATACGAGTAAGTCGTTACATGTAAAAAGCATTTGATATAATATGCACCTATCTACTGACTATGATGCATTATGCATATGTGTCGTGGTAACCCATATTAAAACGAACAAGTGTGTATGGATTTGTATGACAGATGTTGTTTAGTGGGGATATTGACGTAAAACACTCATCATTATTTATACCGAGTGCTGATAAAATAGTAAAGTATTTGGTCTAATACTTTTGCAATGAAACTAATACTATGTATATGGAAACTTCTAAAAATACTTTCCCTCTGGATATATGGAATACTTAGATATAAATAACTTTATTATTAAGTGACATAACGGACTCAATACTCGAAAGGCTCTTTACAACAATCACAAAATGTTTGGAAATACATTTCAAAATGGCTCCATTTGTTCAAATGGAGTCTAACGTAAGCGTTACATAAATCTGTGTTTGGACTTAAGCCTATTTGATCCAATTTAAGCTTATTCGTCACTTGCTATCTTCAAAGTTTGAGACGAGAGCCTATGAGATCTTTATTGAAGATAACTCTTGAAGCATCTGTTACTACACAGGTTGCTCTAAATTATCACAGAAATATATTTTTTTAACTATATATATAATAATTTTGGTTAGTTATTATAGTTTTTAAAATAACAAGTCTTAAAAAGTTTGTGTTATTTATGATATAGTGTATATTCATACGTAAACCGGAGCATATTACTTTGAAAATATGTCTGACACATTAATACTTCCTTTAGTTCTAAAACCTTTCTATCGTTTGAAAACTGCATTTTTATCTATCAAAGTAAAAGGTATCCTTCAAATGAAACTAAATTATTGAGATGTGCACATCCTGTATACAATAAACGTTTACGAAAGAATAACGTCACAACGTGAGTTGGCATTTACCTTCGCTTATCTATATGTCTGACTGATGATTCTGTCTGTCCGTCCGAATCCCTGTTGAGTGATAAATATTTAGCATTTATTATAGATATGTCGTCATCGAAATAGCGTGACAATTTTGGACGTTTTCGTATTGGCTTATCAATGGCTCCCTCAGGGCTTGATTTTAAGTCCACTGTTGTATCACATACACAATATACGTTTTTTGTGTTATTTTGACGCGTGCAACGAGGTTTTCAAGATTCGTGTAACAAACTGAATTCAGAACAACACTGTTCTAAAAACGTTTTTTTGTTACTTATAAGTTTAAACGTAATGTTAAGTTAAAAATTTAAGTTTATAGACAATTTTTTTACAAGTTGAAATAAAAATTCACCCATCAATTTAAGTTAATTACATTTACAAGTGCCAAGAGAGTAATTTTATTGGATCGATGTATAGTTCAGAAATTGTAAGTAAATTAATTGCTGTTTTTGTAATTCAGTTGGGTGTTGTAATGGCAATATAATATAATAAATCGTACGTGTTTGTTCTTTCAATAGATGTTAATAATTTTTATTTGTAATTTGTAGTTTGTTGATATACTATCAATCCAAGCAACAATATTTGCCAACTAGCATGATAAAGTTTTGTGAAAAAAATAAAGATAGTTCCTTCTGTATACACACTAAACTTAAAGACCATGTCATCAAAAGATAAAATGGAACAGACGGACAGGTAAACATTTTTTGTGAACTCCCAAACAGGTCTTTTCAACAACACCCAACGATAATGGACTTTATTCGAAGGACTTAGGAGCTTGAGCCAAATTGGATTCTCAATCTGATTGTTTGACTTCGTCGAAATGTGTTCAAGGATTAGGATAATGCCTTAGAAAGTATAAGGTTTAAGAGAAAAACTAACAACGAAAGTATTGCTACAGAAAAGGTTTTGGTAAATGTTAAAGCTTCTGAAGTTCGTTACACAAATGTTTGGAAAGCCCATTATTCGAGTAAAAGGTAATTTTGGGTCTTAATGGAGCTTCGATTTAGTAATTTCTAAATCAATGCCCATGTGCAAATTTTGATGGTATAATATTACACTGTACAATTTCACAGATGTTGATTATGTGGTATTCATCCTATTAGTACATTGGATAGCTCACGAGATGTCACTACTATCCCGGCATTAGTGATTGTCGTAAACGTTCTTCATTTAGATTTATATTTCTACTATGTTAGTTATACTGGTTTAAGAGTCCTTACAAATCACGGTAGCATGCTTTTCATTAAATTAATTAATCTGGATTAAAACTTTTTTGCGTTTTTCTAATTTCAATTGCAAAGCTAATTAACCTTTTGCGAGAACTTTGATTGATGAATCCAGGACTAGTTTGAACTGAACATGCACACACGTCGCATATTAGTCATAGTCATTCGCAAACCCTTATTTTTATGAACAAGCTTCGACTCTATCGAGAGCGCAAAACCGAGCTAAGTTTGTACCAACATCTTGAACATCAAACACAATCTAATATGATCCTACTGGTCCCACATTAGAGTTGGATAGAACTGCATTAGAAAATTTGTCTAAATGTTCATACAACAGATGTTACGGACAGTTTATAGTAGACTAGAAGGAGTTGGTCGCAAGTTCGGGAACTGGTCGTGAGATGAAATTTTATTTGGTAAACCTTTTTTGAATATTCTCGAAGTTGGTTCGTGCTGATTTGTTCCGTCTGAGTTCTGGCTGGAGTTGACTTTCATTTGTTTGGGAGTTTTTGGCGATTGCTATTTGGGTAGTAGACATGTAGTTTGTTAGGTTACTTAGGTAAGACTGCGTTATTTTTACTTTGTTTTTATTGTGTGTTTACTAAAAGTATTGGGTGTTTCTAGAAAACACAAATTATAACATGTACTGAACTGCTATCAGTCACCAATATTATTCAATCGATGACAAAAATCAAATAATCATTTGCAGCTTGAAAAATATATAATTAGAAAATACTTTGCTGCTAATTTAACTTGTAGTGTGTCACATATTTACTAAATTTGTAGAAATTTTTATAAGTTTAAACTTTAGAAACAATGGCACACAATAAAAAACTGGATATGTCTAGACATAATTAAGATAGATAAATCCAGCTTTTAGTAAAATCAAAATTACTGTCTATAATTTATGTAGAATTTTCTATAAGTAATTTTATTTTTATGTAGAATTTTCATAAAAAAAGTACATTGGTAATATTTTCTTCAAGCGTGAAATCAATAATGTTATTATAATTTATTATAGCCCACTTGCCTACCAATTATTTTAACTTTCCTCACTGATTATAAGCAAAAACTACCATAACTCTCATTTCTAATGGACTTATTTTTTTCGTTGCACCATTCTGATTTATTGAAACCCCTGGGCCTTCCCAAAGATCTTCCCTTTTGTCTATTTTTTTTAAACCTGCCCTAATCTTACCAACACTTTATCTGTTTTCGACCTTAAGTAAATGGAAATAAGTGCTGTTTTGTATTTTTATGTTCACTCAGAGTATTTTTTCATACTAAACCCTCTTTTTTTCAGGCAACAGGTAGTTCTTAGAAATGGTTTGGGATTTCATAGAATTTTTTTGGTAATTCCATGTGTGGAAGTGTTGAGTAGACAACTTGATTTTTTAGTTCATTTCTATTATGTTTATCAAATGAAGTGATCTATTTCTATGCAAATGTGTTCAAAGGCTAAATATTTAGCATTTTTTCCGAGTTGATGGCTTTGTAGATTTTTTAAATTTACTAACCTAAAATTTTATCAATCTGTACCATATTATTATCAACTATCTAACCAAGAAATATGATTTGCTATTTGATATTATTCGTCACTAAATTTTCCGCATAATTTAAAGTTAGTACGAGTGTTTGGAATAGGTAGAGCTGTTTTTTGATAATAACACTATCAACGCTGAACGAAAAATACAATTTCATAAAAAGCAAATGAAAAGGGGTGCAGAAATTATTTTTCCATTCCATGAATACACTGAGACTATCTCAGCAAAATAAATAATTCACGTCGAACAAAAATTTCACTGCAAGTGACATGTCCATCGCGTGGCATGTGTAAAATTTACGGACCTGAATAAATGATCGTGCGGTATCGATCTCATCGGCTGCGGACGTGTTAAGTCTAGGATGACTAAAACTGCATAAGCTTCAGTATATAAAGTGCAAATATACATTATTATTTAGGTATACACAAATCCCAACTAAAAAGTAAAGTCTCGCTGCACTGCATATAGCAGTGCTTTTGTAATGAGCTTTCAGAATGAATGTAGTCAGCAGCAAGAATACATAAATCATTTATTGAAATATCCCTTATTTTTGTAAGCCATTATTATGTCAGCCAAAGGACGTCTACTGCTGAAAAAGGCCTCCCTCACGGTTTTGCACAGCAACCGATCACAATCGGTCTGCATCTTGTGAAATCTTGCGATCTTTACAATCGAATTGTCCGTCCATCTTGTCGGTGAACGTCCAACGCCGCGTCTTTGGTCAAAAGGGGTCCACCTTTTTGCCCCAACGGCCATCAGTTCGCTCTATGTCCCTGCCTACTGCCACTTGAGCTACTGATTCTCAGGGTTTTTTTTGTTAGAAGTTGTAACTTATTAACCTGCCAAAGTAACTTCGCTCAACAATTCAACTATTTACTCATATAATGAATAGGTCTACCAAAATGGCTTAAATAGCAATTAGGAATTGAGTAGTACTTTAGATTATGCAACCGATTCCTTGCACTACTTCACGCCAGTAGCAAAACTGTGACAGTGTGATTTTCATTCCCAAAATGGAGGTCAGTCCAAAGTAGCATTACCCTGTGTTTGGTTCACGCTCTATAACTAAGTACGAACAGTATGAACACGTGATCGAAACACGTGGATAAAGCTCGGCGTTGGAACAACACAGCCATTTTAGTAAATGTGTCGCTGCCCACGACGGTGTTTTCTAGTGATTACAAACCGAATCTATTCTAAGTTAGTGTGAACATGCTTCTTTTGGGCGATTTCGTTCCATCTTCAACTCACTTGGATCGGTCTGGCGTCAAGTAAAAAATAATTATCACGTGCGTTTTTTTTTCTTTTTGTGGCCAAAACATTTGATGAACTTTCATTTTGATAATCTTCAATTTGTTTTATGTATTAACAAACGTGAAATCTTCCATGTGTCAGTTCTACGTAAGGATATTTATGGGTAAGAAATAGGATAGGTGTATATCGAACTTATATTTAACGCACGTGTTAAATATTAAGAAATCCATGTTGATTTCAAGTTTTAAACCACTTCTCAGTAGTTAATAGAAAATGAGTAGTACACTTAGTTTATACATAAGTTTACACTAATAAGGCATTGTTCTTCATCGTGTACTTATGATCGCTTGTTCCCAAATGCTCTCAATTTGTTCATCACAAAGCAACTAGGCCCTTAACCCAACACGTGGTCCCTGCGTTCTAGTAAATACCAATATGAAGTGCTCCGACAATACGGTCCAAGTTTTGAGTCCACAGCCTATTCAACGGCTTCCCATACACAGCACCTTTACAAATTGTAATCCAGCAATCATCAACCCTATCATCAATGCTCTAGGGTCTCTCTTACTTGCCTTTACTTCAATGGGGTCCACGTAATTTCAAACTGCGACACTTACAATCAGGTCATTTGTGAAGTCAGCTTTTGATTCCAAGTGTAATTTATAGTTATTATTAGTAACATTGAAACCATTATGCTTCTGAGAAGCCGAACTAAAATTGACTATTGTAGATGGAATATTGGTATGGAAATTAAGGGTTAGTATTTCATTAGTTGACAAAATGATTTATGGCTTTGAACTGAATATTGAATGTCGGGCTCGGAGTTAACAGATGAATATCTAGCTGATATCTATTGGACGGTATGAAATTCAAAGCTCTTGATTAAATGTGAGTTTCAAATATTGATATTACGTGTGGTCAAAGTGGCATTCACTTTACACTGTGCAAGTATAAATCATTACCATAAGTGGTCATTGCTGAAATCTATCACTTTATACAACATGTGAGTACCTTACTTAATCTTTGAGTATTATCAAATCTCTTATGACTATTTTAACATTCTTAAGGTTTGCAAGTACTCTCGTATATTGTGTACCAACATAAGTACTGTACAGTCGCCAGCATTTCAGACTTAACATTATCCTTGAAAATTAATTCTTATACCAATTTGCATAGTTTTAAGCTTAATTTGCTGTTGTCCGCTCATTCAACGTCAAAAACGTCTGAATTCACATTCCTATTTTCTGAAACATGTGCAGCTTTAAATCGAGTGTTCCATTACAAGTACTCTCTATATTCAAGCAGATTCACCAAACATTTGGTCCAATTAAGCTTTTACCATTCGTCTCACGGCCCACCAAATGGTTGGCCCGAATTATCACACGTCTGCATCCGAGTCGTCTAAACAGCTGATGCTTTATCATAAACACAAGATCTCCTTCACTGAAATCTTCATCTTTTGTAACTTCAATATTAAGTTCAAAATCATTTGCATCGTTCCCACAATTAGCGTAAACCGAGATCGTAGTTTGTTTTTTGTACGCATAAGCAAGTTGAGTTGAACTCTGCAGTATCTTGTGCAGTTGTTGTAAGGGTTATTTTTCAACAAAACTGTATAGCCTGATGTGCTGTGACTGCACAACCATGTGCAGTGTGTTTGTGTGTGGGTGGTTGTTTATTTTTTTCGTTTACTGGTCTAGTGGGATGCCGGTCCGTGGGTCATTTTCAAATGCCTTGCGCTACCCTTTTCTGTTCAGTGTACGTTTTGATTTGTTCGTTTATGGTAATATATTTTTATCGAACACAATTCTTTAGGTTTTTAATCGGGGGCGTCTAAAATCTGTGGTAAATACAATATTGTTGAATACTAAAGATCAAACAATCTTAAAAATAAAACCTTCGAATTTACATTTAAACCAAAAAGTTAAAGTGTAACATTAAACGCATATTTTACTGTTTAAGTAAGTATTATTTATTAAATGGTAAATTTTTATGGTTAATTAATCGTGTTTTAATGTAAGTATTTCAGCCAAGTTAATCTGTAAGCGCAATATTTAAATGACGACTACTACTACTACAATAAGAATTAAATCTTGAAGACGAAGACGGGATAAATATAGATAGATACTTTACGTACTAATGAATTAAATGACTGGCATAGTCATAAGATAACTGCATAAATTGTAAACGCTCATTCTCAAATTAATGAAAATTAAACAAAGCTAATAAAACCCAACACAATTATGAGTCTACTATCAACATAATACTTAAACTATTATAACATACAAATGATAATATTATGTCTGGTGCGACTGTGCTTGCGTCTAATGAGAAATAAAGTCATTAAATGAATAATAATGGTCGTACCATACTAATAAAGACTAATGAGTTATGGGATGCTAAACTATGGCATGTGAGTGAGTGTAAACCGTAGTCATTGTCTTTGGTATTTATGATCACTAAAATAAGTGAGCAATAAGTGCGAAGATAGTAAATGTGTGGTTAATGTTTGTTTAGAATTAGTTTTCAACTACCTTTAATTTTGGAAGGAACTAAATGATGATTTGTAGCTATTCAGATTTTTCCATAATATTGAATCACAAGAAACTTTGATCCTTCGATCGATTTTAAAATAGTCGATATTTGGTGCAACTTATGCTAACTATTAATGATTGCATAGAACATATTTGAAATAGTTGTTAAAATCCGTTTTAATTATTAAACACAGGAATGCAACCACTTAATTAAATTACCCCTTTCCTTTCGAATATAGAAACAGAACACACTCGGCCACATTAAAAATTCTCCTTGCATCGTCCAAGACGATTCCTGGACTCATTCGGACAAGTGCAGCAGAAATGCACTAAGTTAAATCGACAAAGCCGCTTCGTAATTAATTGGGGAGTAGGGCTGTGACACTCAACGATAGTTTCACTATCGATAGTCGACACGAGACCTATAATTTTGGATTCTGAAATAGTGACATTAGTGTTTGTACCTATAACTGCTCTCAATATGAAGTTGGTATCGATTTCCTTACTGTCATAGGGAGAGTTATCAAAATTTTTTGTAGTAAAACTACACGAAAAGAAGAAGAAATGCGTTTCTTTTATAGGTGACTTAAAATGCAGGTTTTAATGCAGGAAAAATCCACAACACCACAATTATTTACCACAAAAAAGTCGTATTTCTCAAAAAATAAAATATGTGAAATTGTAGTGCTTTCTTGATCATAAGCACAAGAAAAAATTTAAGCTTCCTCATCTCATCCACATGAAACAATTAAAAAAGACAGACAGAGTTTTACCACTCTCCCCTGATGATATCTTGCTCAGCTAGTACTTATCACTCTATGATAGAGACTTTATACGAGTAAATGTCAATACTATCGATAGTTATCCTTCACTTGACAACACTATTAGGGATCCGGGAATTTCCGGGCTAGCCGGGTACGGGAGCGCTAAGCGTGGGGTGCGAAACAACAGGATGTATATTCAATGGTGGCGGAATTTGAGGGGCAAGGTTATAAATAAATCCGCCATGGGGAACGCTACTGTTTCGGTAATGCAACATTGTTGTAATGAGTATGCGTGAGCTTTGAGAGTTAGGTAATTGAAATTGCAAGATTGTTTGTGCGAGATTTTCGATATTGCGATATTTGTTTTAGTTATAAGCGCATTTTTAAGACTCATGCGAGTTAATGTCATCGCTAAAAAAAAGGTAAAATGGAATTAGTTATTTTGATTAATTATTGTATGAAGGTTCGTTTCATTTCAAGTATTTGAAAAATTTTCGAGACATCAGTCTTGATTGAGCTATTAAAATTTCTGATGCACCATCATTTCCCCCCTATCCAACGCGATTCGATTTGCCCATCACTTAAAATACAACGCAAAATCTGTTCACGAAACTTTTTCACTACATTTTCATTCGGTTCCTGCCAACAAACAGAAACAGCTGCACAGCTGTGGACAACACAACAAGTAAAACTGTTGTTGTTGCATGTTGTCTCTCGCAAATCGTATTAGTGTGGCCACTTTGATTACTGTCAACACAACTAATGCGGCGCTTGTCCAGCGGCTTACGGATTTAATGTCACTTTGCACAATTTAGTAGCATGGCTGGTTGGGTGCCTCTGCAAAAAAGCACATAATTTGGAGTGGAACAAGATTTAGGAAAAATACAGTCGCTAGAAAAGATGATTCTAGTGTTGTATAATTTTGTCAGCACAATTTCGTACCATATGCCAAGCAATAGGATGTTTTCAAAATTTGTCTTCGTATGAAATCCTTTCAAAATCTAGAAAGTTTATTCACCAATCACTCACCCTACAGGATAATGGCGTCGAAAAAAAGTGTTTATACCCTAAAATTTTCAAAATCAGAGTGAACAGGCTTCTTTTGGGTGACCTTGCTCCGTCGTCGTCTATGTGAATGCCACGTTTGGTCTAGTTTGGAGACAAGAGCGAACCCATGTCAAATAAAATAACAAAATACTAAGACTCGAGAAATTACCCTTTGAAAGATTTTTGATGGTTGTTTACTTATTAATTTTGATTGCGTCAATCATCGAATGAAATACATTTTAAGTGTGTTTGGGATTTTTCACCTTAATTACACATGGAAAATTTTATTCCACATTTTACTTTTGTTGCTGGTGTAATGTAGGATTTAAATTCTTACGGAAATTCAGAGGTTTGCGTGGGCATAACTATTTCATAAAGCACTACCACTTTTATCCCATATATCCTGAATTTTAATAACAGTACCAAAGGATGAGTGTTTCTATGCTCAATTTGTTTTGAAAATCCTCTCGTGTTTCGCATTCAGCAGGTAACAAATGTCAGACTCCTATTCACAATTAGCCCGGTAGCCACTTTAAGTCCTTGTCAACTTAAGTAATGCACTAACAAACGCTGTGTGTTTGCATTTTCAGGGAATAAGCAATGCTCATTTCGAGTTGAGTTAGTTTTGAGTTAAGGAATGTTTGTGCAGAGTATCAGCTCAAAGGATCCATTTAGTAGGTCATGACGTAGTTTAGTGACCACCGGCCATGGCATTCTTTTTGAGCTTTTTATGTTCAAAATTTTGCATTTATAAAATTCGTGTTGTATCCTTCAAACTTATTTACTTACTAGTCAAATTGTATTTTTTTATGTTGTTAAACAAAAGAATAAACGTCTTACATGAACATTATCAAAAGTTATACTATCAATCTGACTGATGGCTTGATTACCTCGTTGGTGTAGTGGTTAGTTTGCTAGTTGCTAGACCAAGAGATCCTCGGTTCGAATCCCGGATCGGAACGAATTTTTTTTCTGAGGTTTTTCTATTTTGTAAATACTCGGAAAGGAGTTGCTTTGCCTGCGCCGGCGTCGCTAAGTGGAAATTTAAAGCAAAATAATTTAATAAAATTGTACTCAAAAATGTTATCTATACACAAAAGCACACTATTTGTAAGTACACTATATTTGGTTCAGACCTCGTTTCTGTGCTGATGAACTGAATGTCAAAGTGGTCCTTACAACTTAAGATACTTTGTACATTTGTTACAAAAAATATACCTAAGTAATCTTTTTAAATATTTTATGATGTACTTACGCCGTCGCCAATGCATAAAATGGTTTACGCGGTTTGTTTAGTCATTATTTGTAGTTTTTCAAAGTTGCTAGCAGCTTATTAGCCTTTCACGTGGTAAGTAATAAAGAGTTTAGCTATCTATCACAATTTCCCACTGGCCAATGTGATTAAGCGACAGCCTTCACCGACCATAGCGATGAGTCTATTTTTACCATAATCAATATCTCGTTAATGAGAATGCGTCGTTTGGCCTTGGCAGCGTGCAGTTAGTAAACCACAGTATAGAGTGGGTAGTAACTTAGCAATAGCAAATGTAGGTATGCAGAAGTCTTACTTATAAATTTGCTTGTGCGCAACAACGCAACAAGTTTATTCATCATCATCATCATCAGCCTATATTAGTCCACTGCTGGACATAGGCCTCCCTCAATGAGCGCCATAGCGCCCTGTCTTCGGCTTGGCGCATCCAGCATCTACCTGCAGTCTTCCGCAGATCGTCATCCCATCTGGCCGGAGGGCGTCCCACACTACGTTTGCCGAGTCGTGGTCTCCACTCAAGAACTCGTTTACCCCAGCGTTTGTCGGTTCTTCGCGAGATATGACCAGCCCACTGCCACTTCAGCTTGCTAATTCCTTGAAGTTTATTGTTTCATAAGATTTGATGCGTTAAAGTTTTAGCTTCTATCTTTCATGTAGAATTTTGTGAGAGCCCATCTAATTATCAAAACCTTTTTCACTTGTGCCTTGTCAGGATCAAGTCACCGATGTCATTATCATACTTTATTGAGATGATTCTTCAAAGACGTATAATCTAAGTTAATTCTAAATAAGTAACATTGATTAGGTCACGCAGGCTTTGCGTTAAGAAAGCACTTGCAAAATTCAACTGGCTTGCTAATGTGTTGGTGGTCGAGGTGTATAGGCATGCGCCCAGTTGAGTAAGACAAAGGGTTCGATTCCTTGTCTGACACAGTTGGTTTTGACAAGTGCAATTTATAGAATTTAAGTTATTTATTTTGACAGTCCTACCTATACCTACGGCAGTTTTTAAGGGTTCCGTAGCCGAATGGAAAAAACGGAACCCCTAAAGTTTCGTCAAGTCTGTCTATCTGTCTGTCTGTCTGTCCGTCATGATTCCGCAACCGTTCGCCGACAGTCGCTTCTCCGATGGACTGTTCGCCGACAAGACTTTTCACTTTGGGAAGTTTCGCCGATAGAACCTTTCATCTTTGGACCGTTCGCCGACAGAACTATTCGTCTATGGACGTTTCGCCGACAGAACCTTTCGCCTACAGACCTTTTGCCGACAGAACGATTCTTCTATGAGTGTTTTTTATGACGACAGGATTGTTTTTTAAATGTATACATTTTAATTTGGATAAATTTTGTTTTTTATATTCATTTTATAACACACACAAAAATAATATCAACAAAATTACTTTTTGTTTTAGTTACAAATGAAATGCGTTAGTGAATGGCGCCCAATAATAGATTTTCTCACAAAAAGAAAGGAACGTGAGTTTACCAGGTTTCTATTTTTGTAGCAAATTTATATTAAATTAAATTATATTTGCGTCATAAAAAGATAATTAAATAATGATAAAGGTAAATATATTTTTTTATGATATGGCTGATAATGTGGGAGGGAAGCTAATGTTTAAGTTATTAATTAGCCATAGCAAATTAACTAAAAAAATACTAATCCATGTTAAATTCAACAATCAACATTTATTTTTAATACACATGAGCATACATTTTTTTTTACATACACTTTGCTACAGTAAAATTAGCTTAAAAGATGAATTTAACTTTAAAAAACCGGCTTCGATAACAAAATACACTAAAAAGTCTTAAAAAACCCTTGAAAGGACTCCATTTTAGGCAAACCATTTCTTTTTGGAGTCGATGTCCAGATAGATGACGCTTTAGGTGGTGCTAAAGATAACCAATGCGATGGCACCGACTCCAAAAAGAAATGGTTTGCCTAAAATGGAGTCTTTTCAAGAGTTTGTTTTAAACTTTTTAGTGTATTTTGTTTTTGAAGTCGGTTTTTACTTTTTTTTAAAGTTAATTTTATTTGCAAATTTTTAGTGATTAATTAAAAAAATAAATTAAAATAAATTAAAAAAATGTATACATTTAAAAAACAATCCTGTCGTCATAAAAAACACTCATAGAAGAATCGTTCTGTCGGCAAAAGGTCTGTAGGCGAAAGGTTCTGTCGGCGAAACGTCCATAGACGAATAGTTCTGTCGGCGAACGGTCCAAAGATGAAAGGTTCTATCGGCGAAACTTCCCAAAGTGAAAAGTCTTGTCGGCGAACAGTCCATCGGAGAAGCGACTGTCGGCGAACGGTTGCGGAATCGTCCGTCATAGCAACTTTATTCTGAAATTATGAGCATCACACTGCTGAGACTTGGTAGGTTAGTGTATCCTGTTTATCGCTTTCCGATTCAGGTACAAACAATTTAAAAAATGATATTAAACTAGTAGTTTTTGCGATATAGCACATTTTTATGAACCGCAAATATAACTTTGTCTTTCATACAAACACTATGAAAAAAAAAGTTATATTTGCGGTCAATATAATATTGTGGTATTTTAACTTAGTGGAAGTAAGAAAAAATCTCTAATTCAGTTAAAGTTGGCACGGAACCCTCAGTGCGCAAGTCCGACTCGCACTTGGCCGGATTTTATTTTATTTATAAATTTTGTACACACTTCAGTTTCTTATCCTTTCTGCTCTGTGTTAGTATTCACCAGGTGCCTGGGTGGGCAGTAAAATTAGCCATATTAGGTGTATGAGTTGGCTGCCAGCATTGTCAGGATTACTGAGCTTACTCACTCGCACGTGTTGTGGTCTAAATGAGATGTAGAAATCATTAGGCGTAATGAGCAGTATATTGTGTAGGTATAGTTTACCTTATAAAATGTAGTAAGAGCTTACCAATTATTCAGTAATAGGTAGCCTGAATCCCTTGAAAAGAAATCCGCCTGGGCTCAGTGAGTTGTTACTACTACGTATAGAGAAGCTATGCCAAGCAAAAACTGTGTCGCAAAAACGACGACAAGATTGTGACGTTTTCTTTGAAAATTTGAATTTCGAATCATGATTTGTACTACGAGTTGATGACCGGGCCATCAATTTAGGGAGCACAAAATTTGTTCGTGATGTCAGTTCCATACGCTAGTAATAGTAGTTCAATGCCTGGGCTCTATAAAAATAATGCAGTAACCTTGCAAACAAATTTTGGTTCATACTCCTAAATTGTAGATGGGGTAAGAGGAAAAATACTTTTTTGAAGCAACCGACAGTCCCTGTTTGCATCCACTAGTTTGTATTGTACCAATGAGCGTCACTAAACAATACTGATTATTTTCAACAGACATTCCTGAGGCCTTACTCTAGACACAAAACCCGATCCAATGGTTAAACCATCCCTGACACTCATACCAGACCGTGTACCTATGCGTGTGACAGGGATGGCTATATTCATTGGATCGGGTTTGGTGTCCAGAGTAAGGGGGCTGATCGTTCTTCTTTAATTGAGGGTCTTACACATGAGAGACATGACGTCACTGTTAAGTACCAGTAAAATAAAAGGAAAAATAATATTACATACTTCAGAATACTAAGGCATGCCTTCAAAACAATTCTGGTTTTATTAATCACTTTAACTCAATCAAGAAACATGTAATATGAAACACCTGTCGTGTAATATAATTTAATTTAATGTATTAAATTCGCAATTTCAAGGATCCTATTTAACGTTATCGATTAAGGACAGCTTTTATAACGCCGCCATATTTCTTTTTAATAAATGTGGTAGAATTACGTAATGAAGATATGCCTGAAAATGTGTAAGAGGCCATTTATTTATAATGTCTCATGATTGTAAATTGGATTTGTGATTATGATGACAGGATATTTAGAATGTAGTCATTTAGTGCCTCATAAAACATTAGAAGCAAGGATAGATTATTAAAGAATATTGCCTAATAATTAAAAATAAAATCTTTTTTTAATATTTTTCATGAGAAGATTTAATAAGTTATTAATCAAACAAGGGCCACTGTACCAAATTAAAACTAATTATCAGAATGAAATGTCTGTATATTTAAGAAAAATCTTGCCTTGGCACCCAGAGACCTTATTATATTTGATCGCTGATCTTGTAGGTGTAAGTGTCCATTGTCATAAATTACCTTGCTAGTAGTTCTATGATCACAAAAAAAAACAATAATTTTTGCCTATTATATTAATTATTATGTTTTTAAAGTAAAATGCTAAAAAGGTCTCATCAAATGTTTAAGACAAGAAAACCGTTATAACACCCTGAAAATGAATGAGGCAAAGTATTGAAAACTTTGTGAAAAGTCCTCGGAGGCAAGTCTAACTTGAAACTGACTGAGGCAACCTCAGGTGCATTTTCTTTTGAAATTTTAAGTTCTGTTTAAGTTTTCCACATTTTCTGCATTTTTTTGGTGCATTTGTGAATGGATCAGTTTTAACTAGTTACGGTTTCGTTGGAAAGTGAATAAAAGTTTTGACAGATTTGTAATTGATGCCTTAATTGATATGCTGGTATTAATGATAAGAGTTTAATGCCTACATATTTTGATAATTTATATATGATATAGGCTGGGAAAATAAAATATTACCCTTAAGAACAAAATTTACATTTATAAAATTATAAACACTTATTATTATTCGACTTAAGTTTTGATATTTGGATTTTGATAAAAATCTGTACGTAGGAAAAGTACTAAAAAATTAAAATGCACCGGACAATTACACAAAAAGTCTTGGAGTCGGAGTAAGCGATTATGACGGGGCTTCTCCCATAAATACTTAAATACAATGTTATGCCGCACTCAAAGTACCTTAAAAAGGATTTCATTTAAAATTTTCAGTTCTTCAGCTCAGCGCTTTATTTGCTTATATGCTTAAATAAGTAGGAAGCACAAACAGATACTTTTATTAATTTTAAAACAACAAACCCAGCACATTCTCTCATCAACGTCAGTTGTGATGCACCTTTATTGCAGAACAGGGCCGGATTAAGGGAGTTATTTATTTATGGCGCGCTAAATCTTAATCATTATGATATATCTATGTAGGTACATAAAAGAAAGTCTTGCTAGTTACACCACTTGTGACTCGAGAATGGGTTGAACGATTTTCATGATTTTGTGTTGGATTTATTATAAATTAATTTACTATAAAACGGAGGAGGTACGTACATGCTGCCGGGGCGAAGTTCACCGCGACCGCTATTTTCATACAAGCTTATCTTTTATAACGAGCTTTTGTGCAGTTTTAGTTAATACATTACCAGATATTGTTGTACAAAGTAACTTAATAATTATGTGGAACTTAAGTGTTACTCATTGCTACTTAACGGTGCCGTAACGTGGATATCATAGCTATTGCAGTAACTATGTTTATCTGAAATGTTTGTTTGAGCAGCCTTTAATTGTCTGATTGCCTCGTTATCAAATATTTTAATTGGTGGTTTGTTTGCTTAAGATACATTTATATACTAGTTTTCAAAGGGATTGTCTTATGAAGTGTCTTTTGGTGTTCATCACAATACTCTCCGGGCCCCGCTGTGTCCCTGAGTCCATCCTCCTGCACCTTAACAGTGAACAACACTTACTGAATTTAATTTAGCACGAGACAAGGACCCGGCTAGTGGTTAATTGAAAACGGCTGTCGCCAGCGCCTCAGGTGAGCGCTTATTGCGCGGGATGACGCTCACTACTGGATTACTGTGACAGTTCTGCGCTGTGATGTGTCTGAGAGATATTTGGATCTTTGAGTGGGTTAGGGATCTAATACACGAGCGGCACTTTAAGATGGTTGTAGCTGATGGCAAATCAAAGGTATTGCACAGCGCGTTAATGGAGAGGTCAGCCAGCTAAGTCAACGGCAGCCATCTACAAGTCATCGGCATGTCGACGGCAAGTTTACAGCTGCAGCGAACGACTCTTGTCGTTGGCAAACTACCGTCCTAGTACAGACGGCTGTCGTCGACATGTCTGCGGCTAAATATCAGTATACAGTCGACATGCCGTCGACATGAGGTCACCCTGCTGTCGAAACGCCATCGATACCGCCGTCAGCATACCCTCGTACACCGTCAGCACGACATGACGTCAGTATGCCATACTCCTCGTGTGTCAAAGCACTAAACCCATCACAGTATTACCTCGTATAGATATCAGTGTTACATTCAAGCTGTAGCTTTGATAGGACAGTCTTAAGCGCTCAGTCAGTTTTGTGAATGCATCCATATCAAAGGGCTGACATTGCACGGTTGTATAGGAACTAACTGGCTTCCTGCGAAGTGCACTGATATTGGGAATGTTTGGAGACATAGTGGAATTCCGATACTGAAACAGGGTACTAATATTACTCGTATATGCAAATGTAATCTATCTGACTGTCTGTTACCTGTTTACGCAATAATGTCTGATGTTTTTACTGCATTTCTTCAGCCAGTTGTCTTGAAGTAGTAGTAGAGCCTAGCTGTGTCTCGATTAGTAACCTACTGTAGGCATAGAAGAAAACACACATGTTAGATCCAGGTAACCAAAAGAGTATTAGCGAATGTGTTTACAGATATTGAATGCCGTCTCCTATGTAGGTAAAAAAGGAGATCAGATTAAATATTTGTAAATCCATAAACATATTGAATATTTGCGCGTGCAAAGGCGCGGGGAAACGTAAGTCAGGTACAAACAAACTAATATGTTGGGCTGCGAAATAATATGCTACTCGCGCACTAATTGTGGAACCAGAGGCATCGCTGGCCGTATTGTTTTACGCGTCTAACCCCGTGTGAGGGGTGTGGTGCAAGTCATAAAGGTGAATACTGACCAACGTTACGAGGTCTTATGTAGCATTCGCATCGAGCGTGTTTCAAATTTCTATACAAAACCACGTAACGGTCAAAGGATTCGCCAAAAAACTGACGAGCAACGAGTGGCTTATTGCTCGCTGGTTTTTTCGTAACACGACGTACTGACTGCACAAATGCTCGCTGTGTAACATGTTACATTACACCTCGTAACGTTGGTCAGTAACCACTTTAAGAGTACAATGATGAACGGTGACAATATTACCAGCAAATTAAACTTTTATCAATAATTTTATTTCGAAGTTGTAGTGCACATGAAATTTTACTAACTTTTGTTATTTTTATATTCAATGCTGTGTACGTCTGTGATAGGTATGTATAATCTATACCTATAAAATGCTTTGTCCTGAACGACTGACTTATTGATTGACTGACTGACTGACTGACTGACTGATGGATCAACGCACAGCCTAAACCGCTGATCGTAGAAACCTGAAACTGGGAGGGTGTGTTCTTTGTATGACGTAGGGATCCGATAAGAAAGGATTTTTCAAAATTCTACCCCTAAGGGGGTCAAAAAGGGGTGCAAAGTTTGTATGGAACAACGTGATCCCTTGGTCCAATCTACTTCAAATTTTTGACAATCATTTGACATGTCTGAGACACAATGTTTTGACACATGTTTGTTATTGATGTTGCTCTTGAGAAAATGCTCGAGAAGAGATTTTATTCCTTAAAACAGTAAATAATATTTTTTTGTGTTTAACAGGGTAGGTATCAAGCGGTCTGTGTACAGTGTAGATTGCAGGTCGTCTGTTCACATTGTCGGTGGACATTCAACGTTGTTTCTGTGGTCGAAGGGTGTCCATTTTTTTTTGCAAACTTTTCGTGGGGGCCTATGTTTAGCAGTGGACGGCTTTTGGGTATTGATGATGATGATGATGATGATGGGGTAGATCCCTACATAGAATTAACCCTTTGAATTCACGATTTGAATTCAAGAAAGTAGAGTATTCGCTATGATTATAAACAAAGCTCAAGTTCAAACTCTTAAGGTAGCGGGAGAAGACTTGAAGGAATTTGCTTCTCCCAAAGCCTGTATGTGGCGTGATGCTGTGTAAGCGCACGGAGTATAGCCTGTTTTTTTCATTAGCTCTCGAAATAAATATACAATTGACGATAGGCGAAATGGAAATACTTAATAGTATTTCCATTTCGTTGTAAAATAAAAAGATATTATCCCCGTGTAAGTTTGTCCAGATTAAAAACCGGGCTGCGTGTTGTGTGTTTATAAAATATAACATTTATCTCTACGCATTTTTATGTATATATTTAAAAACTGGATGTTTTTGTTTGTTTGTTTGAACGCGCTTATAACAGGAACTATCGGTTCGGTTATAAAATATGTTAGTTACATTGTTAGACAGCTAATTTATGAGGGAAGGCTATAGAAGTAGTTTAATGCGTATAGGCGTATAAATATTTTCGCTACGATCTATCTATGGGAACCAAACGGAGTAAAACTATTACGCGCGTACGAAGTCGCTGGCGGGCCGCTAGTATATACATATAGAAAGCTGTGTGAATTTTTTTTCCTACTAAGAATGTCATATATGTATGTAACGTTGGTGTACCTTAGTAAAAAAATTAAAATGGAAAAAGAAGATGCTAATGTCATTCTAGCTAGGCTACGGGCATGTATGCTGATATCAACCGAGACAAACAAACTGGGTAGATATTATTAGTGCACAAGAGTGTGTGTTGCAATTTGCCTTCTTAAAGTGCGACGTTCGTCCGACGTTTATCGAAGAGAGATCAACAGATCAATAACTTGTCATATTTTTGTTAAAAGGTCACAACTGCCTGATTTTGTAGTGCTTATTATTTTTTCAAAAACTTGAAAAACGATTTATGCTAAAGCTAAGGAGATTTGGCAGTGATTATTATAACAATAAGGCAAACAACCCTAAAATATCTGCCCATTTACCATATTTGAGGGTTCAAAATTTTCGTTAGAATCAATTTATATAAATAGCCGCCAGTCGCCTGTGACTTGATATTCCGCGATACGAGTTCATTATCATTTCATGGCATGTGTCGCCATGAATATTTCTCTTTGATTAATTTGCGTGAAGCCATAAGTAATATACAGCGGATTTCGAATATGGCTCAATTAGCCCCGCTTTGAAGATAGCTGTGAAAGCGTACTTGACAGTTAGGAGCTATTAATAAAACAAAAGATGGTATCTGAACAAAACAAAAACAATAATTATTTATCCATCATGTATATATTTGTATTGGTATGAAGTGAATTCGAAAACATTCCACAGTCGTTTATAAAGGGTCAGCAAGAGGTCAGCATGTTTTCTTGCTTTCTGGTCAAAATCTGAAAAGCTTTTATAAAAAACAAATTAAAAAAATAAAATCCATTTATCTGCTGATAGGCTGAAATAGGCTGAGTCCATAAAATATGAAAAAATCAGTATCAAAAAATAATTAAATTAAAAATTTTACAATAATTAAAGTAAATTGCAATAAAATTAAAACAATTAGAAACAAAATTAGGTTATGAACCATACCACAAAATAGTGATCACTCAAGTTAATCACTATCTCACAATGAGGTTTTCTTACAAGACAAGCTTCTTTGACACGATGTTCACAAATCTAGTTGACTTAGAACAAGTGTGTTTATTTAAACTGTCAACCGCCAGCACTAACTTAAACTCAAGCCCGCGTCTTTTTGTTGGCACCAATCTGTTTTAATTTAGCGGTAAGTAACTAACCATTAGTTAGGCGCTTCTTAACCGGTTTAAACCGGATCGTAACCAGTTTAAACTGGTCTTAACCGGTTTAGAGTGTACATTAATTGTGAATTAGAGTGGATGTTCGAAATTACAGTCGTTCGTTACTCCGAATTGTTTCGGGATTCGTTGTTTGTTGCAGTTGGGGTTTTGGTGGACATCTCCGTTATCTAATTGCCTGCATTGCAAGGAATGCTCTGAGCAAGTTTTAAGCAAGATAAAAGCTTAAGAACGTAGCTATGTAAGTAGTTTTCAGACCGCATATTGTATAATGTTTGAATGCGAACTCATTTTGTTAAATACTATATCAGTGTATTCAGTTAGTATTTCACAAGGGGTTAATTCTGTTTGCAAAAACAACAATATATTTTTCTTAACAGAAGGAACATTAAAAATTTGATACCTATTTTAGTTTAATTTCTATAATGCAAATTTAATTTTCAATTTCATTCCTAATACACATTGAATTATAGGTAGGTAAAGTAGTTCTTTATAAGTAACTAGCCTTTGCCCGCGACTTCGTCCGCGTAGAATAGTGACTTTTTTCTCCCGTTTTTTACACATTTATCACTATATCTTTGCTCCTATTGGTTGTAGCGTGATGTTATATAGCCTATAGCCTTCCTCGATAACTGGACTATCCAACACAAAAAGAATTATTCAATTCGAGCCAGTAGTTTCGGAGATTAGCGCGTTCAAACAAACAAACAAACAAACAAACAAACTCTTCAGCTTTATAATATTAGTATAGATTGGTGCGTATTAAATAAATACTTCATAACAAAAAGTTTTGTTGATAGTACATCGCCGGATAACTAGACGAACGCGAGTTTACCTAAAAAAGATAAATACTCTCCTCAAGATTTGTTTCGTCTTGTTGTCTCAAGTAAACAGGAAACTTCTTTTCTCTCTCTAAATTACGTTTCCCAATAAAGTCGGCCATCACACGCAGCCAGACGTTTTGCAGCCCTACGCCAGGAGCTCTATTTTTGAATCAATCAAGATGGCGTGTGATATTCATTGATTAAAGTCGAATTTTGGAACGAAAACCAGTTGTACTCTACACAGGAAGGATTTGAATAATCATTGCTCAATTATTTGAGTAGTCTTACGTCTATATTTCGCGTCGTTTTCGTAGATTTTTCATTCGTTTTCGAACGAAAATCACAAGCCATTTCCAAAAATAGAGCTCCAGGTCCTCGAGTCCGGCATTGTCTGCAAGATGCAGGTGTGCAGCTGACGGGACCATTTCAATTAGCACCTCGCAAGGCCATATTCTGCTTTTGCGATGGCGTTGGGAAGCTTTAGGAATATTTTTTTTACGTTGGCTGAAAACCATAGACAAAGAAAAAAATGCTTGGTAATTATTGTAAAATGCGTCGGTAATTATAGTAAAATGCGAGACTCATAGATTAATTAGTAATACTTATTTTTTGTCAATAGACCTTCATTTACTAACGCTTCACATTAATATTGATTTACTGTTTAGTATTTACGTTGTCGGAAAGCACTTACCCTTTTCTATAATACAAAAATAAAGCTTTAAAAGTTATTTTTTGAAGTGACGCTAGCGCCATTTCTCGATTATAAAAACATCTCATGTCAAGAAAACTATTCATTAATCAGCGCTTACTTCAGATACATCAAAACTATTGAAGCCTTGACAGTATTTGTGGTCTGGCACGTTGACGATACGTGGACAGTTTGCTGACAACATATTGACGGCTATCCTCTGACATGTTGATGACAGTATACAGTGACAAACCACTCAATTTTTTTAGCGCCGACATTATTGTACCGTCAATGACTACTGACGACATATCGAAGGCAAGTTGACAGTATATCGACGGCAGCTGCTGTCTCTTAGCAAAAGATTGGTTACATCTCCTTGCTTAAAAAAGTACGTCCATCTATGGTCGTGCTCCTAATAATCTCTGGTCATATCAAATTGTCGTCTACAGCACCCGTTGCATGGGTTGGCTTGTCGCGTCGCGCGCAACGCGGTATAGATAGATATAGGTATATAAACGATCGCAAGATGTCGATATAACTGACGCTATGCTAACTTTCCTAAACTGTCAAACTTGTATAAAAAACGGCAGCCATAATGCAGCCATTACGCACTAGAGACAAATTGTCTACGACCTCGCGTTATAGATATATTAAAAGACTGTACCATGCACGTGGAGATAAATTGTCTAGGTAGACGCGGTAAAACGCGCGACAAACGGGTTTATCGATGTGCCATGCAGCGGGTGCTGATACAAAGACAGTGGTAGAACAGAGTATCTATACTAATATTAGAGTTTGTTTGTTTGAGCGCACAAATCTCAGGATTTTAGATTACTTACTACGGTGACTCAGCGACCAAAAGTGAGTCTTGTTCCTGAGATTTGGTAGCAGAACACCAGATCACTCCATGCATCTAGGTCTTGCGATAATTCTTGCCAGTCGCTATGGCCGAGGTTGAACAGGTCTTCAGCTACAGAACTATTAGAACGATTTTGTGTTGGATAGATTATTTATCGGGGAAGGCTTTAGGCGATAAATCATCACGCTATGACGGAAGGAGAGGGAGCAAACTCAAAACGCACGGAGGAAGTCGCGGGGGACCGCAGTAGTATCTAAATAAAGTTATTATCGTTACAGTCTCCTTTTAGATATCCCGCTCCGCAGTATACTATAGTTACTATATATTAGTACGAATGCATGTTATATTCGAAAAGGCGTTTACCAACTTATAAATCACGCTCCTTATCTCTAGACTGAAAATAACTACATATCTCTCCAGCTCTTTAATTGTGTTTCTCTTACCCCAGAATAAGTCTGTTCGTCGTATGAGTCTGTTCTAATTGAGTTTTATTGTGTGGAAGGCATCGAGATTCAGACGATTCACGTGAAATGTACTAGAACTAGTTTTAATTTAGTTTGGATGGTTGTTTTGTGGCTGCGAAATTAAGTCTAGTGTGTCCATTATTTGTTTACGCGCAAAAATTTTGTTCATCTCAACTCTAATTTGATTTAGAATACAGTGAATTCACAATCTTGTGAACAAACGATTACTTTTTTTAAACTGTTGTAAAATTACTCTGTGATACAATTCATATTAGTTGTTAGTGATTATTATAAATAAATAAATATTTGTTCATGGGAAAGAAGTCAATACTATGCAAAAACGTAACTTAGCACCTAGAATTATTTCCGATTAGACCATTTAAATTAATTTTGTAACATATTTCTGAGTTGTATAGTATCAGGCCTACATAGCGCTTTCTATCATGCTTAATTTTTAGCAATACCATTTACAGTCAGACCAAGCTACGCATAATATCTTAGTCCTGAGAGAACGTTAGTCACAAATCTTATGAATCTCCCACACAAACCCGCTCCCCAAACACTAACATACGGGCTCATAATTGAATCCACCGGTCCCTCAAGTCAAATATTTACATACACGACAATATCAGTTATTTATAATACGCACTATGCTAGCAATGGAATTGATACGTCATGCGAGGCGTTACCCTAGTTGACAAGGCAGTGGATCTCAACGATGATCATGGTAACCCCTTCGCACTGTCAACGAGATAAGTAAAGGGTTAAGGAACAATGTGCATCGCATCTCCACGTTTGGCAGCAGACGCACATCAAAACGGAAAGCTGTTATTTGTGATTGGAGCGTCATTTAACATTTCATTGGGAAATATGTGTAGTAATACATGCATTGATACACCCTAGTGATAAAAGTCACTGTAAAAATCTGCCATGCAGACTCAGAGATAATTGTTTTTTCGGCTAAGCAGATATTTCACCTCGATCGCACCTGGTTTCAGGTGTAGATTAAAATTAGGATTTTATGAGATGAGGAGGTGAGGAAGGGTGAAACAAGTGACCAACCACAATTTTTTTTTCTTACAGCATGTTGACAAGGATTAACGATTACTGGCACTGGTGCGGAACGTTACTTCAGATTACAGAGGTTGGCACCAGAAATCGAATTTGAAAATAAGGAAAATTGCGCCCCCTAATACAACAGTTTGAGAAACACCGTCTTCATATACAAACTTCGGCGAAGCTTGTGCAAATACAACACGCGGATGCGAACGAGAATGGCATTATCTAGCGGATTAGCAAAATAATAATAACATCAACTATATCTCCAAAATATCTGTCTATATGCAAATCGAGTTGAGTGCTTAGAAATTTCATTCAACTTCACATGTGTCTAAGAAAATTGTATCAACTTGGTTGCATGGTTAAGAAACTCTCTTTGAGTTATTATCACACTGATAATTTCGTTATATCGAACACAATATGATTTTGTGTTGAATGTAATATTATTTTGCTCTTAGCTATAATCCATGCAACCAAAATATGGAGCTGCTAGCGGTTTCCTGTGACTTCACCCACCTATATGCTATTCCTTTGAATGAGCTAAATTTCTGAAAAGTTTTATCAAAATCCATCCAGTAGTTTTTTCATAGTGATTGTATGAAAAACAAAGTTATATTTGCGGTTAATTAAAATGTGCTATATCTCAAAACTACCGGTTCGATCTCGTTCAAACAATTTTCGTTGAAAGTATTTGTTAAGATCTACATCATGTATTTTTTTCAAAATTATCACTTTCTTAATTCAAAAGTTAGATTTAGGGGGGGGGGGGGACGCCCATTTTACCACTTTGGAAGCGTCCATCTCTCAAACGTTAGACTTTTAGAAAAAATAGTTTTAGAAACCTCAATGTCATTTTGCAACACACACACATATTGTATAGTTTTGAGTCAAAAAAAAATTTTCGGTTTTAGTTTCATGTATGGGATTTAATATCATTTTTTATTTTTTTTTGTACCTGAATCGGAAAGCGGTAAACAGGATACACCTTCTTACCAAGTTTCAGCGGTGTGATGCTAATAGTTTCAGAATAAAGTGGCTGTGACATACGGACGGACAGACAGACAGACTTGACGAAACTATAAGGGTTCCGTTTTTGCCAGTCGGCTACAGAACCCTAAAAATCGTCCATACATTCAATCTTAGCAACTTTCGCGTTTATAATATTAGGAGGATAAAACAATACCATCAATGCAATGCCACTTTGAATTACACTCAGGCAATAAAACGCGTTCGGTACCCAACTTTAACTACTTAAAACGTATTATTTACGAATATAAGCCTCTTTAATGCTTGACCACTCTTTCGCGGTCAAGCTTAACCGAAAACGTACAATTTAAATGCCCCTTAAAATTTTACGTCCAAAAAACGGTTTTTTGAGATATGTAAACCCACTCAAAAGCTTCCCACATAAATGGTTAGCCGTCGCATATTGATTTATGGTTTGTGTAAATTCAACTTGGTGCCATTAAAACTAAATCAAAGCTGGCTGTATATCGTCAAAGTCCGGGAGCGACCAACGGTACTTGAGCTCCCGAACGGTTTGGCTAGCGACTACATTTAGACAGTATGTTAACCTTTTGAAATAACATTGGTATTTTAAATAATAAATTTTAGAGCATTCTAAATTATTAATTTAGGTGTACATAAATGCGATACAACAAACCAAACTTTACCGAGCTCATTAAGGACAAAATACACGTCCATATTACAAAATAATAATTTCTTAGTGTCTAATTATTAGACATTAATCAGTCAGGTATCAAACGAATGCCGAGAGTCGCATAACAATGGAATTTTTATTGTGTCTCGTTTACACATACTTGACGAGTTAAACTCTAAATTGATAAGAATAATTATCACAATCAGTAAGACGAATATACTTGCATATTTTTGTATCTTACCAAAAGAGGGTAGTTATAAATTACTCGTAGTAAGTTGCATTCGAAGATATTTGTCGGCCAGTAATACTCGGTCTGTCGCATAAAGCACATGCGTAGCATATTGCCGTTTTATATTAAGGTATTTTTTAAGTGAATTATTTCTTGTGTTCGTAAGGTCGTGATTGAAGCATGAATTTGGTGTATAAGAAGTGATAATATCTAACGTGTGAAGTTGTACAATCGCCAGAACATCAGGTACATTTTTGTTGAAAACTAACCCTTATCAAAACTGCATAGGATATAGAGGATATAGCCTCCTCGTCGTATCCGACGACGACGATCCCTGCAATCGTATGTTGTGATTTAAGATAAATGTAGATGCATAAGACATTGTTGACTTGTTGTTGCATTTTCTTTTCAGGTGATACTTCTCTTACTTTCCGGAGAAACGCGGCGTTGCAATACTTTTCTCATCACACATGGAGTCAGTCTTCAGAACTAAGTTTTGGTAAGTCATGTTTAATCTTTTTATTGTTACAATAACCACATTTTTTAATTTATCACTTTTGTAATGTTTTGGGATGAATTTAGTTCTTGTTAGTCGCGCTGCAAAATAGGTTTGTATTATAAAAAGTTAGGCCTGTTTTTTTTTTATAATCAGTAAGACATATTCGTCGATTAAAATACAATATGGTTTATTTGAAACGTCGCCTACCTATTTGTCCGAAATCATTTACAGAAATGTCATAATAAAATCGGTCGTTTTATACTTCATCTATCAGCTAGTTTTGTTTTATCTGACATTTGAAAAATCGCCACTTAGACTTATTCTAAATTTATCCAAATGAAGCTAACACCTAAATCAAGTGTTGTAGTTCTAGGTTTCACTTGTTATGTGACTGGAAAAGGGGTCAGGTTTTACTGGCTAGGTGGCCGAATAAAATGTGGCTGGTGCGCGCTGCGAGCGGCAGTCAGCGGGTTAGTTGGCAAAAGAATACTGGTTGTCGTATTATTTTAAGGTTTTACGGTCGCTATTTAACCAAAATCACTATTACATGACATACTTAATATATATATATATATAGTGTTAACGTAAAATTAAATATTTTAAAACTAATTTAGATCAGAAAAATATTTTAAAAAAAATATATCTAGGTTTAAAGGCATTGTACTGGTATTTAGTACAGTTGGCTAAAATAATGGAGTTTAATAATATTTGAGTATGTTGTTATTATGTACACTTGTTTATTGGTCTTAACCCAATCTACTTTAAAAATAATCTAAACTAGCCTGAAAAGAAATACATATATAAAAATATAATTGTAGCCCGAAAATAATTTAAAATTGTAAACTAGGCTTCAACTATTGCGATCTTGCTATAATCCGTTTAAGTTCTAGGCAGTTCAATTTCCATTCAACTATTTGATGAGTCGCCAAATTGGCATTACGATGCAACTTAAAAAAATCAAAAGTATTTCTATTCCACTCGCTCGTGTAGTGCCATCCCACGCAAATTAATTATACGAAATCTCAATACGAGTTTGCTAATCAAAAGCAGAGCTGCTTAATTGTCAAAGCAACATCCTAATACAGCACCCTGTTCGTTTTAATGACAGCAGTTTTCTTATTAAGAACTACCTAAGTGTCAAATAAGAAATACTGATCAATAATCGATTAATTGATAGGCTAGATGTGATGTGATCTCAGTCATGATACAGAAAATGTCGTCATTGTTACTAAATACGTAACTTCTGTTTTGATTACATTTGAGTGCATACTGTTGCTTCTTGAGTGCATAGCTTTATTGCGTCGATAAAACTGCGCAGTTTCGTACTTTGTTTATTTTATCACTCGCCCGTAACGTTACAGTTGATGTTTTTAACGAAAAAGCGTCATTGAAACAATAATGTTTATGTTATTATAATAATATAGTGAGAGACTTGAGTTAATTGCGTAGGTTCATGTCGTGTTTAATTTCAAACGTGTTATAGCTGCCGTCCTTAAGCTATAATGCCGTTAACCGACAATTGGACAAAATTGACTTTGTAATACTATCTAGATCAGAAAAAAATGCTGAATCTAACACTGTTACTCATATTTTTCTATCTTGCTTAGTTCCTGAGATACAAAAAATAAGAACGCCGTTAACTGCTTTGCCTTAGCGAAATTACAGAGCTAAAATGCAGTTACAACGAATTACTTGGCTAAAACGCGGCTAAGGGATTTTAACTTGTAATAGCTCAGATAATTTTAAAAAATTACAACAGTATATTGCCGTTATTAAAAATTTATGTAAAATATTAGACAAAAACGCAGATAAAGTCCAATAGCGGCATTTAAGCGTTGTATTAGGTGTCTGTATTTATTAAAATAACAGTAGTGGGTAGACCATAAATGCTAATTAAATGTAACAGGCTACGTGTTTTTTACAGTTTACACGACTTAAATGCCGTTATCCTACATTCCTAAGCTATAATGCGGTTATGTGCAAAACGTTGAATTGGGTATTCATACATTGAAGAAGGAGCAGTCTGTGAACGGGACAAAGGGTGGGACGAATTTGTCTGCAAAGGGGTGGATCCAAGTTGATGGGTGATTTGCAGGTGGGTTTGTTGCGATAACTAACTGACGAAACTTTCTGATTTGTTTTTAAACTATAGTGGATAGCGTGAGTGGAGACATGCTTTCGCAAACCTTTCTGTAGTCTTTCTTTTTATCTTAGAGAAAAGTCGTCTAACCTGTGCCGCTTTTTTGATAAAGGACGTAATTCTTCATGGATATATCTCTATTTCTCCTTTTTTGCCTCCTTGCTTTTTCGAACAGTGTCTGTACCCTCAGCATTCTACCGGGGAGGATTTTTTCACAAATGATTTTTTATTGGCTACTAGAATCTGCTGACGAGTTTAAGACATCGACAAAATAGGAGTAAGCACAGAGTGAGTTAGAAGTGTTAATGTTTGGTAGTGAGTTTAATCTTTCATCATCAAAGGTAGTAAACGAGGCCCTGTCCAGCTTTTTAGTGAGTATTTCAAAAGTGGGATAGTGGAATACGAGAGTTACTTGGCGGGGACGGATCTGGGGCACAAAATGCTCTTTTAAGCAAGCAGTGATATTAAATTTGGGGGGCAGAGAGACACATCGACAGCAAAGGCTGGGTTTTGAAAAGAAGATACCCATGTTGTTGGACTATTCTTGTCCAAAATACACAAATTGAGCAAACCCAAAAGATCTAAAAGAATTAAGCCAGGAGGATCCGGGAAGTAGCAACCCCCATATAGGCGAGGTGTGCGGTCGAATCATTCACCACAAATACTGAAGGAGGAACAGACAAAATGACAGAACTTAATTCGTTTGGAAAGCAAGAAGAAGGGTTAGAAATACATACAGATAGAATATCAATGTTTGAAGTTCTCACAGCCACGACATTATTTATCTTGGCTATAATCCTTACTAGTAAGGTGCTACCAGCGTCTCTATCGTTTCTATTGTCACGGAGGCATGGGTAACTCGAGACGTGAAAGCGTGATCCGAGAATTAGCCACGTCTCCGAGATAGCTACAACCAACAGAGAATATTAATGAGAAAAATCAGTTAATGTTTTTTGTCCTAATGCTTTTGCTTCATTTTTCAAATATTAACAAAATGTATAGAGTTTTCAGCGCCGTCTGACGATAGCCTGCCACTCTGAACGGAGACAACAAGAAGAATAAGGTTTACCTTATTCTTCGTGTCTGTGTTAGAAAGGAGGATAATCACGTGGGGCAGGTAGAGGGGAGTTAGGTTGCGGGATGGGGCAGAAGACAGTCGTAATAAATGCTACTGAAAATCGGTTGTTTTAATTTTACGTAACGGGCTATTTTATTTGAACTGAAATCTTATTTAAAACCTGTAAAATCAGATACAAAATGAGAATTTCAACGAATTTTTTATTTAACGCTATCCATACTTTTAGTAAAGAGCTATATCCCGATAACTAGCGAAAATAGCTGAACTGATAATGAAGCCGGTGAAGTAGGTGAACGAAATTTGCACAGCTATTAGCCAACTAAGTAGCCTTCTGGGAGAGCCCGGGATGGTTGGAATAGATTTGTGGAGGAACACACGCACAATGGCTCAATTGAGGCTAAGTGCGAACAACGCCCAGTAAAACTAATTAACTAACTAGTCAACTAAATAAGGCAGTTTTTAGATACGTACCAAAACTTTTCTCTTATACATTATTTTGAAAAAGAGCGTGATAAAGATACTGAAAAATATTTGAAATTTTTCTACCAACAGAAGAAGCTTATTTATTGACAAACTGTTAAATGATAGCATTAAAATTTTATTGTTATCAGAAAAGTACATTATTAGACTACTTGAATACTAAAAAATGTGACCTATTACCGCGCACCAGCTTGGCACGTTACATAAAACACGGTGTGTATTACTCAGGTTCAAGACGGTGTTTTGTTTGTCGTTCAGCTAATATAATTTATAGGTCCACACACGGAATTAAGCCACTTCACCAAGTGTTTCCGTTAACACAGTTAAATTACACATTTAATCAATAGCAGAAAGTTAAACTGCTAAGTTTAGGAATTAAAATAAATAGTCGTTTGTAATTGATTTTAACACAACATGAAAATGGAAAAGATTTAATTTTATATTGTCTTTTATAAGAATCTACGTAAGTATTTTCGTAACGCTGTAAGAAAAATTTATTGATATTTGCCAATTACTTCCCTTTTGTTATAAGGAATAGCAAAAACTGAAAAATCTGCTAAAATAACGAAGTTATGATAAAAAAGTCGTTGGAATTGATTGCCACGAGACACAAAAATGCAAATGTATAATTTTTTTTATTTAAATTTCGATTTTCTATACTAAAAATGGTTTTATTATATTTGTCTTAAATACATTTTTCTGTATTTTCTAGATTTTCAAGTAACTTATGCCTAGCTTAAATGCCGTTATGGTTAAAGGTTTTGTTTTTAGCTGCATTTTAGTCTTGTATTGTACACGAATCCAATAAGCGTACCAAAGACTGCATAATTTACGCGCTAATACGAGACTAAAATGACGTTAACTGAGATTAGCTGTATTATAGGCAAGTAATGTCTCGTCAAAAAATAAAAAAGTATTACCGAGGTAAAACGCCGTTACACTATTTAACGGCATTAAAGTTTAGTAGAATTATAAGTTAGAAACTCGTTTTACAAATTTATCAAAATTATTCAAGATCCAACACTTAAATGCCGTTATTGAGCTGTAGCGGCGTTTAAGTTGTGTTTATTATGAATTATTTGTTATTTGATACTAAACTAAAACGATAAAATTAGAATATTTCAGAACCTATAATACGTAGCGTTGTGTGAGTTTTTGTGTTCTATAGTTCTTATAAAAACCTATCTGATGGTATATTAAAGTTACAAATTACTCATTTACTTTTGAAACAGCGATTTTTTTTCCGTTTCCCACCTTTAAACCCGTTTTTCTCGAAATGTGGTTTTTGCACTTAACGGCATTATAGTTTGTGGACGGCAGATAGTGAGTAACTATTGGTTTAAGTATATCATTTTATAGACGGGAGCTGAAATACTATTACCGACTATAAGACCTTTTGCACACTGTGACTTTTAGCAGCTATGCAGTCACGATGCAGCGTCGATGCAGTCACAAAATGTCAACCTTTACACACTGCAGTACTTTTAGCATACAGTCGCGTCGCGATGCTAAAGCGCGTTAATATCGATACAGTTGCGATGCAGAAGCTGGACTTTGACAAATCATATAAGTACTGATTAATGGCGACTGCATCGATATTAACGCGCGTTAGCATCAATGCAGTCACGCTTCTGAATCGATACTAACGCGCAACTGCTGCATCAATGCCAAATTAAATCTGTTTATTGCGTGAGTCGAGTATCGATGCTAAAAGTCGCAGTATATAAGGGATAATAATCAGCGTGGTTTCAACTGATTCCTGTCAGTGTCATGTCTACTGGCGTGCTTACCGATAAAGGTTCAAGCAGATCGAACTACTCGTAAAAGAAACAGTACCTTATCAATAGGAAAGAGCTTTGCTCTTCGATTTGATGATGATTTACCGTGTATTAGTTAGATCTGATTGCACCTTTGGATGCAATGTGTCATCTAGTTAAGTTACCTGGGCACAAAAAATAAGTCTTCCATCCAATTCTCGATAACGAAAGAAAATCTTTAAGCAATAGTAGGTAATATATGTAGGTAAACCGCTTCACTGAGAGTTCGCCTGCGGGGCACAGGGACGTGGGGGAGGTGATAGCGGGTCGCGCGAGAGGTGCGGGCGGCGCAGCAACACCTGCCCGCGCCGCCCACTAACCGCGCTCTCGTCTCCTCCCGCACCCCTTTGCCCCGCAGGCGAGGTCTTAATTTCGCGGTCTACCTATAGTTGTCTTATAAGTAGAACACTGCATTCTCACACAATTATCACTCCTTCACTACAGTCATCAAATCAGTCGAGTAACGATGGTACCGTAAGCTGTTGTTGGCATTACTATAACGATAACAACTATTGTTCCGGACGAGTTGGTTTTTGTCCGTAAGCGCTGAACTTTGCCTCGAATGCGTGGTTGGGTTGGGTGCATGTTGCTGCACGAGTTTGAAATCGGGGATTTGGAAAAAATACTGATTAAATTAGGTAAGAGTTAGACTTATCACACTTTAGTATGCTTGATTATTTTTAATTATGTTAAGCTTTTGTTAGCGTTATTTTATTATATTTAATAAATTTCACCTACAACTACGGGGCATATTGATAATACAAGATAAAAATAACTTAAGATTATTATGCTAAATGTACAGTCTATTACAGGCAAATACGATTTTTCTGAGATTTTTAGATAATTAACTATGTGAAAGTCTTTTTATTTGAGAGTATACTAGACTCTTTTACGCTTACCTTAATCGGATTCGAGAGCCAAACTTAAAAAATACGAATATTTAATTACAAAAAAGCCTTTTTGGTACCAACTAGGTATGTGTTAATATACGAGAAATAACATCAGCATGGTACAATGTGTCCTTTAAATTACAAGTGTAAGTTTTATATACTTTAATTCATACGAGCCTTGATTAGCCTAGCCAAGGAGTGATACTAGAAGGAATCGCTTTGAACAAAAATTTTCACTCCGTAACTTTGTTTGGACTCGATAACGGTACTTGATTGACTTAAAAAATACCATCTCTCTTCTTCGCAGTTTAGTCAAAATGAAAAGTGTCTGTTTTTTATACATAACCTGCAACACACACAATAATATCGATGGGTTCGTCATGATCAGCGCTCGTGATCGATACTTGACGTGACTGGGAAGTTTTCTAGATCAACGATTGTTATTCAAATGATCGTTAACTTAATCTTATACTTGTTTTTATCGATATGGGAAAGCTTTTTGTGAGGAAACAATAGGAATGTTTGTTATTAGAACAGAAATGTAGGCTATATTGACACCAACTGATGGCATTAGATTTCGTTTGTGGCGTGGCTCGTAGTATACTAATATTTTCTGTGTTTCTATGAAATTTCAGTTTTATCAAATCAACCCTAATTTATAATAAACTACTTTATTTAATAATCAACTTTTTTCTGTGCCCTAGTTAAGCAAATTAAATACAAACATTTAAAAATAGGTCTCCTTTTTACCTTTTAAATAACTTATCATTTAATCTTCGTGATTTTGATTTAGATTTTATTTAAATTAATATTCCTGTTTACTTACAAGTTGTCCATTGCAGGCAAGTGCCATTTATAATAATTAATTGTTATTTTCAAAAAATATTAAAAGCTTAATACATTGTGAGATAATTATTTAAGCATTTATTTTTCATCTTTCAAGCTATGGATTATGAAATAATCGTATTTTTTTCGCCACACCTGCCCGTTGGTGAGATATTTAACTTTTGAGGTTTAATTATTTTATAAAATACTTTATCCCTTATGCCAACGGATTGAGAGATTATGACAACCCCCGTAGTTAAAGGTTGTTTGGGTTTGATCCCCGGTATTATTTTTAAAATATCATTTATATTTGCCTCGGACTTAGAGTTGTTTTACCTTGCTCTCTCTGATTTAATTACAAAAAAATTAAAGACTTAGGGTACCTTACGCACTTAATTAAGGATAAGAAATAAGTTCAAGCAACGTATGTAATGCTGTACAATATTTGTTGAACTTTATAGGAAGATAAGTATCGTAGGTATCTAGAGGGTCACTCAAAAAGTCTACATTCAATCCGAACTAAATACTCAAAGGGCATATATTCTAAAACAGAGTGATTCAACAATATGGTTACAATAAAATTGCATGTTGCCAGAGTGTTGGCTAACGTGCGCCAAGGTACAAAATTGAACCAGTCACTAGTAACACTGTTAGGGAGAAATAAAAAGTGGCTGCAGGCGATAGGCTAAGATGTTTGTGGAGATGATATAATAAATAATAAATAAAACCTAATTAATAAATAATGATATAACCAACCACTAACCGTCTAAGAAAAGGCAAAAAAGCGATATTTATCACTATAGATAGTGCCATCCACGAAGGCGCGCCCCACCACTCGTCCAAATCGTTTATAGTACATGTGTGCAAGCTTTTGAATTGAATTTGGAACATCATAATGACTAATGAATGACAAGCACACTTCAAAAAATACACTTAAAGGGAAAGATGCTCTACTTGGATATGGTTTTAAGTAGGTATGGTTTGTTACTAGAAAAGCAATATATTATTTTTAAACTGCACAAGCATCATTTTTACTATTGACGTAAACGAAATACGTAAGAACGTTTTATAACATTTAAAAAAATGATTAAAAACTTTCCTATAAGAGAACCATCGGTCCACCGGGACTTCATACGCGTGAATTGTTTTTTCTTCGTACACGTAGGTCCTAGCGTAATGTTATAAAGCCTTCCCCGATAAAGTACATCCCGGTAATATTATAAGTAACCACATGTTTTTTTTTTATTTAAAATTGTTTATGGTGTTTAAGTTACCATTATAATTCTTTCAGTAAATTTAATAATGTCAGTAGATTATACCAGGTTTATTTTTTAGTACAACACACTGGGTTTTCCTTGACATTTTAAAAATAAATTAAGCAGAGCCACTTTCGTGACGAGTCTGAATATTTGAATGACGGCCGGCTCGCAACTGACGCGCGTGTCTCCCCCCGCACCCCGCACCTTTATCAATCAAAAAAAGAGTGGGGCGCGCCTTCGTGGATGGCACTATCTATACACAGGTGATAAATATCACCTTTATCTCTATAGATAATTTCTTTACCCAAAGGTTGTCTGGAAGAGATCGCTTATAGCGATAAGACCGCCTAAATTGTACATTTTCTTTAAACAAATTTGTGAATTCACTAATTTTGTGTGCAATAAAGAGTTATCTATCTATCAATCTATCTAGATCTATAGATACAGATGGATGTGTGTTTGGCTGTTTATATCTTTTAATTTACAATCACATCAAACTCTTAATGCCATGAACAGATAGCCAAAAAGATTTGAGGTATATTCAAACACTGTTGTTGACAGAAACAGTTATATAGAATTGAATAACGTTGGTTTAATATTATCCTTATATTTCCTACCGATCAAGACAACAAACGTGTAAAGATTATAATTTAATATTGAAACGAAATACCGTTCCAACTAACCACCTCTTAAAGTTCATGTTTCTTGTAAAATCAAATGACAAGCGTACACGATTATAATTACTAGGTACCTATCATGTTGCCTTAAAAAGTTTAGCGAACGTAAGTATAAACTATAAAAAATCTAGTACAAAATATTAAGGGCGTGTTTTACCATCGACTAATATGCACTAAACAACGAATAACCCAAATATAGAACGTCATTTGGTATGAGGTATTTGACTGATAATGATAACGTTAACCATGTATAAAGCTACCGAGAAAAAAAACACTAAGTAATTAAAATATTAAAGTTGTAACAAAAATATTTTAAATAACTACAATAGGAATCCAATTAATTAGAGCGACATATCTATGGTATAAAATATCATCTTGTGAATTTTTTTTTTATTTTACATTATATTTTTCTTGATTGGCAAAGACAAATCCGCCCCTGGTTTTTTAGGGTTCCGTAGCCGAATGGCAAAAAACGGAACCCTTATAGTTTCGTCAAGTCTGTCTGTTCGTCTGTCTGTCTGTCTGTCCGTCCGTATGTCACAGCCACTTTATTCTGAAACTATAAGCATCACATAGCTGAAACTTAGTAGGTAGGTGTATTTTGTTCACCGCTTTCCGATTCAGATACAAAAAGTTAGAAAAAAGTATATTTAGGGGGGGCCCCCATACATGAAACTAAAACCGAAAAATTTTTTTTACTCAAACCTATGTGTGTAGGGTGTCTATGGATAGGTCTTTTAAAATGATGTTGAGGTTTCTAAAACCATTTTTTCTAAAAGTGTAAGGTTTGAGATATAGACGCTTCCAAAGTGGTAAAATGGGCGTCCCCTCCCATCTAACTTTTGAACTAAGAAAGTGAAAATTTTGAAAAAAAATATATGATGTAGATCGCAACAAAAACTTGCAACGAAAATTGGTTTGAAGGAGATCGAACTAGTAGTTTTTGAGATATTGCACATTTTGATCAACCGCAAATATAACTTTGTCTTTCATACAAACACTATGAAAAACAAAGTTATTTTTGCCGTCGCAATATATTGTGATGTTTTCGTTAAGTGAAAGTAAGTGGATCCTGAATGAGCGCGGGTCCGACACGCACTTAACCGGTTTTTTAATTTCTATAATCTTAAACGCATCTACTTTACTTCAGCTTTTAGCTAGAAAATAGGTATCATGTGTCTACTAAACTGTATCAATAGTAAATGAGGCATTCAGAACTGTTACAAGCAGTTACGGGAACGAACTATACCGGGTGTTTAGCGTTTAAAACATTCATGGAAATTACACGACGGGAAGTGCCGTTGAGGCGACTGGGGAAAAACTATCACAGACTCTTTTATGTTTTCCAAATTACTACAATTTTGATAACATTTTTTTACGAATCAATTTTGGTAAAAGAAAACCGTATTTCTTTTTGACTTATTAGGTCTAGAACAATTTCTTAATTGGAAACTTATGGTATTTGTGATTTTTCTAGGAATTCTCACACTTCGATTCGATTCGAGTACTTTTTCATATTTTCGGGATAAATATTATGCGATTTTGAAATATTGTAAGCAAGCATTCAAAAAACCTTTTTTCATTATGAAGTGAATAATATACGTTAAATTACTTTCTCTTTAACTTTACAGCTCTTGATAAAATATATTTTATTTTTATTTACTCCTAGTAAAGTAAAGCTGACATTAGAGCTATTTAGTGACAACTCTTATGATGGTCTTCCATAGGTTACTCTACCTCAAACTTGAAGTGAGGCCCGGATTTTGAGTATACTACTGTTACAACAACACTCATTGATTTGACTTTATTGTATTTCCCCCTGCTTCCTCTAATTGTCGCCACAGCCTACGTAATAAAGGACATACGAGAGTGCCAAAGATCGATTGTGATAATCGGTCTCTTTGACATGCAATTGGTTTGGATTCTGGATTCAAATACTAGAGTTGTAATTTAAGTCCTTGGAACAAAACTTGTAGGCGGGTTTCTTGATGTATATTCTAACTTATGATTATATTTATCGTTTTGGCTTATACTTAAAAAAAAATACTTCAGTACTATGATGTTTTGCATCTTTTGGAGTCTTAATATATTTTTTTACCGCACTCTTTTTTACCCCAACATCTTACGCGCTCGAAACAGCAAAATAACTTTCTAACCTTCAGATTTTCGCACCGAAAGTGTTTTCCTCAAAAAAATAAAATTAGAATAAGGGTGAAAGAGGCCACGTGACGTGTGAAAACCGGTTTGAGCCGGATTATAACTGGTTTTGTTTTTGTTTTGTTCTTTTAACCCTTTTTTCCCCGTTATGAATTTTCGTAGCGAACGTGTTTTCTCGATACCTGCGCTTTTTTGCTGTGTCAGCTTTTTTGGCAATATGAATTGTTTTACTGCCAGTGGAACTGACAGCGATTGTCGATGTGGATTGAAATAGCAGAACGCACTGGGTGCGTATTAATATTGAGAACACTAACAAATAAACAATTATACTGCTGCTATGTATGCTTGCTATACATAGCAAGCTAGACAAGAAGAATGCTTTCTAGCCATTTTCCCTAGCAAAAATGTTCATCTGTTTATCAATTAGATTTTTTTTTATTCAGATAATACAATCCATTGTCGTTAGTACTCGTAGTTTCATAAGCTAAGTTAGTAGTTTAATGTGATATTATAATGATTACAATATACATTCATACATTAATTCGATTCATATTTATTATTGAACCTATAATTTATGCCACCGACATTGACAAACACTCGGTTCCAGTGCTTGTTTATAGGATAATCCAGACTGATGACTTATAATTTTGATAGAAAATGTTACATGGTTTTATTTTCTCCATTAATTTCCAACTTTTCAAAACAATTTTAAACGTAAACAAAGCTGTTATTGCGAAATAATCGCCGCAGCATATCTGTCAACTTCAAAACCCGCATTATCGGGCATGGGACGGACATAAAATCATTATCGGCACATGAGTCACTTTCAAGTGGTCAGTTTATCCATAGAGTAGGTATAACAGCAAGTTAACTTTGGGTAAAATCAGTGGTCTTATGACTTATGAAAAATAATGCCGTTTTTTTGTACGTCGCATCTGAAGTTCGGTGTATACTTTCCGAGATCAGAGAGAGACAGGAAATAATTTAGTGCTCAATTTGTGACCAATATTGTGAGCATTCTCTCAAATATACCCTTTTACCATTAGTAAGACAATAGTTCAACATGATCGAAAAGAGATATGGCGAAAAACTTATGCCTTAACAAAACTAGAGTTTAGACTTGGGAGCTGTGATATATGACTCCGGGTACCGGGTAAGATATATTTTAAATTAAACTTTTTAACTTTTAAGAAATTGATACTAGGAGTGTACTAAATATATATTCACCTTCGTCTTAGGTTTCGTTGTGCTATGATTACGATATCGATAATGACGAAGGCGTCTCCCATAAATACAAATACATATAAACATCCATGACTTAATTCATGTTTAATGCCCGTAACACTAAACTAAATTAATAATCTTCTTCACTTGAACATCTTTGAAGTATGTCATGCTTAACATCATCATCATTTCCAGCCATTAGTCCCAGTTCATCTGGGGTCGGGACTCCTAGTACGTCTGCGCCAGAGAGCTTTGTTCTAGGTTGTCTGGGTAGATAGGTTATCTCGCTTCAGATCTCTCAGCAAATTGGCTAGTCAGGTGGCGGGTGGTCTGCCTCATGCTTAACATATTTCAACTAAAATAAATATACCAAGCTGTTAAATTTGAGCTTTGGTCAGAATTCACGGAAGGAAAATGCGATGAAACGGCTTTATTTCAAGGTGATAAAGTCTTGTTTGCTGTTATGAATTACAACTTAGAACCGTTTGGCGCAAGTTGTGTAAAGTTTATTGATTAATTTATCAGATAAATAAGAAATGACATGCACCGAACGTCCCTTCTGATATGTCAAAACCAGGCGTAAAATTAGGGACTTTCTAGAAATATTTTAGAAAGGTGGTCCATAGTTTTTTACGTGATATAACGCGTACGCGCTTGCTTAATTTTTGGCAATATAAGGCTTACAATTTGCAAACACTGCGGTTCAAGGTTAACTTATACGAAATAACGTTCCATATTTGAAATTTTTCATCAGTTTGAGATTACTTGTCGATGGTGAAATAGGCCTTAGCTCTGTGAGACGTAATCCCCAATCAGTCTCATACAGATCCACCCAAAGTTGTACAATCTTTATGTAGTTTCAGTTTTAAATATCATACAGATTCTCTACACTTTAGCATTTTTGTATGTAATGTTTTTTTAAGAATTGACGATTCGGATTACTTATGATGTCATGTTCAGAGCCACCCTTTTTCCACATTAGTCCATTCTAATTGGTTTTTAAATTACCGTACTACCACTATCTCTTATAACTTAGTCCATCGTCTTACGGTGCCTGAGTCATATTGGTTTATCGTCACGTATGCTGGGAGCCTTATCATCTCATGAACTGGGTCGAATCTTGTGTAAAGCCTAAACAAAACTAAAACAGGACCGTTGCTAGAGAGAATCTACCTTTAAATGTTTGATAAGAATACGTACTATTATTCTTCTACCGATTTTCCGGTAATGGCGGCTTCTCTCAATAGAGATAAGTCAGGTACGCAGGAGATATTAAAGTGCCCAGATGTATGCGCAATACACAAGTGTACTCTCTGTCTTTCACTCTTCATTAATTCAGTGAGACGGCTCCGACATGACCGATGGAAAATCAGGCGCGCGACCAACAGCTTGACGTGCTTTCCGAGGTACGGAAGTGTCATCACCGCTTACTTCCTGACTCAGAGCTGATTACGAGTATTTTCCAGACAGAAAGACCCAGAAACAAATTTCTGCCCTACCCGAGATTCGAATCCAGGACCAGCGAACTAGCCACTAAGCCAAAGAGTCAGTCAAAACACGTTATAAGGTCATCATCATCATCATCATTATCAGCCAAAGGACGTCCACTGCTGAACATAGGCCTCCCCCATGGCTTTCCACAACGATCAGTTGTAAGTAGGTAGTAGTAGTAAAGGATAAAGAAATTATTTTATGCTTTAAGAAGTATTTGATGCTATTACGTATTTTTTTTAGATTTTCTCACGAGCAACATAGATTTTCACTTTGAATAACCAAATGAGCACCTTGTTTGGACACCATACTTGATAAGTCCAATGACCTTATAGACAACGTGAAAATGAAAACCCCTCAACAACATTATAACAATGTGTCAAACTTTCAATCAAAACCGAACCCACTTCATAACTCCTCATATTACTCAGTCCATACTCCACGAAGCTTTGAAAAAGTCAACATTCGGTCACAGTTTTCTAATTAGCGTGTACAAATTTATTCTTTTAAAATAATTTTAACATTCTAATTAAAGGCCCCATACAGTACAAACATCACTCATATCAAGCGACACACTTAGGTATCTTATGCAGTTGCTATAGGGACCATTTTTCAACAAGAATGTACGGCTGTACATTAGACTTAATGTTTCGGTGACTGACGACTGTACAATAGCCTGTGGCTGTGAAAATTGAAATTTGCTGGCAAAAGGGTTGCGTACATACTTTTATTGGTTTTCGGTAATAATGTTATCGAAAAGTTATTTTTTTCTTTTCAGGTCTGATAGCTTATAAAGTTATAATCACTGTAAAATCATGTTTCTCACTTTTTCATATCAAATGTAGAGTCTGATATGCTTAATTGGATCAAAGTATGTACTTGGGATCTGATGGAATTGATAACATATTGACAAGTTACTAATATCGGTCGTTTAGCCTAATCAGAGGCGCTATGGCCGCCTTATAATATCTGACAGCAAGGTTCGTCGCTTGCCTTGCAAACACTTCTCCGTCAATCCACACTGAGTCCGCGTAGTGGAGTATGACTCATACTACCTCATTCTTAAGGTAAGGTTTTTGCCCAGCAGTGGGATGTTTGCAGGCTAAATCTGTCGTGAAGCGCAAGGGTGAGATGATGGTGGTGTCTTTTGAAGTGACATCACATCATACTGCCATTAAAATTCAAGTCGCAATGCCAACCGTTTAGAAAAAAAAACCTCATCAAGATACACCTCAAAAAAGTACATAACCTTGTGATCACACAAATGTCAAAAACCTTCTCTCAGTAACACAGGGTTAAATTTTAAACATAACGGCAGGTTAACAGACCACGCTGGCGTCTTGGACTCCGTTCATTTAGATTTGTAACGCAGATTATATTAAGCTATGGCCCGATTAACTTGTCTGTCTACACGTCAGTATCTGAGCCTATCACTGGATAAGGGCGTGGGGTTTTATAAGCTGAGCGAATAGCGAGTTGTGACGCTATTGGCATCAGCATATTTTGGGTCAAGGTACTTTATCTTTCACCAAAGGTTATAAAGCATCGTTAAGAGATTTAAAAGATATTATTTGAGGCATCATTGCGCCATATTAAGCTATGACCTATATGGTTTTACTTATACAAACAAAGCATCCATGTCCGTAACAAAATAGTTAAGCTAAGCAACGCCGTTTTTCTTGGATAAAATAGTGTGTCAGATTATCAACTGTATACTACAGGTCACATTATTCATTGATTTAAAAAAATAAACGGTATGATTATTTTTGTATCTATCTTTGACTTATTCAGTTTTTAAACTACTTTTCTCAGAATCACTAATCTATTTTACTGAAGCATGCATATTTCACGTTAGTCATGTAAGTCAGTTGAAATCGCTATCGCCATTACCGTATCGCAACCTCTTACAGAATTTGATGAACACCCACCGAAGTGCGTCCGGTGTATTTAACGCACCACGGCCGAGAACCCGACCTTACTTATCTTAGATAATGTCTGATGCAAATAGACCGACCGTGCCGCTACTTGAATTAGTTTGTTTTAATGAAAGCCGATGAATAATGATGCCCGCCGAAATGAGGAAGCGATAGGCTTACTGGTTTGTGCTTGAAGGCATTCGAATGAATAGCAGGTTAGCTTTTAACTAGATGAATATTGTAGAACCTTCTTAAAGAATACGGTGGAAAAGGTTCTTGATTGAATGGAATCCCTAGGTAGTGATTTGTATTTGTTACTACATACTAATCGTTCATGATCAAATCAAATTTGTATAAAAAACAAATTCGAATCAATTTAATTAGACAGACTGAACAATTTCTGGGTGGTTGAATAGTTTTGGTAAATACCCGGATAGCGAAAGATTTGGGTTTCGATTTTCCAAAAAACATTGAGATAAAATATATATATCAATGCCAAAAAATCAAGGATCAACTTGAACCCTGCCCAAATTGTTATTTTGATCAAAGTGCTAACATCATAGGATTGCTTATCAATGTTGTAACTATGTGTCTTCTTAATTTCTCTGATCCAGACACACGACTCTTGACCATCGGACCTCGAAATTATTAATGAAAGTATTCGTTTACTTTCTAACTTGATCCCCTCAGACTGTAATTACATTCTGTAGGGGTGGCTGGAGAGGGTTTTCTGATAAAAACGTTAAGTAGTTTCTTTATTTGACAATCCCAGAGACTAACCTTTGGGTCACTGTGAGGTTGGAATCAATTTTCGTAGGTCAAAAGAATTGCTTCAGGACTTTTAATTTAAATATTGCGTAACTTATGTAACTATTTGAACAGTAAGTTATTGGCGATAGTGAGTAGCTATTACTGCGTATAGAGAAGCTATGCCAAGCAAAACATGTGTTGCGAATACGACGACAAGATTATAACGTATTTCTTGAAATTTAAACTTCGAATATGAAACCATTTGTACGAGCTGATGACAAGTGGCGTCAATTCATAGCGCAGTGAGATTTTTTCGTGGTGTCAGTTCCATACGCTAGTAATAGTAGTTCAATGGTTGTCGGTGGAAATATGCAATGAACACCCCCTTTTTTTTGAAGTCGGTAAAAACCGTACCTACGCGTGCAACGTGTGGGTAGCATTGTGGGTTCATGGTTAACATTTGACATACCTACCTAATTTAATGAGCCGATAGCTTTGCCTCAAATTAATGTTCCTAGGATATCTTTCATTTAGTACCTAAAACAAAACATTGGATCAGTACCTACATACTTCATGTCAATTGATATTAGCAATGTCCTAATCCTTCTAACATCACATACATCCTGCTTAACCATCGAAAACTGCAATTACCTTTCTACAAAATAAATCTAGGTCCATCGGCCACTAAGCATATGCGGCGTTCTAGATTTAATACTCCATGCCAGTAAGGCAGCCCTTACCCGGCAGTTAGTATATTAACTATGCAGTACGTATCGGGGCTATTACGCGCTCAAATATTTACACAACCGCCTTCAGGCTACGATGTGTACGGCACGGAGCGAGTGTTGAAGCTTGCATCGCAGATTGATGGTATTGTAATTAACGGGGTTGCTTTCTTCTTGACTTGATAGGTAAAGACTCATATGCTAATCTCTTTATCAGGCCAGCATTAAAAAAGTCGGCCAATTAGGAGTTGGATTCGTGCACTGAGGGTTCCGGGCTAACTTAAACTAAATTGGAGGGTTCACTTACTTCCACTTAGCCAAAATACCATTTTCCATCGCTATACTGTCCGTATAAAGCTAGTCACGTCTTCAATAATCAACAAACAATAATCCCTTTGTTTACCCGTCAAAAGTCAAGTCAAAACCAAAAATTCCTTATTCGTATGTCTGTCAGTCTGTCAGTCCAAGTTGCCAGTCTGTCTCTTCACCATGTAGGCTGGACGCCGCGACAATCGCCGAAACTGCACGATGCAAGACAGTATAGTAGCTTTCTTTTCCTATTGGTTATTAATTAAATGATGTATCAAAATCAAACTGGAAATAAAACATTGTAAAATAACATAATAAACTGAATTACTTGAAAACAAACTGAAACATTTTGATATAATTCTAGGAATAAGACTAAGCTTGCTATTCCACAATTCAGGCTTCGAAAGGTTGGTAATTCTTTCATGGGGAAATGTATAAAATTTTTCAATAAACTACCAGAATACATTGTTGACTTACCGATTACTAAATTTAAAATTGTTATTAAAGAAACCCTAATGACGAAAGGGTATTATAAAGTAGATGATTATTTAAAAGATAATAATGTATGGACTTGCATGATCACCACAAACATTGTAAAACTTTTGAAAAGAGGCATTGACAATAGTGACTGAGTTTCTTGCGCAGCTTCTTCTCAGCACTAGCCCACAATTGTCCCGAAGCTGTGGTAGGGTCTATATTGGGACGTGTATAAGTGACTTTTACTTTTATATATTAAACTCAAGCTTGCTCAAGCGTTAAACCTCTAAATTGTCAGTGCGTAAGAATAAACATTCCACCCATTTAAAAATATGTAAATCCGTAGCGTCGTAGCTATTCCACGCTAATTGCGAAGCCAAACGGATATTTATTATTGCCACGCGAACGGTAATGGCTGGAAATTTGGACTATTCTATGGAGATAAGACATTAGAAAACTTCTAAACCTTTGTTTAGATAGATGATAATCATTGATTTGTACATGATGAGAGGTCAGTCTGCTATTTAAAAAGTCTAGTCTTTAATATCGACGATCTTCATGATATAAAAAGTTTTTTTTTTACATTACAGATATATACATACATAATTGTGTTGTCCTGATGATAAAGTATGAGGAGACAATTTTAATGGATTCCATGTGAATTTTTAGTGTTTGGTCACATTCATATCCTGATCGGGAACTTTGATTAGGGCAATTGACTACAGTCTGTACATATGGCGGACAAAGTGCTATAAGCATTCTCTACCAGTCAACCATAGGTCTTAACAAAATAAAATGTGGCAATATAGGGGCGTATACAGTTTATATAGGGACATAAGAAATCATTGTAACCCAATCAAGAAAAACTATACATTGGTACAAGAAAGATAGCGATACTACCTCTCAGCACGATGAAAAAAGCCATGAACCTTATATACAGGGGGTAATTTCCTGGGATCACTTTACAAATAAATAATTGCGAAGCCCGTAAATATCCCAATGAGCCGCAAAAACATTTTAATTAACGCAATCCAACCGATCGTTTTCCAAACGAATATGAACCGGGTCGTATAAAACCCAACAATTTTCACTGGCATTCAGTTTGTTAAATCCGGTTGAAAACAAGGATTTCCATTCTACACGGGTAAAGTATTGATTAACGTTGTGAACGGGTTAATAAATAAAAATAAAAATCGGGCTGCATGGCCGGGGGCATGCACTCGCGATCGCTCAAACACGGCGGAGTAATACCGGGTGTGACGGCCATTTTGCCCGGTTCCAGAGATGGGGAGCCGGTCCATCCGGTTTTGTTTTAAACACATGAAATAGTTTTTGTTTTTCTGCTCTTGTGTAGTGTGCGCGTTAGGCGTAATGATGTAAGAAAATCCGGATCACCTAATTTGTACAGGCGGGAAGAGGTTTCGTCTGTCTATGTCTAATAAACGGTCAGGATGGAAACTAACTCCCTAGTGGCGTAGATATCCCTTTCCCTAAGATACTAAGTCCCTAGAGCCCTAGCCCAGCCTAACAATAGATACGTAGATATAATAAGGATGTTGTGGTAGGAAAGCTGCTCCCAGGTCACCCAGGGTAGCAGCGTCAGGACGGTAGGTAGGTGGCGTGGACCCGCTGCCAGTCTGGCAGACTCACCAGACTGATCATAGTGACGGCGAAGGGTGTCTTGGCCGCAGCGGAGGGAAATGAGAACCGACACGGACGGTTGATATCTGATTTATTGGTAATAATGTTACAGTATTTATAATATTTTATGGTATGTTAACATGGAAACGTATAACGATGTGTGCCGCCGGTGTGAGTGCCGACGGGGCTGGTTTTGGGTCCATCGGTCGGCCGCTTCTATGTAGGTCGCTGACGTCGTGGTTGTAGAATGTACGATGCTAGCTCGTACATATTGGCATCCGTAAAAAGACGAAGAAGCAGATACGGCCCCAGTCTCCGAGTGTCCCGTACGCTGTGCAGCTAGCATCATCCGTAGTTGGTCGTGGTTGTGGTGACGTCATGGGCTCGATGACCTGATGCAGCTTCGTTGACTCGATGGTTGTGTGGTGCTTTGACAGACGAAGTGGTAAATGGCTCTGCCTTCGTGGCGACTCTGACCATTCCGCGTTATGGTACTTGTGCTCACTGGGGAGCTGATGGTGGTGTCTACTCAGCGTACGTCTTCGCGTTATGGTATACGAATGACGTGAGTTGACTATGGTATATAAGCCTCCTGGCTTGCATCGCTATGCTGGGGACCGCTATGTCTCTTGGTTTGCATCGCAGTGCTGGAACTCGCAAGTTTCCTGGTTTGCATGGTTTGGTTCTGCTGGTAACTGCAAGTCTCCTGGTTTGCCCTCCGATGCTGGTGATTGCAAGTCGCCTGATGTGCATGGTCCTGCTGGTGTGGTGACTGCAACCCCCTTGTTACTGGTTATGACTGCAAGTCCCCTGGTTTGCATCTCGATGCTCATGGTGAATTGGATTGGTAAGTCGCTCGCATTCTTCTGGTAGCTCATTGTTGGTCTGCTGGTTGGTCAATGGTGATGGTTTCCTT